>BLKR01000321.1:0-593424 GCA_011170035.1 Teleogryllus occipitalis | reverse complement strand
CAATTTTCTACTGTATAATATTAGCCCCGACTGATCTTTATAATATTGTCGAAAAACAATATGAACGCTAGAGATTTTTGTTTAATGAAATCTCTTTTTAAAAATAGATCTTGTATTAAGATAAATTGAACAACCTGTTTTTTTTAAAACTGCAACTGCTTCACTTTCTTTTTGCATCGGAAAGGAGGTAGTCTTGTCGTGTACCTGGTGGTGAGGGGGAACCGTGTCAGGTGAGTTAACTTTAAAGACCCGAGTTCGAATCCCGACGAGTGGAAAATATTTTCTGCTGCAGTAGGTCTTTTCTTTTTGTTTCTTTTTTGCAGGTCCACATAGTCCGTATTGAATATTGCATAGCAATTACGAATAATACGCGAAAATATATGCTGTAGAGGCAACACTTGTTTTGAACATAAAACACATTCTAAATAGTATGTATAGTAAGAAAAACTTTATTTAAGTGAGTAAACTTAGATCATTCACTTTGATTCTCTAAACTAAAACTTGACGTAACTGAGAACAGTGTCGTCATAAGAGTTATTATGATACATATATCCTTTATTTTTAAAATCTTAGGCCCCGAAACGCGCCTCGAATTAATTATTAATATAATAGCAATAGCTATTTATATATAATATAATTTCATAATTATTTCCAAAGAACCGGAACGCCGTTCCGTCGCGTACCAACAGAAATCAAGCCTTTTATATACAGAATATTCGGGGAAGAAATGTCGAATCTTCGAAAAATAGCTGTTAAGACAATTTTAAGCTTATTTTGTCTAATAAACTACACGTATATTCCAAATGGCTAAGCCGCAATAAACATTCAAAAGTTGGTTTGGATATATGTTTTCTAGGCAACTATTTGCGTTGTAGAAGCATATTAACACTTCATTAATATCTAAATTGTTTATGATTAACAAAATAAATGAATACATTTGATCAGAAAGAAAAATTAACCTAGAAATAAAAAAGCACCCAATTTTCACAGTTCGACTGCTTTTTTATTCCTCGGTTAATTTTTTTTTCTGAACTAATATATTAATTTATATTGTTAATAATAAACATGTTACATGTTTCTGGTCTGTTTACATGATTCTAGAATGCAAAGTTTTGCGTAGAAATCATATTTTCAAACCAACATTTGCGTGTTTATTGCAGCGCAGCCATTCAAAATATTTATGTTGTTTATTAGACAAAGTATGATTAAAATTGTTTAAACAGCTTTTTTCAAACTCTAGACGTTTCCTTCCCCGACACTCTGTATATCCATGCTTCTCTAAAACCAAAAACAATAATATGCGTACTGCAAACTAATTAATTAAACCCATGGCAGTAGAACTGTTAACATAAGTACTGTCACACATCTTTCGCAGGATAAGGAGTAAAATTTAAAGAAAAATTATAGTTCACATGAATTTTTGACAAATTGCGTCTTACTTTCTATGATATTCAAATGGTAACATTATATTACAATATTCAATTGGTTAACAATTTCGGCTAAAGAGTCTTGTTTGATAATTCTCCAATTTCGTATTGTAATAAGATATCTTATGATACTCATGTCGTAAATAACTATTTGACAACTATTATGTTTAGTGTATGTGTCTAGCAGGTTTGTATTATTCTGAGAAACTGGATCATACGAATCACGTTTACTACGTTATTCACACAGGAGCACATGAACCTCAAAAAAGTATTTAATAATATAATCCTTGCTGATGAATCAACGTTTTATTGATGATTTTAATTTTGAAAATTTTCATTAGTTTGGATGTTTAAATATAGGTATCACATGTAATTACATGTCTGTTAAACACGATAGCATATGAAGCACGATATGAAGCAAGAAACATTGTTTTTCATTTGATCATTCAACTTCATCAATCACTCACAATTACTTTAATTTTCTCTGCTTATCAGTATTTTAATCTCAGATCTTCGATGAAGACATGAATCAAATAATATCGTAGATATTTCAGTGTTTTAAAAATAATAACGTGAATAAATGCTTATGTTTATTGAATTGGTTTTATAATAACCTGTAAAAACATGGGTTTTCTGTTGGTTTTGCGGATGTTGAAATCATTCAAATAGTAAAGGCAATGTTAAGCTGGTGACCTTTAACATTGTTTAATTGATATTTTTCTTAGGGATAGTTTATAATGGTTAAACGTTTTCAAAGAGTGCACATTAGATACCTCGAATGGCCCGTTTCCGTTTAATAAACCGCTACGTTCTCCCTGTACAGACGGTCGTGCAAAATTCAAGGTTTTGATAGATTCGTAGAATGGCGGCCAAAAAAACCACCTTCGAACTCTGACGATACTGAAATGTAGTCTGTGTTGGGAAGGTCATATCACTTGACCACCAAGTTCGTTCTATGTATTTTTAGTGGGAAATGCTAGAGCATTGATATTTACTAAACTGTAAACAAAAGCTAAATCTCCTTGAATTGTTATAACATCTGTTTTGCTTTCTTTTAGTAATATCAACTCGTTTTACCAAATACGTGAGTTTGTTATATTTTTACACGCTACAATAATTTAATTTTACGAGTATTTATTTTCAAGCATTTAGGAATTCATGAAATTTCATTGAAAAGTTCGCCAATCTAAAAACCTTTTAAATGTATATTAAATATATTAATGTTGTTTAAAAATATGTATTAACAATGCGTAAATTTAGCACATAAAACTCTGATTTGAATTATACAATGAAATCATCAAATTAACAGTTTTAGAAAGGAATGATAAATTGAATTGAAAATATTAACTTAAAGTTTATATACGTTTATTTAGAAATTTCTATACTTGTGTAAATATTGTGATGTGTGATTCTACTCATGTGATCTTTGAAAACACAAAATGGAATATTTCTGTATTTGAAAACCTTAACACTACATTCATCCAATCCAGTGCAGTTTATAGCAAACAGCTAAGCAATATGTTTCCCTATTTTTTAATGGTAATGGTTGAACAAGAGGAACAAATAGTTTCTGACTCTCGGTGTTAACAGGGGACTTAAAAAATTAATAATACAGTTATTCGGTTGCTCAACATCCCTTTGATAGAAAAACAGAAACAATTGTTTGGGCGTAATGCACCTTGAAAAATTTTTTTTCTAATCAATTTCTTTCATATTTGATAAATATTTCGACTTGCAAATTGTAGGACTTAAAAGAGAATATAAAAACCAAATAAAAGTTATGCTCATACTCACCGTAAAAATACAAATTTAGCATAATTAAATTGGCCACAGAATTTGTTTACAAGCAAGTGCATTTTAAGCGTGTTAGGTATGCAAAAGCGCGGCATTGGAGAACTGTTTTTTCAGTATGCCCATCCTACGCTATTCTGCTAGCGCGAATGAATTAAGCGCATACAAATGGGGTCTACTAAGATGTTAATTTCTTATAAACAATTACATATATCTCGAGAACGAGATATAATAGCACCCAACGGATTCCGGAATTTTGCATCACATTTAAACGCCATTCAGATTAGACAATAAAAAAATTTGCAACAATTGCAAATTTATAAACAATTTCCAAATTTTGCAAATGTAAAGTGGGGAGAGTCTCCCGATGTCCCAGAACCAAAAACAGCGAATTAACAATTTTGCAACAATTTATAATTTTATAAACAAATTCGAAATATGCGTTAGAACGGCTGGGAAGGCTCCGCAAATTGTGCCTGAAATGAATATCTCAAAATAGCAGTTTGTCAGGAGTTACAAATCGATTACTAAAAGTTAGCATAATTGTTGCTAAAATGATAAATATTTACTGGTCTATAGAAAATCATTCTGGACGGTAAACCCCGCTTAGAAATATTTTCTTCGTCGTGGCGTACGCGCAGGCAAACTATCTCCTTCGGCAGGGAAATATGACGATATTTCCGTCTCGTACGTAAACGAACTAGCCCCCTCCCCCTGAGACAGTGTTCTTTCTGCCCCTTGGGATGTTGCACCAATCACAGACAACTGTGGTTCTACCTGCTAGCGATTGGTCAACGCGTCCTTCCCCCTGCCCTCCCCCAGGCCGAGGGCTGTCCAAGTTTGTCGGCGCGGTGTGGAAGATAGAATTTTGAACGACATTTTTTCTGAGGGAGAGGGTACATGTATTGTATGTGAATTTTTTGTAATGAGCTGTTGATACTGTCACCTGATGAATATGATTTCTACGTCGAGTGTTATAGTAATAGACTTCGGCATTTTCTGAAAAAATATTCCCGCCCTTGAGCAAGTCATTTTTTACAAAAACCACTGATTCGTAAATAAAAAGACACGGTAATGGTAGAATTCCTAGATTAATGAAGAGAGGCTTACATGAATCACGTGGGTGGGATTTGGTTATTATTCGTACAATTCGTTTTTGTAATCTAAAAGTCTGGGAGCTATAAGATGTATTTCCCCAGAATATTATGCCATATCTCAGGCGGGAATGAACATTCGCGAAGTATACACAACGAGCAGTATAAAGGCTGACTGAATTTGCAAGAATTCTGAACGCGTAGCATAATGAACTTAATTTTGTGTTCAATTCATTTAAATGGACGTTCCATTTAAGGTTTGACTGAATTGAGAGACCTAAAAATTTTGTTGCCTTAACATCAGTCAATGGTACACTGTTCATTTTCAATGGAGCACAGAATTGTTTATTTGAAATGGAAAACTGCATTAAAACCGTTTTCTTTTCGTTTACTATTAATTTGTTATTTCGGAACCAATTTGAAACATCTGATATTGTACTATTTACGGTTTCTTTATTGCAAAGGATGTTCGTATCATCCGCAAAGAGAACCGTTCTTCCGTTTCGAATCGTCGAGGGCATATCGTTTACGTAAAGTAGGAACAGAATAGGGCCTAAAATCGATCCTTGAGGAACTCCACATGCAATGGGCAAAGAGTCGGAAAGGTGCGTACGTAATGTTCCATCATTCCAGTAAGGTATTTCAACTCTCTGAGATCGTTGTTTAAGGTACGAACATAACCAATCTAGAGCAATACCACGAATTCCATATGAAGGTAATTTTGAAAGTAAAATGTCATGATCAATGACGTCAAAAGCTTTTGAGAGATCTAAAAATAATCCAATAGGTGCCTCGTTTTGATCCAGTGATGAGGCGACATCTTTAAGAAAAGAAAATATAGCTGTTTCCGTTGATTTTGATTTTCTAAATCCATGTTGGCAATCTGAAAGCGCGTCGTGTTTAGTGAGAAACGTTTCCATTCGTACGTAAAAAGTCTCTCTAATATTTTTGAAAAAGCTGATAGAAGAGAAATGGGCCGATAATTTTGAATTTCATTTTTGTTGCCTTTTTTGAAGAGCGGCTTAATTTTAGCTGTTTTGAAAATATCTGGAAACGTTCCAGTGCATAAAGATGCATTAAATATGTGAGTTAACGGGTGTATAATGGCATACGCACAAGTCTTTAACAAAGAATCCGGGAATTCATCTAAACCGGACGAATATTTATTTTTTAGTTTACCGATTATTTTGAGAATTTCATAGGAAGAAGTTTCGGAAACGAACATTGTGTCTAAAATTTTGGGTGAACTGTCTGTTTTTGAATTTTGTGGCTGAAGACTCTTAGTGAGATCGGCAGTAATTCTCGAAAAGTATTGGTTAAAGAGATTAGCCACTGTTGCCGGATCGTTCACATTTATATCGTTATATTTTAAAACAACATTCTCTACGGGTTTTCTAGTTGATTTGGTAGTATTTTTTATTATATTCCACATTGCTTTTGTTTTATTATTTGAGTTCAAAATATCCTGATCGTTTTTCATGATTATAGCCTGCCTTATGACTTTTCGTAACAATGTTTTGTATTTTTTAAAGTAGATAAGGAAATCTTGAGATACGTCATGACGTTTAGAAATAAAGTAGAGGGTACGTTTATTTTTACACGATGTTCTAATTCCTTTTGTGATCCAAGTATTACTTTTTCGTGAAATGTTTAATTTTCTCTTTTTAATAGGAAAGCATGCGTTAAAGAGAAATGAAAGCTTTGAGAAAAATAAATTATATTTTTCATTTGTGTCAATAGCGTTATAAACTGCCTCCCATGATTCTTTCAGCAAGTAGTCCGTAAATAACTTTATGTTAACTGTAGTAAATGCTCTGCACATGCGTGTTTTATTTATTGTGTCAGTATTCATGTTATTAGTAATTGTAAGAATTTGTGCATCGTGGTCACTGTAACCTAGATTATTCGTTATTATTTCATATCTAGTTGTGGTTTTGTTAATTATAATTTGATCTATTGCTGTTTGTGATTTAAGAGTATTCCGTGTAGGTACGTTCACTGTAATATCTAAATTAAAAGAATGAATTAAATTGAGAAACTGCTCTTTTTCGTGGGATTCGCTCAGAAAATCAATATTGAAATCTCCACATACAACAATGGATTTAAAAGAGAGATTACTAATTTTGTTCAGAGTTATCTCTAGATTTTCTACGAAATTGAAATAATCTAAAGCTTGCTTTGTTGGAGGTCTGTAGATGCAAAGTAAAATAATTTTGAGCGTAGTAAGATGTACAACTGTTATTTCAAAAACTTTTTCAACTGCATATAAATTGAATTCTGACAAGAAGGTAGAATCAATATTATTTCTTACATAAATACACGAACCTCCGTAAGCAGGGCCTTTATTTGATTCCCTTGCTCTACAATAAGATCCTGCAAGGTAAAAACTAGGAATTTGGAGTGTGTTTAGATCATTATGAGATAACCAATGTTCTGTAAAGCAAAGAACATCTATTTGACTGAGATCACACTCTAATGCTGCCTCGATAAATTCAATTCAATTCAATTTATTCAATTTTATTTGAAAGATTTATTGGTCATAACTTACCGGAACAATCTACCCGATGGAATTTCATAATTTAAATGTGCAATTGAAAGTCGTGATGAACTAATTAAATTAGATATTTTGAAAGTAAAGATATTTGAAGAATACGAATCTTGAAAGAAAAAGAATATTAATAAGTCACAAAGCAATGTTTACAAAACGTGAAAGTGTTAATGGGGGTACACGCGAAAAACAGATTTAATAATTTTTCAAAACAGTAGAATTGAATTCATACAATAATAATAATAATAATAATAATAATAATAATAATAATAATAATAATAATAATAATGAATATTTACCGGAACGAATTAAATGTTTCTCTTCTGAAAAATTGGGCATAAGAAAGCGCAATGTCGCTCAACTGCATTCATTAACCCTTAACTACTGGCGTCGGGTCAATTTGACCCGACGGCATTTTCTTTTTTTCTTTTCCGGTAACGCGACGAGCTACCGATGATGCGGGTTCCACGTAATCTCTTCTGATAACGTTCTGAGTCAGGGCATGCTGTGAAGAAAGCCGTTGACATATCGGTTTCTCTGAATTGCCCTTTCTGACCCGACGCCAGCGTCAGTGTTCCCGTGTCTTTCGAGAGTGGCGGATGTGCAAGCTTGGTGCCTTAGCGATAATTCGCGACTCATCTTAGGTAAGTGGTGAATACTGCTTCCACTGGGTGTCGGCATATGTTTTGAAAACGAGTAAGATAACTTGCATTTGTTCTTATCCTGTTAGGTCATGTCAAATTTTTTGATAACTGACGAGGAGATCGAAGCGGAATTGCTTCAAGATGATGACGACTCGTCTGTTTTTAGTGAAGGTTCGGAAGATGAAGACAATCTACATATTAGCGAGCACGACTCGGAATCGGATCTTGTTTATACTTCAGAGAATGAAGCGATTCCTATAACGGGAAATTATTTTTTGAGTAAGGACAAAAAGACAAAATGGAGTAAGGAACCAGTGAGTCAAATGGGAAGACCAAAAAGTCATAATATAATTTCTCACTTACCTGGTGTACGGACTACAGCAAAATTAGCTAAGAAGCCAAAAGAAATATTTTCTTTGTTCTTTGATGACCAGGTAATGGATAGTCTAGTTTTGTACAGTAATATGTACATTATGAAAGTTCGCGAGCGTTTTGAGAGAGCTCGCAATGCTCGAAACACAGATCGCGTGGAGATGAATGCTTTTTTAGGCCTTTTGTTGTATGCGGGAACATACAGGGCCTCTCATTTGCACTTCAAAGATTTGTGGGATCAAGATGGCCCTGAGATTTTTTCAATCACAATGTCTTATGACAGATTCTTGTTTCTACTTCGCTGCATTCGCTTTGACGACACAGACAGCAGAGAAGTTAGAAAGAAAAATGACAAATTGGCAGCAGTGCGTGATTTTATCTCAGCTTTGCAAACTAATTTTTTGAAGGTGTACACTCCTGCAGAATACCTGACAATTGACGAACAGCTAATCCCATTCCGAGGAAGGTGTCCATTTAGACAGTATTTACCAAACAAACCCAAAAAGTATGGTATCAAAGTATTTGCTATGGTAGATTCGAGGACATTTTATCTTTTAAATTTCGAGATTTACTC
The DNA here is from genome assembly GCA_011170035.1 of Teleogryllus occipitalis. Taxonomy (NCBI): domain Eukaryota; kingdom Metazoa; phylum Arthropoda; class Insecta; order Orthoptera; family Gryllidae; genus Teleogryllus; species Teleogryllus occipitalis. The sequence continues at coordinate 584,974 of BLKR01000321.1, read as the reverse complement.
TGGAAATCAACCAGAGGGCCCCTTCAAGAAATCAAACTCACCAATAGAAATAGTTCAACGACTAGTTATCCCCATTTCAGGAACTGGTAGAAACATAACAACTGACAATTGGTACACAAGCTTACCCCTTGCAAAGAATCTTCTGAAAAAGAAGTTGACCATTGTTGGAACATTACGGAAAAACAAACCGGACATTCCACTGGAGTTCTTGCCAAGTAAACAAAAAGAGGTAAATTCAAGCCTATTTGGCTTTACAAAGGAGGTGACAATGACCTCTTATGTACCAGCGAGATCACGATCTGTTGTAATTATTTCTACTATCCACAAAGATAAGAAGATAGATGAAAGCACAGGCCCTCAGCAGAAGCCAGAAATTGTAACTTTTTACAATTGTACAAAAGGCGGAGTGGACACTTGCGATCAGCTGTGTAGTAATTACAGTGTAGGCAGAAGAACAAGGAGGTGGCCATTAGCTGTATTCTTTCATTTTGTAAATGTGAGTGCTCTAAATTCATATATTATTTTCAAAGCAAACACAGGACAGAAAATTATGAGAAGGGTTTTTCTGAAGGATTTGGCTAAGGATCTAGTCCTGAAATGTGTACAACGAAGGATGGAAGACTTGCATATCCATCGTAGTCTTCGACAAAAGATCAAATTGTATTTGATTGAAAGAGGTGTTACTAGTGTTACCGCTAATGTGCGGCCAGAGAACGACAGGTCAAGATGCACAACGAAATCCGCCAAAAGAAAGAGGTGTCATATATGCCCGAGCACAAATGACAACAAGCACTCAGTCGTGTGTTCTCTGTGCAGTCAACACATATGTAAAATGCACACTAAACTTATCTGCATATCCTGTGAAGGGGATGATTGAAAGGAAGTAAACTGTTTTGGCTTTTGTTTGTTTGTTCCCTTTGTTTTTTCAAAAGTATTTATTGCAATCTAAAATTATCTGCAAATCTCCTCAAAATAACTCAGAAAATACCAAGTATTTGAGTGAGAATCAGTTTAAAAATATATCTTATGTACAATAACATGTCAATAAAAATGTAGGTTTTTTATTTATATGTAATTATAAATTATATATACTATTTACCCCATAATTCTCCCAAAAAACAAATATAGGGCACACTTTTATTGAATCAGAATAGTCGGGTCCATATGACCCAACGCCAGTGTAAGTGTAATAGATCTCACGCCAGTAGTTAAGGGTTAAACCAACTTATTTTGCCGACAATGAAAACAATAGAAAAGCGTTACCTAACGAATGGTATTTGGATAGTGGTTGCACAGCGCATATTTGTGGAAATAAATTTCAGTTTCAGAACTGTCATTCAATCAGTAATCAAAAATGGAAACTAGTAACAGATAAAACCACTTCTGTGGTTAGGCTGAGGGAACATTTATCTTCACATCCCGAATAAAATGAATGAAAATAAATTAATAAAGTTGATAAATGTATCTTATGCTCCAGATATACGAAAGAATTTGTCTGTCGCCAAAATTACAGATGGAGGCAATAAAGTAATTTATGATAATCATTCCGCAAATATTATAGGAAGTAACGGAAATATAATAATGAAAGCGAAAAGGATAAATAATTTGTATCGAGTACAATGTAATGTTTCATAAATTCAAACAAATTTCACAACCCAAGAAAGAGAATCAAGGTTAATAATGCGGCATAGGGGAATGGGCCATCTAAACTTTAAAGATTAAAAAAGCTAGAAAGCGATGGAGCTATAGGCATACAACTAGGAACCAAGACAGGGAAACTTCAATGCGACCCGGTATGTCGAACTTGCATCGATGGTAAAATGCATCAGAAAGCCTTGCCCGAGACTGAAAGAAAACAAACTGAATTATTAAACGTTATTCATTCAGATTTGTGTGCACCTTTCGATGTCCAATCACTGGGAGGTTCATTCTATTTCATAACTTTCATTGACGAATTTTCACGTGGTGTGAAATAAAATGTTTAAGAAGTAAAAATGAAGCTCTAGTCATTTAAGGAATATAAATTGTCAGCTGAAAATCAAAACGGTAGAAAAATTAAATATCTATTTACTTACAATGGCAAGGATTACATTAATTATCAGTTCGATAGATTTCTATAAGAAAGTGGAATTAGGAGAAAATTGACTGCATCTTATACACCTCCTCAAAATGGAATTAGTGAAAGAAAAAAATCTTTCTTTGGTGGAAACAGCAAGATGTTTACTTTTAGATGCAGGATTGCCTAACAAATTTTGGGCAGAAGCTATAAATACTGTGTTACATAAGAAATCGTTGTCCACCAAGAGGAATTAACGGTAAGACACCGTATGAACTTTTTTTAAATATAATTTATTAATAAAGGTCGCATAAACAACTAGGTCTTGAGCGACCACAAGGTTGTAATACAGTCAGATATATTTACAAAGTATTTCTGTATGTTGAGTCTTTACAAAGTATGTTGAAATCAGTTACAATATGACAAATACAATAGGTTATTTTACATAGTATTATACATTATTGTGGATAGGTCAGACACTTGACCTGGAGGAAGGCATCAAGTAGATATTATTTTATTGGTATGAAAGTAGTTGAGTCTTTGAACATACATGGACACTTGTGTTAGTTTACAGATTTTTGTGGAGGTTGAGTTCCAAAATTTTTTAATGGTGGTTTTAGGTTGATTTTATTATTTGTTTCTTGTAAGCATATCATATCAGGGTTGTACTTGTTAATTAGCAGTAGCAAATTCTCTTTTTGTGGATTAAAGCCATTTATATTCCATTGGAGAATTGTATATGCCATTTCAAGAGCAAAAATCTGGAGAGAGTGTTAGTTTGAATCTTCATCACTAGTTTCACTTAAGTTTGCCAGTTCTCTGCTCATGACAATTGTTTTTAATTTCTTTTTTAAATTTGTGAAACGTCTTTTTATGTTTTTATCCGTAAGGAGGGGGTAGGTATCTTCCAGTCCTATGTCACTAGATAGGCCGGTAGAAGTCGTTATTTGAATTTCAGCCCGACGCCATATACAACTGTATTTTCACCAACGCGCTCTGACGGTGAATCTGTGAACTACTCATTTTGAGAGTTTGGCGCGACTGAGGTGGTTGATTCAAAGGCGTTTGTCTCTGAGGCGTTTGATGAGCTTGCATCTGCCCTGGCGAGCGTTTGCTGTGTGCAATAAATTCAGAGAGTAGGCTATATCTGTGTGCTGCTATTGCTAGCGACAGGTGATTTCGAGTCTGGGAAGATATCTGCGTTTTTGTAATATCGAAATCTACGAGAAGATGCTGGGTGCCCAATTGCACCAATTCGAAACCAAAATAAGCCGTTACAAAGCGGCTATTTGAATTTCCGAAAAACGTTAAAAAGTGAGTAACATTTTTCGTATCTTACGTTTCTATGCATGCAGTTTGTTGATTAACACTGATTTTTTATTATTATTTTGTTGAATTGTGTCAGTAAAATAAATGTATTTATGATTTAGATGCAGAGAATGATAAAAAGCAATTGGGGACCCAGCTCTTGCCAAATGTTCTTGGAAGAGATTGACAACAACCAGATTTGTTTGTAAAGAACATTTTGTGGAACAGCATTTATCTGCGAATTATAGGACGTATGAATATGCTGTTCCAATAAAATTTTCGGAACTGCGAAATCCCCTTTGCGAGGAAGCCTTGCGGGATATCGATGCAAGCGTTCCAGTTGAAAGAAGTAAGTTCATTTTCTTCAATATGCATTTAGGCGTTTCAGTATTGTGTCGTGAAGTGATTCTCTAATGTAAATTTTCGGTTTCAGATGTCCAGATTCGAAATCCAGAAATTTCAGTGGATGTTACTCTCGGTGAGACTTCTTTTCAATAGAAATAAGTATAATTTATTTGTTCAGACAACAATTTGTGGTCAATATGCATTGCCATAAAATAGTAAAATAATGTGAATAAAGTGTTTCTTATCAGCAGAGTTTTCTGGCTACGCACATATTTGGTCCACTCAAATTTGCTTTATTTTATTATTAGAGATATCATGAGATTGGTATTGCAGACACACTGGTATGAAATGTGTGAAAAGTTATTGCAGATAATCTGTATATTTTGCAGTTAAAAACCATGGTACAGATTCATATAAGTGAAAACAATGTTGATCTAATATTTTTTAATGTTAAAATTATACCCCAATAAGGTCGATTAACATGGAAAGATTTTCTTTTTAAATTTGTCCTCTTTGAGAACTCAGGGAGATCATTTTAAAGAATTATTGTTATGTGCAGTGAATGACTTTCTTCATTCTGCACAAAGTCTGTGAACATACCTCTACGCTAAGTTTGTAATGGTACAAGTATTGAGCGTTTTAAGATCAGTGTATATTCTGTCATTGGATACAGATCCATTACATAAACTATATTTCCCACATCTGATTAGGAAATTCTAATTAAATTAAATTAAATTTTAAGATGAAATTCATTCTGTTAAAGATAGTCATTTTCACAAATTTGGAATGTCTTTTTTGCTATGTTAAGACACTTTGTTGAGAAATTAGGAATACAAAAACTTTGTGTCCCTGTTTCAGAGACTATTTTTATGCATTTTTAGGATTTGTTTAATGCTTAGTATCTGGTCTGTGATATATTTTTAGTATTAGTATTAATTAATTTGTATTATTGGTATTGATATAAGTTGCATATGTCATGTTATACTGTTCTGGCAATAATTGTTTCTCATGACAAACTATCCTGATTCAATTTTTATTCTATAATGTGTGTATCATTGTATTTTGGTCATCCTCATGCCAATTACATTCTGAATGTGAATGCTGATCTCTATTAGATTGTGAATTGTCATGAGTAATGAATGCAGTGTTTAATTCCACAGCTCAGTTGTTTGAATATCTGTCCCAGGCTCAGTTCCTGGTGCAATCAAATTATTGCACATTGAAAATCAATTTCCAGAATTAAATTTTGGATCATAAGCATTGTTGGACCAGTTACATTCCACTCTTTGTAACCAAACAACAAAACCACAAAACTAAATCACAAAAAATGTAATAGAGAGTCCAAAAAGATCTCATTTAATAGATTACAACCAAAGAAACAATACTTGTACCTCTGATGGGGTATTGTAAAAAATATAGTTTTGCAAGTCATATTTTTAGTTACGTTCTCATAAATGTTAAATTGTAAGCGCACCCTTATTTTCACCATCTGTATGTCATAAACACCTGAGCTGTAGTTTTAAATGCAGTATTCTGTTATAATGAACATTTTGGATCAGAGCTGGACAATGGGAAATTTCACTCATTGGTTAAAAAATAAGATGTTATAATGCATGTGACATATATTTATTTATTCAAAAACAGTCAAAAACTGTATGTGACGTATGGGGGAGAAAATCATGAGAGACATGGGAGACATTACAATGCATCTCAATAAAATTGAAACTGAAACTGGAAAGATAGATTGTTAAACCTTGTAAGGAAATGTAAGGAACAAAAATAGAATGTTTGTTATTTTTATTATATCTAAAGCAGTAAGTGCAGTTACGTTTGAGGTTTGGACAATATGCTAAAAGTTCAATTTTTAGCACTAGTGTAACTACATAATTAGGTGATTTATATTTTTGAATTGAAATGAAAGGTAATAATACTGATTTAAGACTCTCAGTGAAAGCGATTTCATTTTGCTTATAAGATTAGGGCACTTCACCTATTGGCCTCTTGTCACCATCTTTCCTACTCACAAAATAAAATGGCACTTTTACCAATTGTATCGTAATGATTTGTTTTACCTGAGCAAAGGTGCGAAAATGTTTTCATTTGTTTCTTTTAAGCACTGTTCATATAAAGTGCTCTGTAATAAAATAGTATTCCATAGTATTCACATTAATTTGGTATGTCTCTAGTAAAGTTACAAAAATGAAACAGGCTGTCTGTTAATAAGTTTTTTCTTAATAAAATACTGTTTCTTGTTTAAAATGCTGTTTCTTACATTACAAGATACTATTGTAATGTAAAAATCATTTTGTTTTAATAAATGGATTTGTGACTGTCTATAAAAAGTAATTATTGGAAATTTTATTAAGAAGAAACAAGTAAAGTTACATTTGAACTTGTGTACTAGTCTGTGTTTATTGCCTTATTAACACAGACAACATTAACAAAATTGTTAATGCTTTTGAAATTATAAAATTGTAATATTGTCAATATGTTCAATAAATACTAGATTTTACTGCTCTAATTTGATTTTACGTCCATAAAATCCTTACAATTATTTTTTTATTTTTTGAATAGTTAAGGTTGAAAATATAAGGAGTGATTTTGAAAAGTATATGGAGTGAATATGGAGAAAATTTTAAACTTTCCGCGTAACTGTTTTTTTCAAATTTTTCGGTTACTTCTACGCTATTGGCTGTTCATTTGCCCAATAGAAATCAATACAGTTGCATATGGCGGCACCGGAAGTTGGCAAATAAGGCTTCTCCGTTTAACATTGAGTGCCATCTCTGAGATATACTCTTTGGGTATCTTCTAACATTTGTAGTATTTGATATTTATAATCTAATATATCTATATATCTAACATTTGTAGTTTTTGATATCTAATATAATATCTATTTTGATATCTAATATATCTAATATATCTAACATTTGTAGTTTTTGATATCTGGAGTGAATTCCAGAACAGCTTCCTCAACATTTATGCAATTTTTTGTTTTTTCAAAAAGACTTTTTAGTTGTAACAAATTTAAAACATATTTGTTACTTGGTTCAGATAATGTTCCTTTGAGTGGGGCAAGTTGGTTTTCTAGTCTATCAGATTCCTCTGCAAGAGAAATTTCAAGTTTTCACTTTTTATTGTTTTGTGGGTTTGATTTAATCACTGTAGAATTTTTGGATTGATTGACATTATCCATTATCTCTGGTGTAATCGGTTGTATGTTGTTAGTATCTGAGACACTTTCTCTAAGAAATGTTAGGTTTTCTTCACCTACAACTGAATGTAACGTTTCTGATGTCTCAGATTTAGAAGATAGACTAGATAAGGGACTTTGGCATTTTTTGTAGGTCTGTTGTCAATAGCAGGATGAACAGTGGAAGAGGGTTTAAGAGTTGGGAAGGAGGAGGGGGACAGCTAATTTTTTTTCATTGGGATTAACTTCACAGTACCCAGAGGGGTTATCATTTTGTTCATTCATTGGGCAGTTGTTAGCAAAATGACCGTGATTCTTGCATAGAAAACATGATATAGAATCTGATGATGGATATATCCAGAAAACTGTGTTATCATAAATAATTTTCATGGTTTCTGGTACTTTGTCCATATCATCTGGATGAATATAAATTTGTCTCCGGAAACTCAAAATGTGACTAAACCCTGGTTCGTACATGCCGGCTCTCACGAAGGTCATTGTAGAGCCGATTCGAATTTTGAGTTTCGTTAGCTCATCAATAATTACTGAGTGTGGGATAATGGGACACACATTAGAAAGAATGAGTCTTATATTTTGCGTAATTAGCGGTCTAATGGATAACGTTGAGTTATTAATTGAAATGGTTGATTTATTGTCAACTAGTTCTTTCACAGATTCCTTAGAATCCAGATAGACACATATACGGTTTTTTGAAATCATTGAGGCGAACCGTATTGTCTGAGGATTGATAATTTTTGCAAGTTCCTGGATGTACGTTTTAACTGATATATCGTCTACTGAGTCCATCACAATCGCGTGTTCTTTTGTGGGAAACATACCTTTCTGAGCAGCAGTTAAATATCTGTTGGCATAATCTTGATTTTCATTACTAACTTGACTTGATTGATGGGTTTCACTGTTTGGGATGACTCCTTGATCAGAAGCCATCTTAAATGGACGTTGGGTGTACTGTGTACACCTACTAAGGTTTAAATACGTTTTACTTACTCACTGTATTTGATTCAGTTGATCATTAACACGAAAGTCGACACAACACAACACTCGGCACTGTGCGGTCTTCAACGGCGCTCTCCGAACTCGATGCCGCTTATCGCACTACAGGAGGTCTTTACTCGCCAACGGTCGGAGCGACACTGACCGTATGAACTTTGGTTCAATAAAATGCCGTGTGTATCTTATTTCAAGGAATTCGGATCAGAAGGTTACGTTCTTGATAAAGGCAAGAAAAGAGGTACGTCACATACCCCATACGCCACATACAGTTTTTGACTAAATAAATAAAAAAGATGTAAAATTTCTCTCATTTTTTGAAAAGAAGAAATTTCAGTGGGAAAGTATGAATGAACCCAAGACGACAAGTGAATGTAAAGAACCTACTTTTCATTATATATTTTCAAAAAACTTTGAAAGTAATTAATCAGAAGATAATATACATCAAAAACACGAATCACAAGTTACACAAAATAGAGAAATGGAACCAGAAGTTAAATCAAATCACAGTGATTCAATGTATGAACCAGTATCTCATAGAACAAGGGGAGCAAAAAGGAATTTACGAATTAGAGAAAAGAAATCAGATAAGAGATGAATTTTCATCTTTATTAGAAAAAGATACATGGGAAATGGTGAAAATCTAAAAAAAATAAAGCAGAAAATAATTGGTTGTGGTACTATTTTAAAAAAGAAATACACAGCAGATGAAACTCTTGATCGTAGAAAAGCTAGAATAGTTGCAAAGGGTTTCACTCAAGTTTATGGAGTTGACTACTTAGAAACAAATGCACCAGTTGCAATATTATCGACTCTTAGGACTTGTGAGTTTGATATCAGCTTGATGTTGAAACCGCGTATTTAAACGGAGAACTGGATGAAAACATTTTTATGAAGCTACCAGAAATGACTGAGGATACATTAAAAGAACTTATTAATAGTTCTGATCTACAAGTCCGAAAGAAAGCTCAAATTATGCTTCAAAATATTGAAGAAGGTAATAGAGTATGTTCTCTTAAAAAATCCATATATTGTTTAAAACAAAGTAGTAGGCAATATAATTGTAAGTTTCACAGTAAACTTTCGGAGATGGGTTGGGTTCAGTCAAAATATGATTCATGTCTTTATTATAAGATTCAAAATAAAAATTTATCATCGATTTTAATATATGTTGACGATGTGATCTTGGCAGGTGATAACATGTCAATATTAAGCAAGGAAAAACAAGAGGTCATGAGCTTGTTTAAAATGAAAGACGGAAGAGAGCTCCATTTCTGTTTAAATATGGAATTCAAATTTAACAGACAAAATGGCACTAGTTCAATATCGCAAAATGGATATATTAGAGATATCATGCAGAAATTTAAAATGATGGATTGCAAATCCGTAAATACACCTTTTGAAACAGGCCTCAAACTGAAGATAGAAATTGATCATAAAAATGCAGAAATTGATAAAATACTTTATCGTGAATTAATAGGATCGTTGATGTATCTTACAGTTGTAACAAGACCTGATATTGCTTATGCAGTGAGTTATTTGAGTCCATTCCATTTTTGTTATGGTTTAACACATTGGAGAGCAGCTAAAAGGGTATTGAAGTATCTAAAAGGCACTCAAGATCATATTCTTCAATACAAAAGAAATGAAAACATTTTAAAAGTTTTTGTTGATGCAGATTGGGGAAACGATATAACAGATAGAAAATCTTACACAGGATATGTGTTTATTTTGGCAGCTGGAAGGCACAGAAGCAGCGTACAGTAGCTTTATCGTCAGCAGAGGCTGAATATCAAGCATTAAGCGAAGGTACGAAGGAAGCGATATATTTAAATAGAATGTTACAAGAATTATCTGTTACAGGAGACGCCAACGCAATAACAATAAAATGTGACAACCAGGGGGCGATCAATCTCGCAAAAAATCCTGTATTTCACAATAGAAGTAAACATATTGATATTCGACATCATTTTGTTCGAGACATGTTAGAAAAGAAGTTAATAAAGTTAATAAATAAAGAAGAAAAAAGTATATTCCAACAAAAGAAATGGTTGCAGATATAATGACAAAGTCTCTCCCAAAATACAAGCAGGACTACTGTAAAATTAAATTAGGATTACTTAAATGAAAATGTATCATCGTTGAGGGGGGCTAATGTTGTATTTTGTAAGTACACTTATGATCAACAATGATACTGTAACCCTAAGTAGCATGTTTTATTTATCTATGTTATTCATGTATTACGAAGTGCAATACACGTGATATTTAACTACTAGTCGCCCGACTTTTCTTGACGTCTGAACTCCCTAGTGCTCAACACAGCACGACTCGGTATGATCTGGTCAGAATATTGGTCTCACACGGAACGGCACGGCACGATTGTCAGGGTTGCGTACCTCTGCTTTCGAATGAATTCTGTTCTCGCGTTTTCGCTGTTCTTGTTGTGCCCTGTGATTTATTCGATTCGGATTTTGGTGATTACGATTACGATTCGATTGTTAGAAAGTGGAGACATTGTTGATTGGAGGTCTCGCTTCCTTGTGAAAATGAAGCTCTTCATGGAAGACGGGCGGGAAAAAAGTACGTAATAGATGAAATGGCTGCAGGTGCTGGTCACAGTCATTCGTCTTCCTCCCTACAATTGCGACTTAAATGCAATTGAGCTGGCATGGGCAAAAACTAAAAGGTATTTTACGGAACACAATATATCAGGGGACATATCAGCTACGCATCTACGTGAATTAACAGTCAGAGGGTTTGAAGCTGTAACTGTTTCGGACTGGGAAGGTTACTGCAACCATGTAAAACATCTAGAAAAAGAATACTGGCAAAAAGACGGGATAATGGAAATTGTAGTGAATGACATTGTAATTAATACTACAGAGAATTCAAGCGATGATTCACATTATTCAGAAGATGAAAATTAAGTACATACACTAATATCTTATCTCCTTAATAAGCAATATTATCATTATCTAATTAATTTCATTTGTGGTGGCTATTAATTACGTTATTATTTGTTCTGTTTTATCGTCTATAATGTCCTGTTGTATTAAGAGTGAAAGAGGCGCGAATAGTATTAATAATGTTACAGTTGGCAACTCCCGTCGGATGTGACGTAGGGAGAAGTCTCCTCTCCCCGCACCCCGCGCTGGGAGACGTCAAGAAAAGTCGCGCGACTAGTACTCAGTATTGTGTGATAATTTTCATTTCTTCCAATTCCTTGCATACTCTCAATATGCAACATTTTCTTTTCTCCACATATGTAATAAGGGGCGCCAAAATATATGGTTTTCCGATTTTCGGGTATTCGGCCTTTTAGAAAATTTCAAAACTACAAAATTTAAGATAAGAAATTTTTGCCTCAGACCAAGTCTGCTCTAAAAAATCTGCTCATTAAAAAGTTCATGTACATTTGTTTGAAAAAAGTAGTTTTCACGAAATATCTGCTTGAAAATAATGAAATATATACATGCGTCCCACCAACTACGTGCGACGAGAAAAAGTCTTGAAGAACAGAAACGTATTCAAGGAATATTTTAAAAAATTAATTTTAATTATAATTCACTATTGAAAATGCCAATATTTATTCTATTTTTACTAACTCTACAATTTGTATTCTTTCAGATTTACAAGTTAGCCTTTTAGATGTGATACGAAACCTATTTTATAATCCATATTTTTTGCCATTTTGCAAGGTATAGAACATACTAGTGGCGGCTTTGGTTGCACGATTGCACAACCCCCAGATAATCGAAAAATAACTTATAATATCTTAGGAATATATATTTTCCTTTTAATAACACAAATATTCAAGATATTGCAGCAATATCGATGTATATGAAATCATTTCGAAACCAAACACCGTTCAACCGGTGCTCTCTCCGAGGTCTGGTGCTTTACCAAGTAGTGCACCCTGTCCTTGGTTCTTGGCTCAATTTAACTCGGGAAACACGGTAGCACAACCAGGCTAGTAGCGCTGACGCGCTGCGTGGCGACGGCGTGAGTCTCAGGGGAATACCCATATTCTATCTTCGTCTGATCAGCACCCTCTCCACTAAGGCCTGGGCGCTCTGTCGTGACGTCACCTCTAGAAGGCAAGCGCTGTTTTACCTAATAACGCAAGGTTACACGCCGAACGGCATACGTGCTAATGGTGCCTAGATTTTAAATGTACTATTCCCAATATTAATAATTACCGTAGTTATAAAAGTAAATATTGAAGTTGTAATAATACAATCAGGTACGCGGAAGATGCGTAGGTACGAACAAACAATTCAGCTGATTAATTTTCGGTAGTAGATCAGAGAGTATTTTCTAATGAAAGAGAAAATACTAATTTACTACTGGGTTATCTTATTTCAGCATTTTATCTTTATTAATTGCTATATAATTTGTCAGAATACACAGGAAATTGGAATATAAAACACCAATATAGGTATTCCCATGTATGCTTTTTGTAAATATTTAAATTTTATTATGACACTTGTTCTTAAATACAATACTGAATATTGAATAAAAAATTTAGAATTTGTTAATTATATTAAAGAAATTACTATAGTGTATGAAGATTTCTCTTTATTCACATGTCCATATTAATATGGACATCTTACATTAGCCACCTTCAACACATTTTACTACCTATGAAACTAACATTCTAAATTTATAAGTAGCGAGAGTTTAAATATTTCAGTTCTTTACTATAGAGCTACTCGCACGACAGAACTATTTTCATTTGAGGAAATATTAAATGCACAAAAAATGTATCATATGAGTATTAAGAAAGTTAATAAATTCATATTTATCGACTACAATTGTAGAAATTTCTAAAGTACACGAATCGGTTTCTCATTTCGCAACACTAATTCCTGTCACAAACTATACACTTAACCTCACTTTTAGTAGTTGAGACAAATGTGTATAAAACGTGCATCTATCACAAATATAACGTCAAAAGAAATATTTGGATGTACATAATAATTCTATAAAATGTTTAATAACACTAAAAGATGCTTACCTCTGTATAATTGGAAGGTGTAAAATCACGTGGCACAGCGCTGAGCCATTTCCTTCTCATTTCTGCATTCTTAATTTCACACGGAAGCGAAAACACTTGCACTTTCGGGCCCGTTGGATAATTTCCCTTACAATTTGGAACACAACACGAAAAAACAATTTTCGAAACTCTCAGTTTCACACAGAAACACGGTCTCGCGAACCTAAGTACCAGTAAATCACAACGAAACTAACGAACACCACGATATAGAACGATTTTCCTAAGGATGAGCCAAAGTGACAGCTAGTGCTGGCAACATAACTGAAGGTTCTGTGGTCGTTGTGCCCATAAGACTCCCTTCCCGCATTCGTTCGTTTGCAGTTGGCTAACTTGTAAATGGCTTCGACGCTTCCTTTTGTGATGTCCTCGTCCGACAAAAATGTAGTGCGCCGCGAGAAATAAATGAAATTAGGAAGTGCAGTGTTATGTGCTCTTCCGTAAAAATTCTTTTTTTCTATAAACATTACATTAATTTACTTTTTGTGTGATAAATATTATGTTTATATTAAAACCGACACTTAAATGCGAGATGCACGTGGTTCCGGTCTTCGTGCTGTTGTGTGGCGAGCTGTGATCAAGAGCTTTCTATTTACATTCGTGGCAGTTTTCTTTTACTGTTTGTGAGAGCATGTTAAGAGATATTCCACATACGTAATTAAATTTAAATATTTCCCGAACTCGCGTACGTGCATATATTTAAGTGAAACTCTTGGACTTCTACATAGGGATGTTTTCACAGGCGCCATTAGCACTTTACGAAGGGGCATGACTGAACAGCTGTCGCGGCGGAGGGATACATGTGATGTTCACTTGTTTTCACGAACTGTCACTTTGGCTCAACCTTAGAAAAATCGTTCTATACTGAGAGTGAGAATCAGTTTTGCGAGAATATCCAAAGCCCCCTACAGAAAATTTTCAATATACCTACTCGTAGTGACGTAGTCAGTTCGGAAATGACGTAGCACCGAGGCCTGTGTGGAGAGGGTGCTGGTCTGATTCGCTGCAACGAAAATTTCGCTTATTATTGAAAGTACAGAAATTGTCAGTACTTGCCGGTATTGAATTCAATATTTATACCTATTTGGTGAAATTAATTTCATTCGATGTAAGGTTTGTTGATTAAACACGTTAATTTAAAGACTGCATTTTGTTTGGTGTTGTTGGCCGTTGTGTAAGAATTCCCCCCTCGCACGCAATACTCTTCCGCCGAGACGACAGTCATTTCTCGGTCATTTCGGGAGCTACATTGGGTGTAGTGAGTACAAAAGTGTTTGATGGATATTTTATTATTTAAGTGTTGTTACTTTTGTCGCTGCTATTGCTGTTGCTGATGGTAAAGGACGTACGTAAAGGTGAGTTTGCTGCATGTGTGTTTTATTTTTCTGACAATGAATACAGTGCAAAATTTACAAAAAATTCCTTTCGGTTCACACCCTATTGAGGAAAAACTAGAAATTAAGAGACTCGGAAGACCTACTCTAAGACTTCAAAATTTTATTCAGCCAATAAAAACAGTATAAAAAAATTCAATCGAAAATTCAAAAATACTTTTTACAATAAATACAAGTGGCTATGTGAGTGTAATTCGAAGACAGCTCTGTTTTGCTTACCTTGTATTTTGTTTGGAGGTGAAGATACGTGGACAAAAACTGGGTTTAAAGATTTAACCCACTGAATAGATCGATGGAAAAAACATGAAGCTTCTGGAACTCACGTGAAAACAGTTTACATTTACCGTTATTAGGAACTACCAATATAGCAGAACAATTAGTTAATGAACACAGGAGAAATATTGCAATTCACAATGAACAAGTGAATCAAAATAGATATGTATTGAGCACAATAATTAATTGTATTCATTTCTGTGGTGCTTTTGAATTATCTTTAAGAGGCCACGATAAAACTGAAAAATCCACAAATCCAGGAGTTTAGGAGGATTAATTGATTTCAGTGCAGAGGTAGACATTGCTTTAAAAAACATCTGGAAAGTGCGTGAGTATTCTCGGAACTTCTAAAACGATTCAGAACGAGTTGCTACAAATTATGTTAAAAGTCTGCCAAGATAAAATTGCAGAGGGAATCAGAGAAGCCAACTTTTTAGCGGTTATTGCCGACGAAATAAGCGATGTGTCGCATACATTTCAAATGGCAATTGTTTTCAGATACATCGTTAGCCATAAACCAGTTAAACGATTTTGAGCCTTTGTTAACCCTCGGGGTCATGATGCAGAAACGTTGGCGTCTTGCATTCTACAAGAGTTAACACGGCACAAAATTAATGAATCTCCCGAAAAGCTAATAGCTCAGACATACGATGGCGCCTTCTGTAATGTCTGGAATTTTGAAAGGTGTTCAAACACTTGTTAAAAATAGTTATCCTAATGCTCAAAATGTCCATTGCCATGCACATCAGATTAATTTAGTGATCTTGAGAGGTGTATCAATTAATAGAAATGTCATAATTTTCTTTGCCAGTGTTGAGGGCCTATGCACATTTTTTTTTCAAACAGCCCACAGAGGACATCAATATTAGATGAAATAGTTAAGCAGAAGTGTGTTCCCACCAGGTGGAATTTTCAGTGGAGATGCGTCACAACGATTTTTTACAATAGGCAAACCCTGATTCAATGCATGAAATTTATTTTACAGTCAGATGACATAAAAAATGACAGTACTCTCTCCCAGGCTGCCGGCCATTTAAAAATGTTGACAAGTGAAAAATTCATTTTTTGGCTTTCATTTTTTCGGAAAGTTATTCCCCTTATTAATATATTATTTGGGCAATTTCAGAAAGTATAAATTGAGCCCACTGTCAAAGCACAAAGTCTTCTGAGCTTTGAACAAAATATGACAAAACTTAGGAGTGACAATGAAATACTCTTTAAACTCCCAACATCTAATATAATCTTCATCTGCAAAGAAAAGAAAGACTCAAAACATTGAGTGGGCGAGAGAAGCAAATGAAGTATGTGGTGTAATTATTCTCCAAATGAGAGAAAGATTTAATTTTACTGGTCATTTGACTGCTTCTTCTTTGTTCATGTCGGAAAATTTCCAGTTTACGGTTCTAAATTTTCAGAAGAAAAATTAAATTTTTTTGTGATTCTTACAAGTTTTTGAGCTTCAAAAAAATCGCATGGAGCTTGAAGCAATTTACGGTGCCGAGGAATGCAGGAGATTAGCAGGTACTCCTAGATTGCATCAGTTTCTCAAAGAGTCCAAGTTAGAAGAAACATTCACTGAAGTCATCACACTATTAGAAATCCTAATTACAATTTCAATGGCCACTTCCGAAGCTGAGAGATTTTTCGACCCTCAAACGTATAAAGACGTTTCTAAGAAACAGCATGTCACAAAACAGATTGTCTGTATTGGTCATGCTATCAGCTGAGAGGAATCTCATAATAGAAGTTGCTGATTTTAATCAGAAAGTGATTGAAAAATTCGCATATCAAAAAGAAAGGGGTATGGATTTCCTATTCAAATAAAATGACAAATTAGCTTTAATAAATATGGTATATTAATGTTTAGATTAAACCAAAAATACGAATTTCACTTTTGGATAGAACACATTCATGAAAAAAGACATATTTTCTATTATTGCAATATACACCAGGGTGGTGAAGTTTTCTGAATACGATAATTTTATTTCGTTATCACTACTAGTAGCAGCAATAACAACTAAGATCATGAAATGAATAGTGTAAAATGAGTCCAAACAATAGTGCTTGTTGTGGTGTGCGATCACCGCACAGCATAAGTGCATGCGAAGTGCGATCACAGTATTTTCAAAAACCAGTTAATTTTTGAATTGTGCGAATACTATTAGTTGTGCATTGTCTCAATGCACAACTAATACAAACACTCGTGTGGCCACTTGTGGTTTTCGGATCTTAATAAAACAGATTCTATAGTATATTTTTAGCAATTTATTTCTTTATTAACGTTTCGACTCTATTTGGGGTAATTTTTAAAATTCTATTGTTCAGGTTTGTTCAACCCACATCATAAACAAACAACGTTTTAATACAAAATTGTCAATGGTATAAAAAAAACTGGCCAAGTGGCGAACATGATCTGGCCAATTAGTATGACAAGTCATTTTTAAAAATTAGTTCCAAATTCATCAGAGTTTACATATTATCATTACAATTAAATAAACAAAATCACTGACGTAAATATTAACTTAGTTTTAATTCATTTACATGATTGCTTACGTTTTATTGTGGTATATATTACTGTTCTGAATTCTGGAAGTTATATTCCCGTCATTTGATGCAACTGCAACCCCCAGTTTCTTGGTGCACAAGCTGCCACTGGAACATTAATTTTTTCACTAAACGAAAAATCACTTTTCTATGCGTCTTTCAGCATGTCACCAGAAATACATTCCATATTATAGACTTTCAAAATTTCAACGAATATAAAGCAATATAGCAGAACGTCTATTATTGTATTTTTTTGTAAAAATTAAGTTCGCTTTTTAGGTAAATATTTTGTGAGTTGAAAATTAAACAAGGGTTTCCAAAACTTAAGGATTTATTTTATATTCTTACACAATAAACACGTTGCTGTTTCTCGGTTATAGAACGTTAAAGAGTTCGCTGTACTATTTTAAATGTTTATTATATTAGAGGAGTTTGGCCACAGATACAAGTTTATATTTTTTCAATAAAAACACTGAATCTCATTATTATAAACTTTAATATTTTATGTTCCTGCACTTCATTTGAAGCGGTGTCAATGCATATTAAGGCAGTAATAAATTAACTTAATATTACAAATTGGTAATTGAATTAGTTTATTAGTATTAGTATTAGAGTTAGGGTAAAAACATAGACATATAATACTAGACTGGCAATGAACGATTCTTTTTGAAGCCAACTGATTGCGCCCGCCGCCATATTGGGTCACTACACTATCACTCATGGACATATACTGCTATACGTCAATAAACTCTTGGAAAATCTATGAACACAAATTTTCGACGTACAGTTGCTAATAAAAACTCCAATATTGAACAGGAAATATTTTTGGGAAATAAAAAAATTAATATCAAAGTTTTAAATCGGTTTTATTGCTTTATAGTAAAAAACAGAACTAGTGTCCATTATGTATTGACATTTAAGAGGAGGATAAAAGCTATATTTAAATATCCAGAAGCAAGGCAAGGGACCATCTCAGCATTTGCTCATGAATCAAGGGAAACTGGATGAAACCTGATCGAAATGGAGGTCAGCTGACCCCAAAGTAAATTACATTCTTTGCACGTACAATTACGAAAATGTTGGGAGCAAACACCAGACGCAGATGTTGGTTGCCAGTTTTCCCTCCTAATGGCATTAACCCATGCTTTTCTTCAATCTTCTTGCTTTGGAAAACTAATCGAAATCAGAACAAAACAAAAAGACATTAGAGGTTATGTTTACAAATCACTCCTCAGGAACTTTAATCAACACAAATTTATTCTTTTCTTACTCAATTTTAATTAGTTGTT
The DNA here is from genome assembly GCA_011170035.1 of Teleogryllus occipitalis. Taxonomy (NCBI): domain Eukaryota; kingdom Metazoa; phylum Arthropoda; class Insecta; order Orthoptera; family Gryllidae; genus Teleogryllus; species Teleogryllus occipitalis. Next base: position 566,508 of record BLKR01000321.1, on the reverse strand, counting down.
TAATCATACAATCTTAACATCAAAAATCGTCAACAGTCAGTAAAATTCAGTAACTAGGTAAAGAAAAGGTAGTAACTTACCAATGTATTGAAATTCCAATTTCTTTTCCCTTGTGTCGCGAATTCGAAAAATTGCATCCAAACACGACGCAAGTATTCACCATGGCGGTGGAAGTGATTCAGAAATCACAAAACCCAATAGAAACAATTCGAAATTAAGAAAAAAAGCTCATTAATTTAACACGTAAAGCATAGGCAGCGAACGAATCTGTAGTGACAAAAGATGGCAACGAGCGCAAGATTTTGGCTTCACTAGCGCCAATGTTACGAGATAGGACGTTGCCAGTCTAGTACTATATGTCTATGGGTAAAAATCACGGTGTAAGATATATCTTACACCGTGGTAAAAATGCAGTTAGTGATCCGTTCACTAGCGCTGTTGATTCGGTTCCGAGAATGTAATTCGCGGCTCGGCCACAGTGTGCGCGGCCGTCGCACTTTCCCAACGCCTCGCTACGCGTGTCAAAGTTGAGAACTGTATTTTCGGCCTTCACAATTTAACATTAGAGAGTTTGTGCACGCCAAAGCGGACAGCACTCTCGATCTTATGCGCATGCGCAGATGTACAAAAGTGATGCGAAACTTGAATTGCACATGCGCTGAAGATCGATTGTGCCAAACTCTCTAATAAACAGAAATCACTTTAATAACGTGCGAGTGATCTATCTTCGAATGAATTTCTTATCTACAACCGGTGACAGATGAAGAAAGGTTCCAGCGAGCGTCCGAGAGCTAACGTCATCGAGGGAGTTGGGTTTAAGCTACGACAATCGGGTGTCCTGGCGTACGATACGAACCGAACTTCTTCTTTGTATTATCCCATACTCTTCCTAATGTGTTGTAAATGATTCTTAACACCGACACGTGGAGCATCACTTCACAAGCCCGTGATGGATTTCAGCCACCGATGTATATGGAATTACGAAAATAGATGTCACAGTTCCATATGCTAGTATGCCTCGTGGACAAGTTCTCTGTGAGCTGTTTTGAGTGTGCAGTGAATTACGGTGATTAGAAGTAGTCAAACGTCATTTATTAAGTGTTTACATAAAGTATTAAACGTGAAAATACTCAAAATACTAATTTATCCGTATACATTTGCCCGAAATAAGTAATAACATTTCTTTTGACGAAAATATTTATTTTTATGCAATTGAATCAAACTATTTTTAGTTAATGTGGAATTTGAAATACGAAAACCATTGGGTGCTTCTTAAATTTCCACCGAACTTTAACTGCTCAAGATTGAAGGGGAAGAAGGGAAAAGGGAAAGAGCCCTGGGAATGACGCATGTCTGCAACAAACTGGTTCGTGCGGCACCAACCGCCACTGACTAATAGTACGGCTCACTTCATTGCGTTATATTTTGTCAAACTACATTAAAATACTTTGCCATTACTATACATGTTGCCATTACTAAACGCGTATTAACGCAATTATTGCGTTACCTTTATCCTTCCAGAGAAAACCAAATAAACACACGATTTTGAACCAAACACTAAAATGTTTTTAACTTCCTTTGTATTACTTAAGAAGTGCACAAAATCACTGATTTTGAGTCTTGTGTAGTTGTATAATGTTATACCATGTGACCCCTTATATCTACGAATAGAAGAAATTTTAGTGGGTCAAACCTATTAAGAGAATGTGTTGCCCCTACATTCATTATTTTATTAATTAAAAATATTTGTAAATTAATGCAAATAGCTGAGACTCGTGTTGCACCAGCTTGCATATCACATTGGTAAATTGGTTTATATTTAATATTTGACTAGAAGAAGTCCTGCGTGTATCTCTTATTGCACTGCTATGAGTTTGGTGAAACAATTTCCTTTTCTAAATGTTTCATGCATTTTCACTTAATTACTTATCGAGACAATACCATTGTTAATCCTGAAGAAAATTAAGAAGAATTCCATTGTAAATACATCTCTATCAATATTTCATGAACACGTGGCATGCAACAGATATGTCAACCTTCACTCCGCTCAGCGTCTTCCTGTGACTTTCTTCTCATGCTTGTGCAATGGGAATATGAGTTGCAATATGATCTTTGGCATTATACGATTTCAGCAAATAAGTGATGAGTCAACTATTATCGTGCGACTGCCTTGAATGGCATGTACCTTTAAGGAACATCTTGGAGGTACAGCTCCTCCCGAAACGAAATCGACCCCACGTGCTGAGATTCAATAAGTTCATGCTCAGGTCCTGAGTGTTGCAGATCTTCATCTTCGGTTTATATCGCTAAAATATTTCATTTGTCGCAAGGGTTATCTGGTTACTCCAACATTCAGGTAGAATTGAAAATAAAAGCCAGAGGTGCTACAACATTATAAGAACTAGAGGTGCTTCATAATGGCACAGACTTTCTCGTAGTAAAGTTTTCTAATTTCCTTGGTGTGGACTGGCTTTACGGTCTTGCCCCATCCTCATTCCAACTGCCGTCTATCGTCGTTACATAACTGTCTCTATACTACTTACAAGTATATTACTCCCGGATATACTCATGTATACGAGAAAGTAAAAATACATTGGGTAGCGATAGATGGCAGCTGGCAAGAGGATGAGGCAACACCGAAAATCTAGGCCAGACCAATGACATTAGAGAACTAGTACGAGAAGGTATGTGCCATTCTGTAGCACCATTAGTTCTTGATGTAGTGGTGCCCTCCGTGGTGGAAATTCATGAGTAGGTTCCTCCGGTACACCGATTTTTGCTCGTTTGCGCACCACCAGTTTGCGTCACGATCTACGTCACCACAACAGAGGCACTTCGTTTGACAAACCAGGCCAGACGCTGACCGCCATGTTGCATGGAGAGCGAGTAGTGTGTAATAATTTGAAAGTGGTACAAAGTGACAATGTTCAACCGTGAACACCCAAAAATAACACGATGAAGGTGTACAAGATGCAATATTTAAAAGGAAAGCTTAATAAATTTCTTTGAAAGTCTAGCAACGAGGTGATGATTTTGGTATCTGGCTGCATTTAAAATTCCCGCAAATATTGTGACGTAAAATAGCGTCTAAAGTTCATTGGTTGAAGTCGGATACGATGTGCAAGAGCCCTGGTGCTTTCTATCTCTACTTTCCCACTCGCAGATAAAAAAGCAGTATCTAATGTACCGTGACAGGCGTCCCCATGAAAATTCTGATGGTATTTAAATCACCATAGACTCACTATTTATACCCGTAATAGAATATTTGTTCAAGAAGTAGCGTGATAGTTTCATATGGCTCTGTCAAGTGCGTAGAATATCCAACCGGTACTGATGCATATTTGTTTTCATTGTGTGTAATAATACTGCTTTGAATCTTGTTTTAGATGAATCGAGGAACAATTGCCATGCTTCAATGTTGCTCCAGCCAGAGGCTTGTCAAAAGGCCTTGAACGTCCGCTCAGTAGCAAATACTGTCACTCATAGCAAAGAATTTCCAATTTTTTGTGTCTGTGGCAAAAATGTGAAGTTTTCGTACCCGGTGTAAGCTAATTAAATTCTTTAAGGCGTGAACTGAGCAGCTCAGTTAGACCTTTGGTTAGTGCCATGTCTCGTACAAGGTCACAAAGATCAGCATTAAATGAATTCCTTCTCAAAATTGGCAGTCAGGGTCTAATACGTCGCTAGAAGCTGAAAGAGAACTTTGTTCGTGCGTTTCTTCGTCAGTTATATAATCTGTAGGTGCTACTGGTATGTGACAAGCGATGGGAGCATGTGGAATTGATTTAGAAAATCAAGGAATGTCTCGATACTTTAGATGCACGAGTTTTGTAGGAAAATCTGAAGACATATGATAAAAAAGAACTCTGTGGTGTGGTTGCTTGATTCAAATCATATCATAGGAACTCCGAATGCCAGAAGGCTCTAGGGCGAAGCAATACAAAACGCAATATCTTTAGATCAATCACAACTCAACATTTTTGGAACAGAGAAGACTGAAATTTGAAGCTTCGAGGACAAAGGGAGACGAGGAGAAAACTCACTTAGGGTCCGACCGCTCTGGAGGTTGAACCGCAGGGCGCGGAAGTGTGCGTCGTTGCTTGCGATCAAATCGTCGGACGCATCAGTCGCATCCGAGCGAATCCGTATTCGGCACTTTAGATCGGGTCGCCGATTCCACAATGCGCGTTCCTGCGTCCGCATACTGGAGCTCCTTCTTTGGTCTCGTCAAGCTATTCGATTTTGGCCTATTCCCTGGCGAGCTCCCTTATATCGACATTCAAAGTATATTCACTTGAAATCTTCTTTTCACTTTCTAGCTACCGCTTAAGAAGTAGAGAGAAAGTTATGAAATGTTACAAGCAATCTTGCGCAAAAGCTATTAAAATTTGGAAAAAATGTAGATGACCTTATTGAAAGAACTGATTAAGGAGAAAAAAATTACTTGAAAGAAAAACCTTCAATTTTGTAGTTGTGGGAAGACGCCGAAAAAAATAACCTTTGCAATTTTCAAAAATTGAGCGTTATCAGTGGAAATCCGAGCAATGGCATTTTTATAAGTGTATTTTACTGTATTCCTACAAGTAATTTAAAGAAAAAATGTGAGCTATTTTTGAGAAAATTTTGAAAATGTTGCGGGGGTTTCATGTAAAGCACCCCCAAAAAATTAATGTTTTTCAAAATCGCAGAGCTTTCACTCAGACCAGACCGACAAGGGTTTCTTCAATTTAGAAAAAATCGTACGCATTGTTTAGGCGCTAGTGTTTTCTTTAAAAGTTATTTTCTTTAAAAAATTTGAAACCGTTTTTAGGAAAATGGCGATTACGCGTTACTGGAAATGCGAAATTTGAAACTTCTGTTTTAGAAAATATTTGACTTTTCGAAAAACTTTATTGAAGTCATTTTAAGCATTTTCACTCATAAATGGAATAGAGTATACAAATCGCTTGGGATATGCATATTAATGACGTGAGATATATTTCAAAAATATTTCATTGGTGTACTTTTGAGAAAAAAATATAAAAATTAATTTTATGCCATATTAAAGAGTGTTATTAGCACTATCCATTGGAAAAATTCGAAGAAAAAGTTTTGAACCATTTTTAGTCGGTTGGTTGGTAGTGATTCCGGACGCGTCAACAGCTTAGGTCATTTATTTCGTAAATGTAGTGCATGTTTTCCCTCGAGAGGTGGCCGTGTTCTTTCCCCGATGGATGGCAAGATCTATCGACCTACCGACGGCTAGCGGTCTTTCCCCCAAACAGATATCTCCCACCAGCGAGGCACCACCCTGGCCGGGACAACTCTGAGCTTCCGACCGGTCACCCGGCATGTGTGGTAGTGTAGTGCATGATGTGTGTGTGTGTGTGTGTGTGTGTGTGTGTGTGTGTGTGTGTGTGTGTGTGTGTGTGTGTGTGTGTGTGTGTGTGTGTGAGGATAGGACAAGGAAGACGCACAAGAGATCGTGTATGGTCCATGGTTCGTTTGTTAGGGTACTGCTTAGGCATTCGCCCGGTGTTGATCAGAGAAACCACGGAAAACTACCGATCAGAGCAGCCCGCTAGAATTCTTCTCCAGAGAGCGACTGAATACGACCAAGCTAATGTCGAAAATCCTGCCTCCGTCGGGACTCGAATCTAGGACCTCCCGGTCAGAGGGACTGCAATGACATCAGTTGATGCCCTGAGCCATCTCTCCCGGTGAACCATTTTTGAAAAAATGGCGTTTGAGCCTTTCTGAAAATGCGGAATTTTGAGCTCATGTTAAGTTGTTGAGAAATGTTGAGTTTTCGACAAGCTTTATTATTTATTACATTATTTAAAGCACATGTACTCATAAATATAATAATGTGAAGAAATCACCTCTAATGTAAATATTACCGACGTGAGAGACAAGTCAAAAGACTTAATTTTGTAATTTTTAAAAAACAAAAGAATAGAGCTATATGGCGTTTGTGTCATCGCATAGAGTACGTTTGGCCCTACCCCTACCCAAAATTTTAAAAAATTGCACGTTGTTTAGAAATCTTTAGAATCTTTTCGTCATTTTTTAAAATTGTAAATATTGCAGGCAATATTGCACGAAAACTACCAAAATTTTCAAAAATGTGTACATGACCTTAATGAGAAAACTATTTATGGGCAATAAATTTCCTTTGAAAGAAAAATCTCGATCATTAATGTTGTAGTTGTAGGAAGACGCCGAAAAAAACAAACTTTTGCTATTTTCGAAAATTCAGAATTAACACTGGATATCGAACCTTTATGAGTGTATTTTATTCTATGCTTTCACGAAATTTAAAGATAAAATTTGAAGTCGTTTTTCATGTAAATTTTGAAAATGTCCGGGTATCTTCATTTAAAGTACCCCCAAAATTTAAAGAAAGTTTCTCAAAATTTTAAAGCTTCAACTAAACCAAGATGGACAGGGGTTTCTTCAATTTGGAAAATATGGTATGTGTGGTTTAGGTGCTAGTAGTGTTCACAGGCGGACAGACGAACGGACGTTTTGAAAACAAAACTTCAGTATCAAGGGACCCCAAAACGTGTATTTCCGCTGAAATCTCAAAATCGATTTTCCTGAACTTTACATATCTTTCTCTATCCTACGTATATTACTCTAGTAATGTGTATGTATACGAGCAAGTAAAAGTCTGATAAAATATATGTTATAGAATATTTATGACACGTTCTAGGGATAAAAACCGAGACTATACTCTAAAGGGATAACATCAAAAATCAATTTCAAAAATTTATTTATTTTTAGTTTCTCGTATACGTGCGGAGCTCTATACGTAGTATAGAGAAAGTTACGGAAAATCACGCTCAGGAGTGGTATCAAACAATCGTTCCACTTCCGTCTAATTATCAGGAATTTTGAAGTAAATTCATTGATCGTTTTTTGGACAGAAATACTCAATATAACTTTAAAATGGATTTGGAGAAAGGAAAATGATGAAGAGATAAAAATGGTAATTTATCTATGCGTGACTATGCAGTATCCCACATTGCTCAGCTTAAGCAATGCGAACCGACTCCACCTGACGATGAGATTATGTGGCTTTTAACACGCCATTATCCGTGCACCATTCAAAATCTCCTTAAAACTAGTTATGTTAGGGATCTTGATCAATTTTAGATTTTATTGGGCGATTTTGACCAAACTAACTTGCAATTTGCTTCTTATCAAAACTCATTACGCCCACGGAATGGTAATAACAACCAGTCTCAAGGTTATTCCTCGCGCCAGCCACAAGGCCACGAACACTCCACACTACAATGGCGGTCAAGGTCAAAGCGCACCCCTCTCTGCCTCTCAGCCCCCGAACCCTCCACACTCTTCACAAAGGTAGTTAAACCGGCTCGGTTCAGAATAGAAGGGAACGAAATTCTGAACCATAACTGTAAGTTAAATATCATTGATGTGTTCATGAAATATGTAAAGTGTTTTCCTGTTAAACCTACTGCAAAAAAATTGTCCTAAACACTTAGTGAAAGGTTTCTTCAAAGAATGTGGAACCTACCAGTGTGTCCTTAGTGACAACGGCACGCAGTTTACGAGTGATCTTTGGCAGCAATCGCTGAATGATCTCGGTATACAGACCATTTTCTGTTCTATTAGGTCACCTAGATCAAACCCAAGCGAAAGAATCATGAAAGAACTATCACGTTTGTTTCGTGTTTATGTGTCACATAAACACACCTGTTGGCCTAATCTATTACCAAAAATTAATATGTGGCTTAACCACATCCCCCATGGGTCGTCCAGATTCACAGCTTTCGAGACCCAGTTTAATAAAAAGCCAAAACCTTTATTCCCTACGTTGGCCAAATTAACCACCCAACTACATATTACCCCTGAAGATAGGTGCCAGATTATTCTTTCAAATTTAACCAAGGCCGGTAAGACAAGAAAACAATACCAGAAAAGTAAAACTCATCAATTTCAAGTTGGTGACAAAGTTTTGATCAAAGCTCTCAGAGTATCTAATCAACCTGAAGGTCTAAGTAATTTGTCCCCCTTTTTGTAGGTCCTTACCAGGTTATTAAGTTTGTAGCGCCCAATTCATGCAAATTGTGTGGTTCAGATGGTTCCGAGGTGGGACCTCACAATTTTTATAACCTCGTTCCTTTCAGAGAATAGACCGATTAACTGGCTAGAAAGAAAATAGGCCTCATTTATGTCGCTCTGATTAGGTTAACATTAATTTAATTTACATTTGTGTCGATTCCTCCCGGTTACCGCTGGCACGTACGTTTAACGTTAATTAATTTCATGGTACCGCTACCACTTCACTGGTTCGGATTGCAGTATTGCTATAGAAGAACGGCGTTGAATAAGTTGTTGTTATAAAAGAGAGAGTGATTATAAATCATTTATTTTTCTACTTGAGTCGTTGTTGATGGAAAGAAAGAAAAAGAATTGAGAATTTTTACTAATTGAATTATTGTTGAGGGTGAAGAAAACTCTAGCCTTTGTTTTATCTATCAAACTAGCTAACAATCGACATCAGAGACCTAAATTGTTGAATATTTAAGTTATTCGTTTAAAACAATTAATAAATAAAGAATCTTTTTATTTTATTCTACCAGTCACTTGTAAAATTACTATTCCTTGAAACTTAATTAACACCGTGTGATTGAAATATTGTATTAGCCATCGATAAGTAATTAACTTTATACAACATTATTAAACTCTTAAGATGAAAAGAAAATCCCATTTATTAAATTTGTCTTGTTTTACTACTTGTCCCTTTATTTTAACAAATCAAAGTGTCACCCAATTATACGGTCCCCACTTCTAATTGATCTTGCTTGCATAAAACTTTTCACTCTAATTACTTTGCAGTAGTGTTTAACTATCAGTAGGTTATATGTTGTTGTCCTGTTTCATCAGTCTTCTTAAGTTTGTTTTGGTTAATTACTCATAAATATTTTTTAGTGGATTAGATAATTTTTTTCTCAATTATCATTAATTTTCACTTGTGTCATTTATGACATATGTCACCTCATTCCAGTAGACAAAGTTAGTTATAGCAATTTTGTCCTTCAAATATTGACAATGATATTCCCTTGTATTTCTTCAAACATTACGTCTATTCAGTTTAAGGTAACTAAATATTTAGGGTTAGTGAAACTTATTAATAATTATCCATGTCGTTGATTCGTTAGTATCTTTTAATATTTTGATTTTGATACGTGTTCTCACAAGTTTATTTTATCGTGTTCATAATATCTAAATATTTCTGTTTTGTTCCATTCGTCAAGTACCTGGTTTCATTACGTCATTGTTTATCAATTTAGCGATCTTATCGTTGTTTTCATCGCCCTTTTCTATTAGATTGAAATGTTCCATACGTTTTTCAATCTCAATTTATGGGGGGGGGGGGGCAATGCAATGAGGCCATTGCTTGTCGCCGGACCCAAAACTTCCCCCTCTGTCACGCCAATTAGGACAGCCCCTGATTCGACACGGCTCAGCGCAAGACGCGTGAACACGCGCCTGTCGTCCTATTCCCATATTTACGACTAGGGTAGGATCGCCCCCCGGGACAACCCCTTAGGCAAAGAGCGGGCGGCTGCCCGCCATTGTTCACACGAGGCGCCGGAACTGTTGAATTACAGAGATCCCGGCTACTGTTTACGTAATCCCATAGGATACATACAACCATCGCGGAGACAGCAGAAAGGACTGCTTTGTCCATCTCTGGTGTACTGGCCGAAACACACGCACAACAAAGACCACCAATCAGGCGCCCAGAAAATGACGTTAGTTAGGAAATGCCCTACCGGCTTCCGACTCGCGCGAATATTCTAGAAATTGAGATTTTGACCAATAGCATTTGAAATTCTGATCACGTGAAGGAGCGATGTGCGAAGTTAGAAAAGAGAGTGGGGATGCGAAGCAGGAAGCTCGAGAGAGTAGGATTTTGATCAAAGACATATAGAATGCGAGAATACGGTATAGCAAAGAGGCTGATGTGTTGAGGAGAAGTAGTTGGAGCCAGCGATTAGTGTTGGCCGACTAACGGAGTGCAGGCCGCCCCGTTTGAAATCACAAACTGGAATTTATTCCGTTTCAACGGGCCGGCGTAGATCCGTAAGCTCGCACACAGCTCACGCCGAAGTAAACTGTGACACAAAATAACAAATGAAGCAAAAAACACCTCACATTTCCATCAGTAAACCCAATTCGAATTCGCGCGAACAGAGCGCGTTTGAGTCGAAAATGCGGCGTTGCCGGTAGTGAAAGAACAAACAGTAAGATAATCAGAAAGATATCTCCCAGATATTTTAACACGAAAGACCTTGGTGAAACGAAAAATAAATATCAGGCACTTTTATCTGACGTTAAAAAATATCAGGCACGTTTTGTCGCATGAGAAGTCATAACTTTATCAGGCACCGGTGAAACACAACATAGAATAATTTAAATTCTATTGCTTGTGAAATGTATAAAACTTGTAGGGTAACCACTGCATACCATGCCTACCCCAAGGGCCTGCCACTGCAATACACTCGAATTAAATCCTTAAATTTCGTGTCTGACAGTTGAGTGTGGTAGGGAGAGTGTTGTCGGGTCGAAAGTTAGAAACCGTGTATCCTAAGGTGACCAGACGTCCCGTATTAGCCAGGACTACCGTTTTTGTGTGTTGTATATATATATATATATATATATATATATATATATATATATATATATATATATATATATATATATATATATATATATATATATATATCTTAATGTATTTTGTTGGGTTTGCATTAGTTTATAAAAAAGTAAGGGCGAGTAGATCATACACCAATCTCATGAATCAAGGAACAAGAGTGTTTCACAGACTGTTGAAATCAGGAAGGAGAAATTCAGTGGTGGTTTTAAGAAGGGAAAATGAGCTTGGTCAAGGTCAATTTGAGCTTGAATATGCTTTATCGATATTGCTCCCAATTCCATAATTCCACGAACCTTATTCTTCTGAGAGTTTCTGTGCGACTTAGCAAACCATCTTAATTAAGGAACGGGCCAACTTTAAAGTATAATGAATGAAAGTTCAAATGAAACAAATAATTTAGCGTTTTGTTATGTGCATGTCCAGCATTTTAGTCAAGAAAGTCACAATGTCCGCTTTTATTTTTAAGTTCTGGGCACCCTAATGTTGTCTCCTGTCAATCAAGATAAAAACATGTGAGCGCAATAAATAACAGAAGGCATAGACGAGCGCACAGTGGCGGTCTGTCCCCACCCCACCCCTGAACACTTTGAAAAGGGCCCCGCAGCCCTACGCAATAAAACATTTTATTTTCGTAGATATGTTAAATTCCTGATTTTCTCCATTTTCAATCTGACGATTCCGAGAATTGTTTTATATTGGGAAGAAGCTCCAGACCAGCTGACAACCCTGTACATGGTTCAACATAAAATCAATTGAATTTATTATGTCAATAAAATTATAATTTCATTCTCCTCGTGGCGTGTTTTATTTTACTTACTAGTAAAATATGTCATATGTAAATCAAACAAATTAATGGTATAAGAGCCCAAAAATATTGCCCCTCCCTTCTTGTTTCTGACTGAAGATGCCGGTGACAGAAGGTATTCATGGTATCAGATTCGATATGGCGGCGCTGTACAAATTGAAGCCGTCTGATTGGTTATAAGTAGAAGCGTACGTAAGGTACCTTACGAGCTGTTAGGCGCAAAGAAATGTTATTCAAGATATGATGAAGGAACTGAAATTGCTAGTCTTTGAATGTAACTATTAGCACCAGAACCTCAAGTTCCACCTTTCCAAGTTACAAATTTCCAGAGTTTACTTTTAAATTAAAGCTAATTGAATTCTATTAAAGTAAAACAAACGGTATCGCAACACTAGTATTCAGCCGGCCCAAGAATGTCTGCAATTAATGAAGCCGTGGTAACTAAAGCGTAAACAATAACTAATTATAATCACATTATTTAACACAAGTAGTGAAAACATATTTTTTAAATTTTCTCGTTTCGAAATTTTAATGTGTATCTGCAGTATTCAATCGCGAACAAACGGAATTTTCTTTGTATCTTGGTTCGTACATCTCATGCACTCCTACAAATTTGTATTATATCATGACTCTCCATCAGTAAATCGCCTTGAATATGATAAACGAGTTTGTAATCGATTTCAAAAATACATAACTATCGACATTTCACGTTTCGACATCCACATTGAATTCACTTCTCTACAGTGAAGAGCAACGTGCGTTTTGAGAAAGTCTATTTTCCCTCTTAATACAAGGTAGAATGGTTTGAACAGTGGTATGTGGGTGAAGTTTAGAAAGACATGAAACATAGTAAAACGTCCAGTGCCATTGCTTCTACAATACCTAAAACCCTGGTAAAAAAATTTGTTGGTAAGTAGCTATACGTTCTTAACAACTTTCGCATTTTAATGTTAACAACATGTTCAGTTATTGGTCTTAACATGAAGTGAATTTAAAGTGCTATTTTTCCAATTTCAACTAATTTATGTTGATATAAAAGCATTTAAAATAACTTGAAATAAGAGAATCTTCGGCAATTTGACCTTATGTATTACCTTGCAGATTCTGAAATTCGAGTTGGACGTTTTCACATTTTAAGGTTACAGCTTAAAACACGTCTTTAAAGTGAATCGGCCTGTGAGGTTTCTACGTTCGAGAAGTTTCTACAACTGGTAACGTCATTTTAGGACAGAAACTAGTCCATGTATCCTACTAGAAAGTATTACTAAGTTATTTCATGTGGGTGAATTTGTTCTTGTCACAGGGGATAATAACATGGCTGGAAGCGAACCTCATGGAAGATGATTCGTTGTATCCCATTGCAGTGTTGATCGACGAATTGAAAAATGAAGATGTGCAGCTTCGCCTGAATTCACAAAGAAACTGCCGACCATTGCCCTTGCCTTAGGAGTAGAAAGAACAAGAAGCGAGTTGATTCCCTTTTTTGAACGAAACTATATACGACGAAGACGAAGTATTGTTAGCTCTGGCGGATCAGTTTGGCAAATTTACACCTCTTGTTGGTGGGCCAGAGCATGCTCATTGCCTCCTCCTTCCACTCGAGCAGCTAGCGCAGATAGAAGAAACAATTGTACGTGAGAAAGCTGTTGATTCTCTTTGTGCAATTGCGTCGATTCAAAATTCAGATGATCTGGAAACTCACTGTACCATTAGTTCGACGTTTAGCGTCTGGTGATTGGTTTACATCACGAACTTCAGCTTGTGGTCTGTTTAGTGTTTGTTATGCTCGTTTAAATGTAGCCCTTAAGAAAGAGCTGCGAGCTCATTTTAAAAATCTCGCCACGACGACACTCCTATGGTTCGGCGAGCTGCAGCTGCTAAACTAGGAGATTTTGCCAAAGTGATGGAAGCAGAAAATCTTAAAACAGATATTATACCGCTTCTCATCAAGTTAGCAACCGATGAACAGGATTCTGTTCGTTTACTAGCTGTCGGAGCATGTGTAAATGTAGCGGCTCTTCTGCCACAAGACGACGTAAAAGAATTTGTAATTCCGACAGTGAGGCAGTGTGTTACCGATGTTTCTTGGAGAGTGCGATACATGGTAGCCGATCGATTTACGGAACTGCAAACGTCGGTTGGCACAGAAACGGCAAAATCAGAGTTGGTTCCTGCTTTCCAGTTATTGAAAGACATTGAAGCAGAGGTACGAGCAGTTGCTGCTCACAAAGTTCGAGATTTCTGTCAGAATTTGGATGTTACCCACCAAGAGCAGACCATAATGAAAATATCCTTCCATGCATCACAGATCTAGTGTCTGATGCAAACCCTCATGTCAAATCGGCTCTGGCTGCTGTTTATTATGGGTTTGAGTCCAATTGTAGGAAAAGAAAATACAATTGAGCATCTGTTACCCCTCTTTCTGATGCAACTGAAAGACGAGTGCCCAGAAGTGAGGCTGAACATCATATCTAATTTGGAGTGTGTAAATGAGGTTATTGGGATTCAGCAACTCTCACAGTCATTATTACCAGCAATAGTTGAACTTGCATCAGATTCCAAATGGAGTTCGTTTGGCAATTATTGAATATATGCCATTATTGGCTGCTCAATTAGGAGTACAGTTTTTTGATGAGAAACTTAATACTTTATATGTCTTGGCTTGTTGACAGTGTTTACAGAATTCGTGAAGCTGCAACCCAAAATATTAAAAATTAGTGGAGCAGTTTGGTCCTGATTGGGCACAAACTAATGTTCTTCCTGAAGTTATGGAGTTAGCATGTAATAAGAATTATTTGCACAGAATGACCTGTCTATTTTGTATAACCGAATTAGCTGAGGTTTGTGGTACAGGTATGACAATTGACCTTATGCTTCCAACGGTTCTTGAAATGGCCAATGACAAAGTGGCAAATGTTCGATTTAATGTTGCCAAAACTCTTCAAAAATAGGCCCACCACTAAATCCTGCTTGCATTCAGAGTCTAATTATACCTGTTTTGGAAAAACTTAACAATGATGATGATGTGGATGTAAAATACTTTGCTTCAGAAGCAATTGCTGAAATTGCTGGTTAACTGACGTTTATTTTTGTTTTTGTTTTTAATTATGATTTTTATTTATTTTTTATTTTTTTACTTGTTGAAAAGTTCTTTTTGTTTTCTTTCGTAAGTTCTTATAAAAATAGTAAAGATATTTCTCTGTATAATTTTCCTGCATTAAGGTCTGTCCATTTTATGTACATTTATCATTAAAATAATTCTGAATTTGTACTGAAAATATTATAAAATTGATAAACCAAAGTCCTTTAAAAATATAAGTTGGGTAAAAGATTCTTGAAACATGTTAATGTGAATAATGTGGTCATTATCTCTGGAGGTGGTTGAAGTAAAACAATTACTTCGCTTCATTCAGTGAGCCATGATTTACAGAATTGGTTATTTGAGAAATATCAATGTTGTAGTGTTCATACTGAATAGGTTTGACAGAATACAGAGGCTATACCACTGTAATTAATATTGGTTTTTCATAATAGGTGATTAAAAAAAAACAACCTCTTTTAAAATAATATGCTTTTTCATTATATGAACTGTTACTGAAGTTGCTAAGTAGCCTTTGTATTGGATCTTGCCTTTAGAAAAGGTGTAGGTTTTTAATCATCAGAACAATGCTTGTAAACCTTGATTTTGCAATAATTATTCAAAATATCATCTTAAAAATCTTTATAATGTATTAACAAAATTGACATAGGAATTTTTCTGTTGTCTGGAAAGGGTTACTGCCAGTTTGCAGTGTTTAATGAAAAAATAGAGCCTAGTTTATGTATGAGAACTGATTTTTCATTGTTTTTGTACTTAGGTGAATATTATAATGCTAAATAAAACATTTGTGCATCTTTAGATATCATGCAGCATTTTCAATAAACATCTTGCACTGTTCTCTAGAAACAAGATTTTGTTCTAGAAAATGTTCTATTGGCATTAAATATATGAAATTCTGTTGATGTTAAATATGAAATTTACTGATATCACCAATTTATAGAGATCATGTGAATCTCTTCAATATCAACAAGTGCACTAATGCTTCTGCTCGTGTAGTTAATGATACTTGAACTACAGAGGTCATCTCGATTGCACTGCAATAAGTGAAATGTGATGTACCCTACCAACATTTTCCATTGAGTCATAAATGGTTTAGATCATACTATTCTGCTTCTATACAAATTTTCACTTATATATTCATATGTTCAGTTTCATTTTTCTCTTAGATCAAATGGATGTGATTTGGTCACCAAATGTTACTCTCAGTTCATAACATATGTTCATAATAATATATTAATATTCAGTTCATAGTATAAATTTAACACAGAGTAGAATTTATTTGATGTATCAGTTACATAAAACATTAAATTACATACACAAACTTGCAAGTTAATTTATTGAGAACATGCAGGGTGTTTGACTGTCAACATGAAAAGGAACCCACATTGAGACACACCAAGTGCCATTGATTTGGAACTACAATGAACTACATTGCTTTCATAAGCTTATCAATTCACCAGAAAAAATATACAATGCCACATAACAAAAATTGTTACTACTCTATTACAATTCATTGTTTTAAACACTCCAGCTTTAAATTTAATCAACATGCTACAATGAATAGATGTCAAATTACACCATTATTACTTTTTTGGAAAAGTTCAATCAAGCTCTTCTGGAACATACGTCATACGGCAGTGATTAACTTTCTTAAGCAAAGCAAATGAACTTACAGTTTGCTTTCAGTTATTAAATTAAATCATTTTTTCAAATTTTGTATATTTTCTACAAAATTTGTGGTCATAGTAAGTTTGTACATTGATTTAACTAATCCTCACACATTATACAGAATGTAAATTTGCAGAACTTTGTTTCTGTTCCTAAAATTCTCAGTGCTATAAAGGTAAATGATCATGATGTAAATCCTAACATATGAATTCCCTAGTGGTATAACGATAATATACAACAACAGGATGTATAACAAAGCTTAGAAATACAGAAATGCAATTCAAGATTGGAGGTGAAATAGATATTAAAATCTGTAAGAGCAATATACTTTTAAAACACACAATTAAGAGACAAATATCATAAATATCTATACAGTTATAGCAACACTCGTATATATTGGAAAACAACATTGATTGACCAAAATTTTTTTTAGTTCATTTCATATTACATTTTCTAACTTTTCAAGCACACAAATACCTTTCATAAAATAGTGAAAATCATCTCCGTTAAACTTTTTCACCATTGTCTCACTACATTTGTACCCTACAATGTTATAATCCATAATCAAGCACATTTATCACAAAGTTTTTAGGAGCTAATTGCACATTCAGGTTTTCTACAATTTTATTCATCAACCAGAGACACTGGCTTTTATAAATGGTTACAAATTAATTGACAAAATATTTAAAAATATGTTTGTATATGACCTGAGACTTTTCATTCAACTCAAAGAAATTAATGTCTTCTTTTTGCACCAATTTACAAATTCACAGTATACCTATTTGAATGCACTATCTCAAGTGGGTAAATATTAAAAAATCATCTCTCTCAGGTCGCTTCCCACAAAAAACTGTTCATATTGCATGTTCAGATTGCGCCTAGTGAACACTTAGAGGTAAAATTTTTTCATTAAACATATAATACTCAAACCTTATTAGACATTTCAGTAAAAAATTGATCTAACATGAAAGAAAACATTTTAAAAAAATGTATACTTCACAAGTATTCATTACATAACCCAACTCAAAAATTACTGCCTCTAAACAAAACTATTTAATACCAATTCCAAACAAACAAAACTTCTTTAATGGTATTAAATTAACAATAAAAAGCAAACATCTATTATAAGCAAATTTGATTGTAACCTTTGCAAAATTATTTAGTAACTTTTTTCTTCCCCGATGCATAAATCTTAGGAATGTTTAGATTCTTAATAGAGCTATGTGATGAATGCTATGCAATGCTATGTGATTCTTTAAACATTACTTTATTTTTATAATGTTATTACCAGATTTTTGATTATTTAAAATATTGTTAGCTTCATGTCAATGATAATCTAATTAGCTGCAAAACTATCTTGATACTGAGATGACTACAGAGCCCCACATATGTTAATCTTGTTCCAAATTTGCACTTAAATCGTTTTATAATATCATGTTTTATTAAAATAAACAAGAATAATAATTATGAAATTATCTGCTCAATGTTTTAATTGTCACATGCATAAGTGCAAAGAATGATGAAGGCAGGATTTATGAGCATATGATACTCTTTTTGTATTTCATCCAAAATGTAGAACATTTCAAAGAAATAACCATGGCAAAGAGTAAAAACATTCTTGAATCAAATGCAATGGTCATATTATACAATATTTAATAATTAGTATAAATAAAATTAATATTGCTATGAATGAAAAAACATATTTAGCAAAGAATAGATATAGGTCCTCATACTATTATGCTAACATGCCTTAAAATTAAACACTATTTCAATAGATTTAATTTGGTTTGTGAATTTCTGAGATTTGATGAAAATTTCATCATAAACTGTGGGTAGATTATGAAAATTTCATAATCCTGTAAAATATCTACTTACATGAAAGAGGAGTCTTTTAGGCTAAAATCATTCAGGAACCACTAGTGAATCATGGAGTATTAATTTTGGGAACCCAATTGAAATTAAAAATAATGAAATGAGACTTTCTCACTAAAAGGCTTGCAATCATGATTTTTTTCATGACCAAAAGAAGTGCAGAATATTTACATGACTCTTCTGAAAGCAATTCAGTATTAATACAGCTTGATCACTTAAAGGTGATCGTTGCATTATTCACATTAGTCTTTGCTGTTTTTGTGATGACACATACATGCCATAAATTTCTACATACTACTAGTACTGCAAAATAACACCATTTAAAACCTACAAATTACTTAGAAATGGTAAGCCTCTTACTGTCTTCTGATCCAATATAATATTAATACATAATAGAACCGCTTCTGTGTAATAATGTACGAGTTACATTCAAATTACAAATAATGTGATAATCATAAACAAAAACTTAATTTCTGAATTCCTAGAAAATTGTAATTTAATTCTATATCTAACATTGAATAGAATGAATAATGAAATTATAATATTTTTTTCTTAATTTAACTATCAACTCAAAACATGACTACCCAGTCTCACTTCAACTACTCAAAGAATATGTTTTAATAGATAATTAGGAGCTATTGAACTAAATGCGTCAAAGCTTTGTTCAAAAAATTAATATTTGTTACCTCCCCAAGATCCTGTTTTATGCAAAGTACAGACAATTTACACCACACATTTGTTTAATTATACTTTATAATATTTACATTCAATTAATACAAATCAGGACGAGATTGATTTCAAATTAACAAACAAATCTTCGAAGTCCACGAAAATTCTATACTTTCTGAACACACAGGGTCAAGAATGCAAGTTCTTAGAGAGGAGAAGGAATAGACAGTGAAGAGAAAGTTAGTTTAATTTCAACAGAACAAACCGAAATAAAACTATTGCTACTTTGCCATCACAATGCCACTGCATAAATGGTACTATAGTTCAATTTGGATAAAATAGTTGAAATAATCCATGAAGATGAAAGGGCAATAACAAAGAAAAAACATAGAATATTGTCAAACTCATTTCTAACTTTCTTAAAAAGTAAAGATGAAACCACCACTTTCAAATTCCTAAGTTTCATGTTGTCAATTTTGAAGGTGATGATTTGATTTAACCATTGTTAACAAAAAAAAAATGAGTTATAAGGAGTTATAAGTGTTAAATCCACTGCTTACTAATGATTTAGGTTTAAATGCAATTTTCTTTAAATGTTATAAAATTCAACTTTTCAAAATTGAGTTCCTCTCTAAGTTCAAATTAAAAAGTGTTTACTGTATCTGTAACATTCATTTATATAAACTGTTCTATTATTCTGACACTATCAATATTTCCATTTCCTAAAACATAAAAGAAACTAGTGTCTTAACGTTACTTAGAATTAAACATATTCTAAAATGTTTTTCAGAAAGATGGATAATTTTAGCAGCTAAAATTTTTCAAAAACAAAATTTAAAAAATTATTCAAATCCTATATAATACTTCTTATATATTATGGCAATAAATGTAAATACCGCTTAAGTTTAAAAAAAGTAAATCAGCAGCAAAGAATATGAAAATGAATTGGAACTTAATACCACAGAGTAAAGATATTTTTGCTCTATTTTCATACCATACCATTTCATACCAGTCATTGTGGATGAAAAACACGTATCAATGGAACTTACTAGTACATGTACAGAAAAAATAGGATAGGAAGAGTTAGGAAAGTATAAATGGAATGTTCAAACCAAAATAGACAAAATATCACACTCGGAACAAGAATAGATCTTGTTGACATCTACATTTGTGGTTTCTATTCCAGTATCTATTATTGATCTCTTTGAAAAGAGAAACTTGCAAAATTCAGACTGCATAACACCCTGTAAGTCTTTTCAATTTTGGTGTTCTGTGAAGACGGAGAGTTACAACTCATTTTATATATTAACTTTTGTTAGACAAAAAGACGAGAAACATTAAAAGTGTCTTGTACATAAGTTTATACAAAATGATTTTAGCTGGCAGGTAATGTTAATGGCCTATTACAACATACTGTGGCCACAAGAGGAAGCACTGGTTTCTGAAAGCTCAGAACTTAATTAAATCCAACATCACTCACAAAGTGTCCCTCATTCATAAGATTCAACATTAAATAAACACTTAAATTAAAACATAGTTATAAAATATGGTGCCCATTGATATGTTATCTACTATTATTGGCTACTAACTTATGAATCACTCTGGTTCACCCATATCTTAATTATTATTAACATCAACAAAGAAAAAAGTCGAAAAGCACTCCCCAACATATGAATAATCTTATGAACATTAAATCTATCCGCCAATCTGTACATAAAACAAGAAACTTTCAATATGATGGATCACATGACAAGAAAAATTATAGCAATTCAGGGGATAAGGCAGCAAGAAGTGGACAACGTAGGGAATGATTCAGTGGAATTACACAGTTGTTTCCTTGAAGATACGCACTGGGGAGTCAGAGTGCCTGATGTGGATGTAGCGGGTGATTGTCGCACCATCTGCAAGGTCACTGGATATGTGTTGAGTTTGCTGCGTGGTGGGAGAAGGGTCACTGCAGGTCCATTGCTCAGCACTGGAGCCTAGCATTGACATCAAGAGTGAAAGAGATCAAGAACATTTGCCTGTCACATACTTCTAAAAATACAAATATCCTACAGCCTATTTTAATAGAATATTGTTGTGAAAATACCTACCGAACACGCTGTTTGATGATGGAGTCACCCTCCAAAGTAAATATAATGATGAAGTTGTCAGGAAAGTCAAAAACAAGGAGAAATATAACGGAAAATTTAAGGTTCACTGCAGTAGAAAAGGGAAAAGGAGAAACAAAAAGGAAATAAAAGCTACACTTCAGTAAAACTGTGTACTTACAGATAGTCAAAAAAATAGTATTTCTTTAAATACGGAATTTCAACTGTGATTTTCAGTTTATTTGAAGAATCATACTATCAGTGTGAATTGACAGGGCAATGCCAGGAATAGTACCCCTAGAAAGTTTCTCCCCTGTTATGTTGCTCCAGCCATGACCTCAATCTATATGTAGGTGCCTTATTTATTTCTCTTCTGTGTATTTGAATGTTCTTCAGGATAAAATTGTCAATTCGCACCTTGCCTTTACAAAAGAAATGTTCAAAAAGAAAAATTAACACAAATAAAAAAGCACCTACTTCTTTACAGAACGCTTTTTTCGACTGTTTTTTTTTTCTGAGTTAATTTTTCTTTGTGAGCGAATATATTCATTTCTTTAGTAAATAATAAACAATTTACATGTTTCTGGAGAGTTTATATGTTTCTGTAATGCAAATTTTTGCATAGAAAGTATTTTTCAAACCAACTTTTGAGTGCTTATTGAGGCTCAGGCATTTAGAATATTCATGGAGTTTATTAGGCAAAATATGCTTGAAATTGTCTTAAGAGCTTATTTCCGAAGTTTTCGATGTTTCCTCCCAGACATCCTACACCTACACGCATACGCCCCCCCCACACACACACGGAAAGTTGTTTTTTGTAATTTTACAATTTGTCTCAACCTGTATGTCACCGGAACTTTGTCCACCTTTCCGAGACTCGGAGCCCTGTTCTTGCATAGGGAGGTCACTTGCGAACAAAGAGGGCCTGCAACTCAAGACGGCCGACTGGGCACTACAGTTCTGACGAGGTTAGAGACCGGGCGCGAGCGCAGGACCGCGAGCGAAAAAAGGTCACCCCAAACCATAAATTTTCGTTTTTCGTCTTTAATATCGAAAAAAAGTTGTTTTTTTCCTTTGGAAATGCTAATATCCTCACCACTTGGAGCACACTTCTGAACGGTATAGAAGAGAAATTGACAATAAACAGCTGTTCAGTACCTAACAGTCAACGATTTCTTAGGAACATGACGCAAGATACGTTTGTTCATCCAATTCAGAAGAAGATGGATGTGATTTCCCACGAAGTCACTGTGCATGTATTTCGATGGATAAAGTGCGTGTGTCTTCCTTCGCTCCGGCCCAGACTCTTTGGGTAGTTACGCATCGGAGGAGGCTTGCACATAACGCGGCCATCTCAACAAATCCCTTTTTGAATGCCTGCCAAAGTACGTGCACCACCGCCTGCACAGACACGCCAATTTCTAAAATGACGAGTGAGGTTCGGCTCAAACAATGCTGTTTCTTCAGCACAATTGCTCATCATATAAGCCACACACACGTGTGATGCTTCTACGAACCCAGTAAAGGAATTCGCGACGAGCCTACCTTGTGACTTCGATAGCCACGCAGGGGTGGGAGGCAGCCCTTTGGGCTTGAGAGCCAGGTAATGATGCCTCGGAGTTTCAGTTCAGAGTGTGCGGTTGAAGATCTTGACCCTGCGCGGGCTCCTTACTCTAACAAGGGACATAAATCCCTGGGGTGGGCACATAAGCTTTTCGCTTTTATCCTCCCCCCCCCCGCCGTCGCACAAGTATGCCGACAGGCTGGTATCCGGATCCCGCCGGAACGCAGTATGCCCGCACGGTAACCTCCCCATACACAGCCTGGGTCGGGCCGCCCTGCCAGCTCAGAGCTCCTAGCTATCCAGGCTAGTACGTATTACTCGCGCAACTTGAACGATGACCTTGCTTCCCCCTCCCTAGAGCAAAAACAGTTGAAGACCAAAGCTCGTTGCGGGCACTGACGTCAACATTCCAAACACATCTTCATTGTCGCGTAAGAAAATATATTCTGTTGAAACAGAGACCTCCTGGTCGTATTTTTCTAAACAATGTCTAAAGAAACGGCCAAAACAAATCCAGATCCATCGTAGGAGATACCTCGAACTCCTGGGAAAATTAGAAATCAATTTATTGAGAAAGTTCCGAAGGCATGATTGATATTCCAGAGATTGGTATTGCTTCATAAAATCTAGTGGCCGATGTAACTGATACCCCCTCTCCACCCGCATTTCCCCAAGCCATCGTTCCAAGAAAGTTGCGCGATTAATACCAGAGTCAAAACAATGCGCTACTCACATGCGCAGGGAACAAGTCCCTCATCTTTGCCCGGAGTATCGGGCCACTGCCACGACGAAGCCGAGAGCCCATCAGGGGCCCACCAAACTAAGGTCCGGGCGCATTGGGGCTCCCTTCCCGTCTCCTCACTGCCTCCACCCTGAGGTTATTGACGTATCGCCAGAACCTAGGCTACCCGACGGGGTGGTTCGTTTTACCCGTCTGGACTTTTATATGTGGGATCCGGAGCACTTTTAAGAACGTCCTTGGCCCAATCCAGCTTACAGGTAAGCGCCATTGGCTCAAGTGGTGGGTTACCGGGCAAGCACGGCAACACGGGGCTTGGCGGTTGGAGGTGGCGATAAAGTTCACGCTGGATTTAGTTTGTACCGATATCGTTCCCAAAAGAATACTGTATGAAAATCAATGCGCTTTCAACTAAATTCGCAATATACCAGCTCTTTATCAAATAACAATCCGAGTAAGTACTCTTTCTTTGAATTGTATCCGACGTTTCTTGCATTCTAGACACAATGGATGTATGCGAACATTCTCCAGTTGACAAAAAGAAAAGGAAGTGCCGCAGCCCCAACACAAGTTAGCCAACGTTTGGGAATCGACATGCTATCCACCAACCAAGTCCCCTTCCCCCGTATGATCTGGCAGACATGAGTGTCAAAATAATAGCTCCCTTTACTAAACATAATACAAACAGCCCCACAGCGCAGCTCTCGGTCCACGCAACAGTAGCGCGCCAACCTTTCGGGCTGCCCGCCACCGTCATCTGTGGTCGCTGTGGTGGATGTGCGGGGCGCCTGCGCCCCGATTGGCGCTCATCCACCGGGATGTTCATTGGTGGGGAGCTGGGAACCAATCAGAGTCCTGCCTCGTATGCATGCATACCAGGCCTTGGAAAACTCTTGGGTTGATAGCTAAACTTTACATCGCGAGACGCGACGAATGTGCACAGTGCGGAAGTAAAATTAAGTAAAATGAAAAAAATAGCATGAGTAAGATGGAAGGATTGGAGAAGGTGGAGAGATTAAAGATCGCGGCTAGTCCGCTTTGTCGTGATCGAGTTTTCGTGGTGTTTTATATGGCCATGATTCATTAAGATATGGCTGATATAATATTTATATATAAATAATAAAAGTTAGGTTGTAGTCATGGGGGTTGTAGGCAGCGAGCGTCTGATGGAAAATGTTTGCGTCAGGCCATTGGCATTTTGTTATAGTATTGGGCGTACTGCTGGAAAACATTATTTCAGTCGAGATTTGAAAAAAAAAATCTATTTGGGTTTTGCCGGTTTCTGTTATACATTGAGTTATGGGTGGGACTTCTAGTTTTTTAAGATAATGATTGTACGGTTGACTTGGTTCCAGGCTATTTTGACGAAGCGATTCTCTGCCTTAGTGAGGTGGCGTATGCTATCTAAGTAATATATGTACTAGTCGCGCACTTTTTCTTGATACTCCACAGCGGGGGGTGCGGGGAGAGGAGGTTTCTGTCTACGTCACAGCAGTGCAGTGCTGTCAACTTCAACGGCGGAAAACTGAGCGTAATAGCACAATTATTAGACTGAGATAATAGCGTGTCTTGGACTAGATAGCAATGACAAGTAACGAAGAAGGTAGGCAGCACTGCAAACTGAGCCGTGACGTTCCGAGTGGAGCTGGTGTTTTCTACCGGGCCGTGCTGTGCTGGGCTGAGAGAGGACTAGGGGGCTCGGGTATCAAGAAAAAGTGTGAGCATTATACAAGTAATGTATGCATAGGTGCCCGCACTACGGATGCATGTTTTGTACAGCAGCGTCTTTGTTTTATTTGTGATTGTTTTGGCCCTGAGAGTAAGAGAGCTGGGCGGGATCCGATTTTTTTTCGCAGTTCTTACACTGTAGGTTCAAAAATAGTTTTTTATCAAATGTTATTCTTAGGTATGTAATTTCGTTTCTCCACGAAAAACGAACTCCATTGATGGATAGGGGCGATGGCGGCTTCTCTTCGCCGGCGGAATAATCAGAGGCGGGATTCTGGGAGGGAGGCAACTGTCCCCCATGTGACATTTATTTTTAAAATTTCAATCATTTCCAGAATCTTCAAATTTATATCATAAACGATTTACTTTTTTTTAGTATTTTGAAAAGAAATTTAATAATAATTACGCAAAAATTTTTATTAAGCTGAGCTAATAAGATACATTAATAAATTGGTGAAATTTAGCTCCATATTATAAAACGCGCGGTATGTTAAGCATTACTGTGAATATCCCGTATTAATAAATCATCTTTCAATTATATTGCTTTTAAACGTTATTTACTTACAAATTTAACAGTTTTGTGCCTAAAGTCACGAGTCATACACTCGTATTAACATAATTATATTATGATTAAATAAACTCTTTCCTTTACAAATTTCCTAGAATTCTTAAATATTTCAAGTGTCGAAAAATAGGCGCTTCTCATGAAACAACGTTTTGTGAGTCCGCGGTGCAATAAAAATATTTTCCTTTATTCAGCATCCCTTGTTATCTATAGAAGCATAGTCGGGACTCTGAAAATTTGAGATCGTTGTCCATGTGGTTAAATTATTTTATTTAACAGAGCTTCAAAAAAATAAGAAATTTAGCAACGCTGCGAAATGTACGGATTCAAAATATGCGTCGACTGACTAACTTTTCTGTGATCTGGCAGTTCTTGCGCGAACATACAGTGTGTCAAAGATAAAAATCTGCGAGTTTAAAATTTTTGAAAAAATGAAAATATACGAATGATGTTGAGTAAAACGGTTTATTATATTATACATTGTAAGTATGTTTTTCTAATATAATGAATTTGTTTGATACCAAGTGTACACAGAGAGAAAAACTAACCTGTTATCTCAACTGATACTTTGAGTTATATTCATTTCTATAATAATTTCACTTTTCCGTTATTACAAACGCGAATCTGCTATTTTAATCATAATGTCAGTTCCATTGTTACAAAAAAGTTTCATTTTTTGGACTACAGAACAATTTTCATTACAAAGAGTACAGCCGAATAAGGCGGTGAAAAGTGCCCCCAAACCAAATTGATAATCGCGATGATATGAAAGAAAATACAAAATACGTAGATTCACAAAAAATCAGCCTCCTGGGGCAATTTCTTGTAGATGTACGACGAGAAACGTTTTCCATGTTTTATTTTTTTCTCAGCATCTATTGCGTGTATCACGCTGAAAAAAATTGTAGAGTTGTAGAGACGGGTAACATAGTTCAATTTGAAAGTATTTTTGTCAACGAATTTGGTCGTCAAATTCATATAGAAAAATAAATAAGGTTTTGAAATTCATTTTCAACGTGATAACGTTGGAGTACTGCCTCAATTTTTTCTCTAAAATGGATCTTATAACATTCTATAGCATATTTTTTCAAGTTAGTCACTGTGGACGGTAGTGAAAAAAATTAAAATTAAGTTTTTCAGTTTCAAAATTTGAAATTCGCGCCAAAATGTGTTGGAGTTTAAGGAGGAAATTAGGACAGTATTCCAACGTTATCACGTCGAAAATGAATTTCAATTCTTTTGTCTATATGAATTTGACGTCAATATTCGTTGACAAAAATGCTTTCAAATTGAACTATGTTTCTACGTCTCTGCAATTTTTTTCAGCATGATACACGCAATAGATGCTGAGAGAAAAATAAAATATGGAAAACACGTTTCTCGTTGTATCTCTGCAACAGATTGTCCAAGGAGTCTAATGTTTTGTGAATCTACGTCATTTTGTATTCTCTTTCATATGAGCATAGTGATTATCGATTTGGTTTCGGGGCACTGTTTACCGCCTTATTCGGTTATACTCTTTATAATAAACACTAAAATAAATGCACAAAACTGTTGAAGCCAGTTTCAAATGATATTTCAAGTCAATGTGATTTAAAGACCGGGAAATAGTAAAAATAGTTTTTATTTTTTAACTACCGCCCAGGACTTGAAATTAGTGGTGCTGCAGAATGGCACAGACTTTCTCTTGTTATTTTTCTAATTTCTTTGGTCTGGGCCACCTTAACAATCTTGTCCCATCCTCTTGCCAACTGCAATCTATCGCCGCCCAAAGTACATTAAAAAAAATCAAAATCGGTTTCCTAATGGTAGAACCGAAATATTACTTTAAGAATATTAAACAAAAGTAAAATTCGTTCCATAAGGAAATTTTTGTTGACAACTTTGGAACCGTTTTTAAGAAAATAGCGTTTTAGGGTTACTGTAAATGCGAAATTTAATCTTTTAAGTTTTTGAAAACTTCATTGAAATCACTTGAAATTCGTCCCCTCACAAATTCAATATTGTACACAAATCACTGGAAATATGCATATTAAAGACGTGAATGATACTTTAAAAAAATTACATTTGTGTAATTTTTGAAAAAACAAATGAATACAGCAAAATGACTTTTGTCATCTTAAACAGAGCATTTAGCACTTCCGTACAAAGAGTTTGAAGAAAATATTTGGAGCCCTTTTTGAGAAAACTGCGTTAAAACGTATCTCAAAATGCAGAAATTTGAGCTAGTTTTCAAATAAAACTTTTGAGTTTTCGAAAAAATTTATATGACATCATTTAATCATTTCAATTACATTTTTTAATTTTTGGAAAACAAAAGAATAGAACAATATGGTATTTGTCATCGAATAAAGTACATTTGGCACTACCCCTACCAAAAATTTTAAAAAAAATTGGGAGCCCTTTCCGAGAATTGCTTGTTTAGTTTTTTTTTTTTGTTGCATGCACATATTGCGCGAAAACTACTAAAAGTTCCAAAAAAATGTACATGACCTAAATGAAAGAACTAATTAAGGACAAATTTTAACGAAAAATATCTTCGATTTTGTAGTAGTAGAAAGCCGCCGAAAAAATTCAAACTTTGCAATTATCGAAAATTCAGAGATAACAGTGAAAATTGGACCTACGCCATCTTTATAGGCGTATTTTACTCTATTCTTACAAGAATTGTAAAGAAAAAAATTGGAACCATAATTGAGAAATTTTTTTAAAATGTGGCAGGGGCTTTATAAAATGTACCCGCAAAAATTAATGAATGTTTTTCAAAATCGTAAGCTCCGACCTGACCAGATCGGAAGGTGTTCTTCAAATATGGACAAATCCTACGCACGGAAGTACAGACGGACGGACGTTTTAACGTCAATCAATTTTTCGGAATCAATGACCCACGAAACTTGAATTTTGCTACGCCACGAGTGACACTATTTTTTTTTCTAACTTTAGCAATTGGATTTATTCACTTCTTAGTAATTAGGGGCCGGCAGTAAGAGTTTTTTTTTTTGCCAAAAATTCGCCGTTTTCGGGCATTACATAACCTTTTCTCTACTGCGTAAGTGCTAGCGAGAAAGTCAAAATGTTTTTCTGATAATATAAATTATTTTATCTTTTATATTTTTTCAATATGATAAAATAGTGTTAAGTTGACGTACAAAAAATAAAATAAAAAACACGCTTCGCGTTGTAGAGGGTGTGGGTGGTGGGACGGGGCCAAAGAAAACTTACAAAAATCTTATTTTAATGTTAGAGTTATAGTGTAATTACTCAGATGTTATTTGGTTTAGGTCAACTTTTGATTATCTTATTCGGGGGGACCCCCTAATAAAAGATCCGAAATCCCGCCTCTGTGAATAATATTGCTTGGCACTTATTGTAGTTTATTGTTATCCCGTTAAATTTACACCAGTTTTCTAAGTCTGTTGTGGCGTCTTGGAGTCGTCGTACTGCACTTTCAGTTTTAGGAATTTTTGTTGCAAATGCCACGTCGTCGGCCAAGAGGTATTCCGAAACGTGAGCTGTATGGGGGAGATTAGAGATGAATGATGAAGATGAATGGATGAATGGAGATGAACGGAGAAGATTAGGGGAGAAAGTACCCCTCCTTGCGGGACGCGCCGGCGAGGATGTTTTTGTAAGGAGATTTTTGGGATTGATATTTTACTTGAAATGTTCTATTGCTTAAGTAACTGAAGAGAAGGCGGCAGAGATAATTTGGAAGGTGCTTGTGGCATTTTTGCACGAGAATGTGATGATTAACTTTATCTAAAGCGCAGGAAAAATCGAAGAAAATTGCTGGGATGTTGCAGTGGAGAGAAAGAATAGAAGCGATTTCCATCGCTAGACTGAAAGTTTGCATTGCCGACGAGTGACCTTTGCGAAATCCAAATTTAGTAGAGCCGATAGCTTTTGCTGTTTCCAATTTTGAAGTTATGTCCGGGAGGAGTAATCGTTCGTATAACTTTGATATCTGCGAGAGCAGGCTTATGGGGCGGTAGTTGTCTGGATTTGCGTGCATTTTGTTTGGCTTGTTAAGCATG
Organism: Teleogryllus occipitalis; assembly: GCA_011170035.1. Lineage (NCBI taxonomy): Eukaryota > Metazoa > Arthropoda > Insecta > Orthoptera > Gryllidae > Teleogryllus > Teleogryllus occipitalis. The sequence goes on along the minus strand of BLKR01000321.1, from coordinate 536,999 downwards.
ATTATTTGAGTTCTTTTCCAGTTATGTAGAAAATATCCTCTCGTCACCGGTGGAACGGAGCCAGTACGTTATCTGCGAGCGCCAAAACCTGCGACGAGCCTACTGCCCACCTGAGAGACCAACATCACAACTCACAACTGTTGGACACATCCCGCAACATCACTGCCACAGCCACGGAAGTCCGATTAAAATTTCTAAGGGATTGACACAGAGACGGAGTGGGAGAACGCGAAGTTGCCACGCCCTTCGGCTACAAGGACGGGGTTGCGGGCGACTGCCCAGTCCAAGTCCCTGACACGACGCGCTCGTTATCCCTCAAGTGACAAACAGGTTGCTCAATATGAAATTTGGTATCCTTCCTGTTTAAAACCACTACACATACTGTCAAAAAAATTATACAAATAAAAACAATTTATATATTTCGTTGAATATTGCCACATAAATATTCATTACCTCATCCAGTTATGTTTCTTGAAATTTATACAAGAATAACACATACCAATATTAAAAGCAACCAAATACCCCCATCAAAGAAACCAACAAAAAGCAACCGAACGAACCGCAAATAAAATCAGGAGTTCACGCACCGGAGCACGCATGAGCAATTCAATGACCTTCAACAATTCAAAATTATTAAATAAACTAGTGGTGCTAGAACAGCACGTACTTTCTCGCCTTTAGTAATGGTTATGTAATACTATTTATACCACAATTTCTCTCTGAATTACCACATATCAGACTTTTGTTTGTAAAACTTATTACAAATCGTAGAAAATTTGATAGGAAAACTAAATATTTACGTCGCGACGAGGAATGCCATTGAAGCATTCCATTCTGATATTCCCTGAAGGTTAGCAATTTTGATTTCAAATAGGTTTTAAAGAATTTCTATGAGATTAATTTGTAAACGTATAATAAAAGCTCGAATGAAAGAAACAAAGAAATATGAAATAATATACAAATTCTAACTTACTAGCATCCAACTGCTCGAAAACTCTCACATTACTTTCACGAATCGTAGGATATTCGGAGCGGGCGACTAAGTTTGACGCCGAATTACAAAAAAAAAAATACACATTTTCAAAAAATTCAACAAGACCTTATTTGAAGATGTTTTTTGATAAACACATTTCATTAAGAAAATAATCTATCTTAACAATTGTAGTTGTAGGAAGACGCAGAAAAATTATTAATTTGTTTCAATTTTCGAAAAATCAGGAATTTCAACGAATATTAGACCTACACCTCTTACGTGTCCTTTACAATATCTAAGGTCTAAATTTAATCAAGAAATTTTGTGCCATTTTTTTTAAGAAAAATGGTATAAAGAAAATGAAAGTTGCCTATGTTGGACACCAAAATACTCATGTATTCGAAAAATCGAACACATTTCAGTAAGAAAACTAGTGGTGCTACGGAAAGGCACAGACTTTCTTGTAGTAAAGTTTTCTAATTTCCTTACGGTCTTGCCCTATCCTCTTTCCAGCTGCCATCTATCGCCACCCAAAGTACATTTTAAAAAAAATTTCTAATAGTAGAACCGAAATATTACTTTGAGAATATTAAAGAGATAAACTTCGTTCTAAATGGCAATTTTCATTAAAAAGTCTGGAGCCGTTTCTAAGAAAGTGGCGTTTACTGCAAATTCAAAATAGCGTCACTGCAAATGCGAAAGTTGAAGCTCTTTTCCTCAGAATATTTTTGAGTCTTAGATAAACTTTATTCAAAGTTATTTGATGCACATTAACTCACGAACGCAATAATGTTTACAAATGGCTGAAAATGTGCATATTAACGGCGAGAAAGATATTTCAACCTCTAGAGTTTTTCACATACACCATACGGACAGACGTTTTGGAGGGGAAAAAATTAAATTTAAAAAAACTTTTTTTAATACCGCTTTTTCGGTATCAGAGGAAACAGTATCAAAACGTGTATATCAGTAGAAATCTCGAAATCAATTTTCCGCAGCATTAAATAACCTTTTCTTTACTACGTATAATACGATCTTTAATTCGTCTTTGATGTCAGAGTTCCTTTTATGGTCCAGTATTGAATAGTCCGCCAAAGGTCTAAGAAATTTCATTTCCGCGGCTTCTATTTTTCCTCTTATCTGTTCTATTGAGGGCCCAATTTTCACATCCATAGGTTCTGCCATTGTTTTATAAAATTTCAGTTGAATGTCTGTATGTGCTTTCTGAGGGTCTTTCATATAGTTCCGCACATTTTCTGAATTTTTATGTTGATATTTTTTTTGGCAGTACGAAAAATTGCAACCGAGATAGTTGAAGTTATTTACTTGTTCAGCCCTGTTACCATTAATTACTATTTTTCACCTTAAATGATTTTTGAGAGAATAATACTACGTATATTACTCCGTATATTATACGTATACGAGAATGTAACTATAGTGGTGCTACAGAATGGCATAGACTTTCTCGCAGTAAAATGTTCTAATTTTCTTCCTGTGAGCAAGCTTTACGATCTTGCCCCCATCCTCTTCGTCTCTGCCATCTATCGCCGCCCTAAATACATTTTTTAATTTTTTTTTTTTCAATTTTTCGGTTTCCTAATGGTAGTTTCGAAATATTATTTTTAAAATATTAACGAAGGGTAAACGTCACGTCCTATATGGAAATTTTCGTTGAAAAATTTGGAGCAGTTTTCAAGAAAATGGCGTTTAAGCGTTGCTGTAAACGCGAAATTTTAAACTTTTACAAGAATCTATCGAATTTTAGAAAAACTTCATTTGAAGCACTACAACTCACAAATGCAATAATGTATACAAATCGCCGGAAATGTGCGTATAAACGGCGTGAGAGATATTTCAAAAAAGTACATTTATGTACTTTTTGAAAGAACAAAAGAATACAGCAAAATTAATTTTATATCTTAAACAGTGCAATTAGCACTAACTATACGAAAAGACTGAAGAAAAAATTTGGAACCATTTTTGAGAAAATGCAATGTGAATAAATCACCGCTAATGGATATACTAACGTGAGAGTCTGGTCAAAAAAGCTACATTTTTGTAATTTTTGAAAAACCAAAAGAATAGAAAAAAATGGCGTTTATGTCATCAGACAGAGTACATTTAGCACAATACCTACCAAAAGTAAACAGAACAGAAAAAATTTGGAGCCGGTTTTGAGAAAAACAATTTTGTTATTTTTTAATATTGCTCATATTGGACACAATATTGAGCAAAAATTACTCAAATTTAAAAAAAATTGTACATGATATTAATGAAAGAACCAATGATGGAGAACAAATTTTGTTGAAAGGAAAAATCTCTATCTTCAATTCTGTTGTAGGAAGAAACCGAAAAAATTTCAATTAACTTTTGAAATTTTGGAAAATTCAGAGTTAACAGTGAAAAACAGACATACGCCATCTTCATAAGTGTATTTCACTTTATTCTTACAAGAAATTTAAAGAAAAAATTTGGAGGCATTTTTTTGAGAAAATGTTGAAAATGTCGCAGGGGCTTCGTGTAAAGTACCTCCAAATTTTAAAGAATGTTTTTCAAAATCCCAAGTCTTCCACTAAAGCCAGATCAACTGGAGAATATACTCTGTATATATGTACATATACGAGAAAGTTTAAGGTAGTGAAATCAAAAATTCAAGCTGCTTCTTGGCCGACAGAGCCTCCTCTCCTTCATAACATTCTAGCAGTCAATCCATTTGAATTTTTAATCAGACTAGCCACTGTGATGGCATTGGCCACCTAGTTACAAAATTGTGTGATGGTAGGATGGGAGTAGTAATTGAAAAGTGTATGGTGCCTTATTTGATGAGATTTTGGTAGAATATACATGAAATGTCTCAAAATAGGGGTAAGTGTTCATGATGTGTGTGTACACTTGAATAAAAAATTTTGTTATAAAATTATACAAAGAGGGAAAGGGTAAGAAAATGAACATTTTTGTGTAAGAATTTGTTAGAGACTATAAAGAAAGAAGAAAAAATATGAAAGGTGTTTTGATATTTTACACAAACAGGAATGCATTATTCATGAAAATGTTGTAGAAACATACTTAAAAGTTTCAAATCCAATACCTCATATTCCAATAATACATATGTATAAAAACACACATTCATGCACATGTTCACAAGAGCACATACTAGCTTTCTTTCACTCATTTCTAATTACAAACATTAACAACAACAACAACAATAATAATAATAATAATAATAATAATAATAATAACAAAAACAACAACAACAATTCATTCTTTTCATTATTGAGCACATTTGCAAATAAATAAATCTTCCAACACACCACTGCTTTACAAAAAAAAACTCAAATTATAAGAAAAGCACTTAATGGGAATGTTTGGTACAGGTCTCAGCAACATTATAAATAAAAAATAAATAAATAAGCACACAAGAACTCAAATTAAAATAAAAATATATGTAGCCATAAACATTTATTAACTTTTGGGAGCATCTTTTTCCATTAAGAGCAATGAGGTTTAGTGCAAACACATAAGTTGCACTGCATACTACAAAACAATTGGCACAAAACACAAAAACTAGCAAAACAGCATTGTTACATCAACAGAAGTTGCCAATCGACATCAAAGAGCAAATGAGTAATTTTTTATCACAAAATTCATAAGGCAGAAACTAACGGCTTTACAGTAAATCCTGAGTTTTCAATTTCATATACATACGAGAAAGTAAAAAGAAAAGAAATACGAAAAATATAATTTCCATGCATCATGTTGACTTCAGGCACACATTAAAAGCCACATGTTTTGCATGAAATTAAAATGGTATTTCATTATTAACAGAAAGGAATAAAAATAAATAACTATTAATAACTAATTCACTGCCTAAACACTTCAACTTAACCATAATTGCATCATATTAAGACATACAAGAGATCCAAAAACATGCACAAGTTGGTCTTTAGTGTGAAACAGTGTGGAGTACTGGTTTTCAAGTAAGATAAGGATTTTCAATTCCTCGTGCTTTTGTAAGTACTAGCTGGAACATCAAAAGGTAACTCAACACATGGCACATTAATTCTCTATGATACAATAAATTATTTGGAATAAAATAAGATATTAATTCATAGTATGGAAAGATCTAAACTTTAAAACATTCTTTAACAATATTTTTCTTCTACTAACACACATTATCTTTTACATCACATTAATTGAACAAATCACTACATTCCTGAGATACATGAAAGGCAAAGAGCAACAGTGGAAACTTCTGAAATCTGCACAGTGGTGCATTTATCAGATATTCAGGTACCATTAGAACATCCAAATTCTAGCATACTACACACAATGTTAATACCAAAATTTAATTGAATTTTAAATACTTAATAGGAATGCTACAGTATCCCAAATAATAATTCTGAAAGTACATTACACCACCTACAAAGTCAACTACATTCACTTTCACCAAAGAATTAGTCAACAATAATGCCCAAATTTGATAGGCACGCTAGTCAAACACTAACTACTTTAATAAAACAATACATTGCATTAAAAAATATTGCAATACTATTTCTCTCGCACAATCTGATTACTGGACAGATCTTCATGCCTGAGTAAAATAATAATTTTGAGCAACAAAAAAGATGCCAACAAATGTCTTTTGACATTTTAATAGCTATTATTAATAAAGGTAAGAAAGACAGATTTCCAATAATTTCCTAAATGTTTTGATGAAATTTTCGTACTTCGTAGTAAATAAAATAAACCTCTTCTAAATTATGGTACAACAACTGGAACAACCGTCTTTAGAATTAGTTTTCAATTTGTGATTCTTAGCATATTTTGGCCTTCGACCTTTAGTACTCCTAAGTTGACTAGAAACATCAGTACTAATATTAATACAGTCTTGTGAATTAACAGAAAAATTTAACTTCTCATCAACATTACAGTTCACATTGATATCCATGACAGTTTCAGGACAGACCGACAAAGGAACATTTTTCTCTCTCTCAGATAATTCATTTATTAGTCCTGGTTCAGTGAATAAACTTTTATTTTCATCAATTTCAGAACAATTATTTGTACTAACAGGCACACTAAGTACATTTTCTTTACTAAAAGTATAATTTTTTTTGTCCTCCAAAACCCATTTGCTCTCATTGCCATGAGTGTTTAAATTCCGATACAAATTTATGTGATTAGCTACAGAAATACTTTCAGAAGCATTTTCCTTTTCTTTAGGATCACTTACAATAAGTCCACTTGAAATATTTGTAATGAATTCATTTACTGGAAGAATATCAGAAACTTTTTTTTCTAAAATTTTAGGACACACTATATCCATGGCAACACATTCTTTCTTCAAACTCTGAGAACTCAAAGATGGTATGGACGAAGTACTTGGTGTGGTTGGCTGTACACCAGAGTCTGATGAAAAAGTTTTCAATAAAAAAGACGATATTAACTTTTGTTGAAAAACTGAATCTTTTTCCTTAAAACTACTCTCTGAAGATGTTACAGAAGAAAGTTCATTTCTATTTTCTTGAGCAATCTTATCACATGATTTGTTTGAAATTTCATTTTCCATTTCATACTCTATTTGAAATTGTTTTACAAAACTATTTTCTTTGGGAATGATTTTAGCATTTTCCAGTACATCATCATTTTTTGTCACCTGAGAATCACTGGTTTCATCAAGGGAATTTGTGTCTTGTAATTTTTGAACTTGTGTATCTGAGTAACAAACAAATACATGAGGAACACCCTGATGTGAAGTCTCAAATTGACCAGCTGGATCTAGTCCACATTTATTACTTGATTCTTTTGATGTAAAATCAAAATCACACACTGAAATAATTTGTTTTGAAAATGACACATCTTGGATGACTGAAGATTCTTCTTTAAGACTATTACTAGTAAAAATATTATTAGTACTAAATCTTTTTGATAAGTCAGTGTGAAGATTTTCTATAACATCACATTCAGATACATCTTCATTATCATCATCATCATCATCAGCACATTTCCACTGAACACCTTCCACTTCTCCAAAATCTCTCTGAATTCTTACAGGTATAGGAGAAGAAGAGGGGGTTTCCATGCTTTCTGGGGTGTAGGGTTCATGCAACAAGGATGCATGAGGTGGTGCTAAAAAGCAATCAGCAGCAAGGGCTGCAGCAGAAGTGTCCAACTTCAAAGTTAGTGCTGTAGAGGGTGCAGATCCACCTTGCTTCAAGCTCAAACTACTGCAAGACCAGGAAGCTGGTTCACACACTGCCACATTTCCAAAGCACAGCACACGCTTGTCACTAGACGACGTGTCACATGACGTGCAACATGAAACTGTACCTGCATCATTGATTAGATCCATCTTTAAGTAGACTGGCTGCAACAGAACACATTGCCTCCTATGACTGAATTTTCTTATTTTATATTATGTAACTGAGCATTCAAATTATTTGAAGTTGTACTTCCAAAATATTAATCTTTAACAACTGCATTTTATTTTCCATACATCACTTTCAAACTTTTGAGTCCTAAGTGCCTGATTTAAAAATAATTGTTTCTACGCAATTAGTAATAAAATTAGAAGAAATTTTTAATCCAGAAATTAGAGTCATGTTTATAAAAAATGTTACAAAACAGAGTTAATATTCGTAAGATTCATTAGTATTAATTAAACCAATTAAAGTTCAAAAAAGTATACTATAGGGCATTCTATTGGTATCTACATTTTTGGAATTCAATTCCACATCAAAATAAGAAAACAGGGACACAATGTAAAAAAAGGCTCCTGAAAGGTTTATTATCTAAGAACATACAAAGTGAGGAACAAAGTGTTCAAATGCAAACAAGGTATTAGGAATAACCAGCATTCTATGTGCAGGTAAGGGTCAAATAGAAATTTTAATTTTCAATTGAGGGTAGGCATAGCAAACACAAACCTCAAAGTACTGATTAAAACTGAATTTTATTGACTACTAATAACGTAGATATTATCAGACATTAAAAAAACCCTCTAATAAGCTACTATTGGAAAAAAAGGAAACACTAAAGTTGGTCAATAACATTTTTTGATGCCTTATCTTGATGCTTAAAATAACAATGAATTCTAAAATAATGGCACGATTATGAACAAATTTTGTCTGTAAAATTATTATTTTCTCTATTCTTCTGCAAGTACACATATTGTTTCGTCACAGATACTTCTGATCCTCAAATATATTTTGCAATAAAATCTTTCTGTAATTAAGAGCTCCAACATGTAAAAATATTTTCTAAGGTACAATATTTGAATGCTTTGTATTAAACAAATGAATCTGCTAATCGTATTACTTTTCACAAAATTGTGCAATTTGCAATTCCTACATCTTTTGCAATTGTTAATCAAAAGACAACTTTCAAAATTTTAGAGAAAACTGTATGTCATGCATTCATCATCATGAAAATTTAAAAGAAAACATGTTAACATAAGCACTGGTTTCAAAATGTGTACAGCTGTCCTTTGAAGTTTGGCGAATACAGAGACTACAGAAAGATATTACAAAATGACATGCTTGTCATCTTCTCTAAATAAAAAGTATACTATTTGTCACATAAGTATCATAATTCATTATACAATCTGAATGAGTTCCAGTTATTATTGACCTTGCCATTGCATTTTTCATGTCTTTCTCAAGAGAGTGGTTTATCATTCATTATAAATCTAAAAAATAAAGTATTGGAATAGAGTGAATTTTGAACTAGTTCTCTCTTTGAAAGTTACAAGGGAAAATCTTAGTGCTCTGCCTGGAACTCAGAGAACAAGGAAAAAGAAAAAATTCTTAAAACCAAGAATGCATAGATATTTCTGCACATGACAGATGCACATTTCTTGAATACATGATTTTAAATAACAATATTAATGTTCTTCTATTTTACTTTCTTACACTAAATATATTATAATATAATATTGCCTTATATATTATACAAAGCAATATTAAACAAAGAAAAAACAAAATAAAAACAAAACAAAAACCACAACAAAAAGGCAAATTAGGAGTTGAATTCCTGAAAAATGCTTTTTCAAGATTCCTGACTTCTCATTCTTGAAGACCATAATTAATACAAATTCTTCAAAGCAATTCATACGAATTTCTGTCAGAAATGGGAACAATCTACAAAATATTCAACAATATAATTAATTTGAAGTCTTTATAAACTAAATGATTAAAATAAAAACTAAATTCAAATGTTTTAAAATATATGAAAAAATGTAAATACAGCTTGATACATAAATCTTGAAGGGTCTTGTAATTTATGTGAAAATCTTTATCTGTATTTTTAGGAGCCGTTAACTCACACGATTTAAGAATTAGATCGAGAATTTGAAGGTATCAAAGATTTTCAAGAAAAGAAATAAAGAAATATCTGCATGTGAAAATTTGTGAGACACATTGCAACCCACAAGCAGGAATATTGTCCCAGTGTCCTATTTAGAGAACAGTGCCTTCTTTATTATTTTTGTAGCTAAAAAGTTACTTCGACAAAGAATACATTACATAATGAGATGAAAGTGGTTAATATTTTTGAAAATATTTTTAATATTTTTTTAAGATAATGAATACTATCATTATTTGAATTTCACTCTTCACTGTATTTCTACACATTCATTGCATTACTACACATTTATTACCATTTTCACCCTTTTTACTAGAATTTCAAAATTTTGATAATAGCAAAAGAGAACTTTCCAAGCTTTTAGACACTTGCGTTGCTAAAATCGTATTAGACATATTTTGTGTCTTCTCTTTCTTGAAATTGGGTGTTCTCAAAAGAAGATTCTGAGACATAATATCATTTGATAAATTATGCGGTATATGAATTTCCTTTTAATGGGTTGCTGCAACAATCAAATCTTTTGAGATAGTACTAATATACGATTCACTCAGTTATTTTTTAATGATATGATTTCCAAAAATTTGCAATAATTTTCATATCATGCTAATAGGACTACAAAACAGGGTGTGAAATACAGTCAATTGAAGTGAAGAAAAAGGGAGAGAGAGTTTCAATTACAGATTTCAATGCAATGGTGATGCATTTTTACACCCTTCGTGAACGTGGAACAGAAATTAAAAGGAAAAATTCTAAAATATCAAAACTTCTGTAGAACCAGCAGTTCTAAAGAAATATAACTTATATGGGAATAGTGTATGGTATCTAAAAGAGTTAATTATGTTAATTATGCTAAGAAGTGGTATTGAGTCCTGCTTACCACAATGATTTAAAAGGCTTTTGTCAAATCAAGAATTTATTATAGAATAGAAAGCGATATTACAGGAATGAATAGTAAGCAGTGTATTACGCAATAGGAAGATCTGTTGGACTTCCTCCGGGATGATTAATTGAAAGCGTTTGTAATTATTTGTACAATAAATAAATCTATAATAGGTTTAAATAATTATCCTCATTATGAATTCAAAACTGTTTTTATTTAATAAATGTGTTACATTAATACAAATTTTGAATTTTTCCTCCATTAATGTGCATGCCCTATTGTAACACTTCTACAAACTCGAGCCTATTAATCTTAAAATTGTTTACCTATACGATTTCTTGTCATCATACTGCAAACTATAATACATACAAATAACATTTAATATTTTAGTAGTACCTGATTTTTAAAACAACTTTTAGAGCCAAATAAATATTGGGTTCTGTTTTCGCAACATTGGAGTTTTCTGTCAAATTTGGGAATGGTTGAATTCTGTTACGGTACCACGACAAACAATTCATAGGGGCTTAGTATTTCAAATGAAATGTAATATTAGGAAGAAGGTGCAATCTTTCGACTGTTTTGTTCACAAACAACATAATCTCTTGAGTTTTCATGACATTCAAACACGGCATTTTATGCCTTTCAACATGAAATAGTTGCATACTTCCAAAGATTTTGATTGTGAAAGAAAGCAAGCCTGGAAACACATTTGAAGAAATAAAATGATACCTACACATTCACATGAATGTTTGGCTTTGGATGAAAGATTTAATTTGCAATTTGAAAAAAATTGTTAAAGAAAAGCAGGAAGAGACTAGCTATTCTTCATCATACTTCTATAAATGTCATCATATCATTCATAACTATCACTTATCATTCATTTAACAGAGATGGATTTCTTTGCAAATGAAAATGTGGCAACTGAGAAAAAAGGGCAGTAAACTGTTGACCAAAAAACTAATGAGAGTGACATCTACTGGGGATAATTCACTTCGGAAAACATCCTACATATTAGGCACTAGTGTTGTTCACAGAAGACAGATGAACAGGCAAAACAAATTAATATGAATAATATTATTATTAATATTAATAATAATAAGGATAATGATGATGATAATAATAATAATAATAATAATAATAATAATAATAATAATAATAATAATAATAATAATAATAACAATAATAATAATAATAATTGCTCGTGTGGTGTCGGGGGTTTTAGTATAATAGCACCATGGGACCTCCCCCTCTCATAGAAGGCGACTAATCAGAGCAGCTGTCCACTGTCACTCCTCTAAACATCCTATCATTCCCACGAACTTCATGTATCATTGCTTCCACTTACTTGTGGCACACTTCTGTTTTCTGTCCTGTAGGCCAATCTTCGTATCGGCCAACACTTATGTTTCCGACCCCGATGCTATTAGGTTACAAGGGCTAGGGAGTCTTTTCTATTCTACTCTAATATTCTAACTCTATTCTTCACTGTCACCCCTTCCTTTCTTCCGTTTCCTTTTAGCTGGTGGTAGCTCAAAAACGCTAGGGGAAGGCGACCCTGAAGAAAAAACCCACGATGGAAGGTCTTTTAGGATCAACCATTACGGTGCAGGGGATCGGAGCCCTAGTACTGGCGGTCGGTGGTGAGCAAGCAGGTCACCGGGCGTCGGCACCCAGCGACTGCAATGACAGAGACGTGGACCACTTGGCGTCTCTGCCAGATAAAGCATCAAGTGCAGTTAATCTCCTCCAGGCACCCCCACAACACCTGGGGCATCTTTGGTTCAAATAGAGCCCATGCCTGAAGCTGTTGATGGAATGATAGAAAGATGGGAAGCTATCCAAGAGCTGATGAAGGAAAATAGGGTGACCATAGAACGTCTGTATATCCATCTAAATGTAATTGGCAAAAATTTGCTAAAAAGTAATCCTGTGATAGTCAAGAATACTTTGGCTGTAGCACAAGAAGATGTGGGAACGCTGAAGAACAGATGGTATGTCTTTAATAAAGAGCAAGAGCAGATACATGAATGGCTCCTCTTGAGGGAAGGTGATGTACAAACCAAGAATACCAAGCATGGCAAGAAGAGGGGCGATGCTCTAAAGGATAGGATGCAAGAAGTAGCGGAAGAGAAGAGAGAGCCCCCAGAGATCCTGAGCTCTCTGACAAATATAAGAGAGAAAGACATGACAAAAGAGAAATTGGATGCTATGCGAACGAGGGCAGCTCCTAGCCCACCAGAAGAGTCTAATAGAAGGGACAAGAAAGATAAGCACAATAAAGTAATCACGGTGGAGAATACCCCTGGGGAAATGCAAAGAAACGAGAGAGAAGTGACAGAGATGGAAAGAGGCCAAGAAGAGGAGCGCTGGGAAGAACAGCAAGGAAGTAAAAAAGAAAAATAGCCAAAAGAAACAAGAGTACAAGACAAGCAAGAAACTCAACCCAGCTAAAGGTGACAGCTAGGCAAGGTGAAACATATGCCGACATCCTAGAGGATGAAGAATGCCATGGACCCTAATGAACATGGTACGAATATACTAGTTATAAGGAGGACACGTAAGAAGGATATTCTCATTGTGCTTGAAAAAACTGGCAATATTGCCGCGTTGAATCAGGCTCTGGAGAAGGTGGTGGGAGAACAAGCCAAAGTGAGTGCTCTTACGCGGAAACGCCTAGTAGAAATTAAGGATATTGATGAAACTGTTACGTCTGAAGAGGTACTGGAAGAGGTGAGCAAGGTTATAGACGTAATGGCAAATCAGATCTCCAACTCCTGTAGGTTACGTAGGGGATATGGAGGAATGCAAACAGCTACAATGCTACTGGATGAAGAGGCAGCCCAGAAGCTCATAACGGCAGTGAAAATTAAAATAGGCTGGGTGAACTGTAATCAGAGAAAAGCAGCAGATACCAAGATGTTACAGATGCTAGGACTTTGGACATATCAAATGTCTGCAGAGGTCCTGATCGAAGTAAAGCTTGCTATAGATGTGGCCAAAACGGACATGGTATCAAAGATTGTACTGGTAAGCCGCACTGTGTTATATGTAAAGAGAGAAACCAAGATGATAATCATCTTGTAGGAAGTAATAAATGTACTTCCTTCATCATGGCGTTCAATAATGCCAAAAATAGAAAGTATGCTCCGATTCCTACAAGTTAACCTAGGAGGGAGCAAAATCACACAAGATCTACTTGTATAAGTTGCAACTGAAAGAAACGTGGACTTGTTGATTGTTAGCGAACAACCGACAACTGTCAAAAACATGTGGCCTCTAGAAGAGTGGCGGTAGTAATACATAGTAAAAAAGCTGCCATATCCAAATTTAATGCATCAAAGCATGGGTTCATATGGGTAGAATTGCATGACCTATGGGTCTACAGCTGCTATTTCTCCCCAAACGACCCAATTGATAAATTTAAAAAGGAAACTGAAGAACTAGAGGGGAGCATAAAATCTGCCAAGGGAGAAGTGATAGTAGCGGACGACTTTAATAGCAAATCTCCAGAATGGGGGGAATGGAGATCTGACAAAAGAGGGGATATTGTTGGCGAATTTATTGCAAGATGTGATCTAGTCATACTAAACACGGGAAAAGTGAACACATTCCAGAGGGGAGAAGCGGCATCCATACTGGATCTGACGATAAGCTCAAATGGGTTTGCTAAGAGAGTAAAGGACTGGAAAGTACTGAATGCAGAGACATTTAGTGATCACAGCTACATTCAGTTCTCATCCTCCAAAGGCATGGGTGGTAATAAATGGGAGCACCAAAAGCGCACGGGACGACTACCCTAGAATACAAACAAGCTGGTAGAAACGGAAGCAAAAAAGTCCCTAGAAGAATCAAAGCTAGTTCACAACTTAGGATGGGTGGAGAAGCCATACACACCAGAGACAACAGAAAAAGAAGTGAGAGACATATTGAAGGCTGCGTGTTCAGCTTCTATGCCTAGACGCAGAGGTCCAGGGAGAAGGCAATAGGTGTATTGGTGGTCCGCAGAGATTACAGAGCTATGGAAGAAGTGCATTAATGCCAGGAGACTTGCTACAAGAACCAAAACTGATGAATCACTAAGAAGAGAGCACAAAGTATTGCAAAAAGAGCTGAAAAGAGAAATAAAAAATAGGAAATTAAAGTGCTGGAAAGAGCTACTTGAAGAGGTGGAAGATGACCCATGGGGTATGGCATATAAAATTGTTTATGAACAAGAAGATTCCCGGCACAAAAAAATTTGGTATGAACAAGAAGATTCCCGGATTAGAAGACCCTGAATGGGTGAGGAAAATTATAAGAGATCTTTTCCCTAAGGGAGACTCATGGAGAAGGAGTAAACAGAGTAACTATGCATTTGATGAGAACAATATCTTTACGAACGACGAGCTGCAGATAAAGGCGAGAAAACTAAAATCCAAAAAAGCCACTGTCCCCGATGGAATCCCAAATGAAATTATTAGGCTTGTTGCCAAAGAATACCCAGAATGCTTACTGATAGCATTTAATTGCTTTCTCAGACATGGTACGTTCCACCAGAACTGGAAAAAAACAGAAATTAATCCTAAGAAAAGGAAACAAGCCCACAGACAGGACATCATCTTTCAGGCCATTATGCCTATTAGACACTATGGGCAAACTACTAGAAGGCTTGATTCTACAAAGACTAGAGAAACACTTAACAGCAGGAATGAACTTCTCTGACAGACAATTTGGCTTCAGAAAAGGCCGCTCGACCACAGATGCTATTCTGGAAGTAGTATGTGTAGCTGAAGCAGCTAAAAGAGGAACGAACAGGAAAAAGGAGTTATGCCCCCTGGTGGCCATAGACATTAGGAATGCCTTCAACTCCGCTAGATGGAGCGATGTTATTAAGGCCCTGGTCGCAAAGCAGGTCTCAGAATACCTACTTAGAATCATAGAGAATTACTTATCTGAAAGGAAGATTACATACGAGGATGCTTTCAGGCTAGAGGAAGAAATGACAGGGTGGCCAGCGATCTGGCTTTTTGGAATTCAAGGTTTTTTCCAGGTTTTCCAGGTCTGAGAATACAAATTTTCCAGGTTATTTTTCGCAGATTACAACACATTCTTACCTTCTACCACTTACGCACTACTAAACAGAAAGTTATGTAATATGGCGGGAAAAAGCGGCGAATTATCCGCAGAAAAAAACCTATTGCAGGCCATGGAAACGAAAAAGTGGATAAATCCAGTTGATAAATTTAGGAACAAAATCTTCTAACATGTGGTGTAGAATCAATGTTTTGTGGGTCCTTGATACCAGAACTCGGTTGACGGCAAAACGTCCGTCCATGTGTCTGTCCAGTGAATAATGCTAGCGGCTAAACCGTTCACCCGATTTCTTCAAAATGTGTATTCCTTAATCTATCTGGCGATGTCGCGGTACCTTAAATTTCACACTGTTATTTTAATTTTAAGGGTATTTGAACCTCCTGGGACATTTTCAAAATTTTCAAAGAAATTGCTCCTTTTTGATTAAATTTTGTTTTTCAATAGTATGGAGACCGTTTATGAGAATGGAGTAGATCTCATATTCATTGAAAACTATGATTTTTCGAAAATTGCAAACATCAACTTTTTTTGGCGTCTTCCTACATTTACAATTATGAAGATAACAGATTTTTCCTTTAATGAAATCTGTTTCTGTACAATCTTTCGAAAATTTGAGTAATTTTCACGTAATTTTGTGTAAATATAGGCAATTTTTATTTTTTAAAACAATTTTTTTTCCAAAAGTGGCATAAGCAATTTTGATTCAATTTTCACTTCGAATAGCGTGTAGAATATTCAAGAGTGCAAAGCTCATATTCGTTGATAATTTTGGTTTTTGAAAATTGGAAAAATTCAAAATGGTTTCGCCGTCTTTCTACACTTACAATTATGATGAATTTTACTTTGTCGCGTTTAAGAAGGAACTAATTAAGAAGAGAAAGTTATGTAATGTTGCGCGAAGAATGGTGAATTTTCGGCAGAAAAACTTATTACAAGGCCCTGGTGACGAAAGTGTGACCAGAATCCATGTTTTACAGGTCCTTGATACCGAAAAATCGATTGACGGCAAAATATCTGTCTGTGAACAACGCTAGCGGCTAAACCGTTCAACCGTCCAAAGTTAATATTCCCCAATCGATTAGGCTGATGTCGCGGCCCCTTGAGTTTGAAACCGATATTTTAATTTTGGAGGGTACTGTACATGAAGCCCCTTGGACATTTTCACAATAAAAAAAAAAAAAATTGCACCATCGATTTTCAACAAATTTTGTTGTTGGATAGCCTAAAGAACTTTTAAGGGAATGGCGCAGGTCTCCATGTTGGTTGAAAACCCTGATTTTTCAAAACTTGAAAAAATTCAAAATGTTTTCCTATAACTACAATTATGAAGATACAATTTTTTTCTTAACAAAATTTGTTCATCAAAAACAGATCTTCAAATAAGGCCATGTTCAAAAATATAAATATTTTTTTAGTAAATAGGCGACACACTTAATCGGACGCACTGAAAATCCTGCGTCTCGTGATCGTAATTTTGGATATGTTCTGAAGCAGTTAGATGCGACGTAAGTAAGAATGTGTATGTCATTTTATATTTCTTGGTTTTTTAAATTGGAGTTTTTGTTATACGTTTACAAATTAATCTTTTAGAAATTATTTAAAACCCATTCGAAATAAATATGAAATATTGATTGCTGGCTTTCAGTCGCCCTCTCCCAACTTACGCAGTTGGATGATTCGTAAGTTAGGATTTGTATATTATTTCATATTTCATTTTATTATTATTTATTATATTAATATTATATTTATGTTATTCCATTTTAAATTGCGTCCTTTGTGTTAAATGTGAAAACGAATAGATGAGTGGTCATTGAAACTATTTAATTTCCATTACTAATTGCGAGAAAGTATGTACTGTTTTAGCACCACTAGATTCCTTGGTAAAATGTGTTCATCGAAAACATCTTTATGTCATGTTCTATTTTTCGAAAATATGAGAATTTTATGAGAAATCTTGTGTCAAACATTGACATTTTTAAACAATTTTTCTTAAAAAACGGTAAAAATTTTTTGATTAAATTTTTACCTTAAATAGCGTAAAGGGCGCTTAAGAGAATGATTCAGGTCTCACGTTCGTTGATATGCTCGATTTTTCGAAAAATGATAAAATTAAACTTTTTTCTGGGTCTTCTTGTAACTTTAATTGTGGAAGATACAAGTTTTTTCTTAATCAAATATGTTCATCAAAAACAGATCTTCAAATAAGGTCATGATGAATTTTTCGAAAAACGAGTACTTTTTGTGTAATTTGGCATCAAACATAGTCACACGTTTCGAATTTCCTGGGCTTCGTAAACATAATGAGAGGCTTTTGGGAACTATTGCTATTCTTTTAAAAGAAAGTAGATTGATGGAAGGTTATAAAATTAACTTCAAACTACCAAATTAGTTTACTTCAAGAAATTTTGATCGCTAATTGTGGTATGTTTCATTTGTAAAAGTTTGACATGACTACTGTTCCTGGCTATCAAAATGAACGCTAACAGGCACCACAGGTGCTTAGTTTGAATTGATCGGGTTTGAATTATATTAGCATTATTTCTAAAACTTTACATGAAAGAAAAATTGGAAAAAATGAGTACCATAAATTTGAAGCAACATTTTAACTTTAATTTCATATTACTACCAGGGCTGCCTTGAAGAACAACGCAGCGAAGGAAATAGGTTCTACTCCTGGTGCGCAACCCCGTCAAGATCACCGCATGTTCATTTTCTTCGTGCTCTCTGTCAATTCGGGCACTGTCACTCTTATTCTCCGTGTAGGTAGGCTATAAGCAAAAATAGCTTTGACTGCGCTCTTCTAGAAAATAAGTTAAAATTCCCTTTAAATATCATAGACGTTATAACATGGTGGTTTCGATCGGAAGAATAGGAATGTACTCCACCAATGTTGTACCTATACAAGGGGCAGTGTTTGAAGTAGTGTTATGCGTGAGTCAAGAACTTCGCGATCCTCAAGCAAACATGTGACACTTCTCCTATATTCTTCAATTTAAACACCATTATCATGTACTGAGTTGAATTCTGCACTTTACTGAACACGATGTCGTATGTGAATTGGTGCTAAATGTTCGGAAAAAAATCTGAAAATAACGAAAATTCCCGGTTTTCAAATCAAATTCCTGTTTTTTCCCCGATTCTTCCCGGCTATTTCAAATTCATGGTTTTTTCCCGGTTTTCAAGGATTCCAGGTTCGCTGGCCACCCTGAATGACATATGGAGTACCACAAGGTTCCAAACTAGGCCCGTTCTTATGGAACATCATGTATGACGACCTACTAAAAACTGACCTACCACAACATACCCAGCTGATTGGATGTGCAGACGACACGCTGATTACTAGCCACAGTGAAAACAGAGAACTGCTAGAGATGCATCTAAATGAGTCTCTCTTCAGGGTTAAAAGATGGATGATGCAAAGAGGCCTGCAAATGGCAGATGAAAAGGCAGAGGCAGTACTAGTAACGGACAGAAGAGCTATCCAATTCCCCCGCATCACTTTGGACGGAGTAAATATCCCCTGGAAACGCCAAATTACATACTTAGGTGTTGAAATAGACCATAGGCTGAGCTTCGGGCCCCACATCAGCAAAATGGCAGACAAGGCAGCAGCGACTGAAGCCAACCTCTCCAGAATTATGCCAAATATAGGAGGACCAAAAGAAGCCAAGAGATGCCAGCGTTGCTCACTCAGAAAAGCTTTATGTGGCTCCGGTGTGGGCTGACAAACTAGGTAAAGCAAGCATGGAACTGAAGTACGCGCAAGTGCAACGGGGATTGGGGCTGAGAATAGTGTCAGCTTATCACACAGTATCCGACAGCACAGTAGGGATACTGGCCAGAATACCATTGATATGTTGGCTAGAGAAATAAAAGCGGTGTATGACGAAGCGAAAAAGTCTGCGGACTACAGCGGGGAACAACCGGCGAGTAGGACGAAAGAAGACATTAAGAAGAGCGCCCGAACATCACTACTGGCGGAATGGCAGGAGAGGTGGGACGGGAATCCTAAAGGAAAGTGGACACACCTCTTTATACCATGGTTCGATAGAACCATGGTTCAATAGAATGCACGGAGAAGTAAACTTCTACCTCACACAAGTGCTCACAGGTCATGGTTGTTTTAAATCCTACCTATTTAGATTTAAAAGAGCATATGACTCAAAATGTAAATTCTGTGGTTACAAGGATGATGACGCCATGCACACAATATTTGCATGCGTAACATGGGACTCGTGGAGAAGAAGATTGAACGAGAATTTGGAGGCAGACATTTCTCCATCAAACATAGTTCGGCTTATGCTTCAATCGGAGGAAAGATGGACAACAATACAAGAGTTCTTGACCCATGTGATGAAAAGGAAAGAAGAGTGACTCCGAACGTAAAATGACAGTGCATAATGCATTTTTTCCCCTCTCTCTCTCTCTCTCACACACACACGCGCGCACACGCGCACCCCCGCGCGCGCACGCGCGCACACACGCACACGCACGCACCCACGCACGCGCACGCGCACGCGCGCGCGCGTATTACATAACACAGTATGCGTTATACACAGCACGCGTATTACATGCCACAGTATTACATAACTTCCTCTATACTACATATATTACTTTGTATATACGAACATATCTGAAAAAGTAAAAAAATAGTTTCAAAACAAAAGTTATAGATGATTATATGGTAGAGTGGCATTATGAGATTTTGATTTGTTCGAGAGTCTGATTAGCATGGAAGGTTTACATAAAAAAAAATGATACAAGACGGATTGATTTCGATTTCTAAGTAAGTCCTCTCTTGCAAATTAAGGATTTATAGCAAGAAGAGTTTGAGAGAGTGGCAAAAGTTCAACATTGGTTGTAAAATTACTGAGAATAAGAATGCATGAAAACAACCTACACTTAGTAAGAGTCTTATCAATTTTTTAATTAACAAATTGTCAAATACATTGAAATTGCACTTGCGTTTTACACACACTTCATGCGTTATTTAGTATTCTGTTTGCCTACCAGTGGACATTATTTGAGAAAATACAAATATTTCTTTTTAAAAGTGGTCTGTGCATTTTCTTTTCGCAAAATTCCAATATTGCATATTTGCACGTTCTGTCCAGCTTCACCTAAATATCAAAATATTCGTAGGAAACTAGTTTTACTATCTTTGAGGTTATATTACGAAAATTTAACTGAAATTTGACATAAATTAAGTATTTCAATGCATGGGAAGAAATGGATTAAAGTCTACAAAACAAAATGCAGAGCTCACGGACTTCTTGCACAATCAAACAGAAGTCATTCTGCTTGAAACATACAATTACTTTGCTTCATGTTTTCTTCCCTTGCGTATTTTTTTTAAAAAAAAAAAAAAAAAAAAAAAAAAAAATTGAGCGTTGGATTCATATTGTGTTTTGTTTTATTTGTGAAAAAAAGTCTTAAATTTCCCTACCTTTTGTAGATTTATGACTGTCTTATGCCTCAACATTCTATTTAGAGGTCAAGTATTATCATAATTGAAAAATGATATTTTGAAAAATGCTTAAAAAAGATTGTTGTTTTTGATGCTTCTCAAATAATATTTTTGAAATTAATAATAATAATAATAATAATAATAATAATAATAATAATTATAAAAAGTAATTATATGGAACTTTCTGGGTTAAAGAAAGAAAAGCAAAATATATTTCATGATAAAATGAACAAGCCATTTAGGAGGTAAAGTGATGCATGAAAAAATACTATCACAGTTTCTGCACTATTATAATAAATCAGCTTTCCTTTAGTACTCTGCTTCATTAATTGCTGTTTGGCAATTTGCTTTTTGAAATGTTCGATGAACTAAATATAGTAAAATTCTAGTACCAAAAATCACATCAGAACATTCTGTCTGGAGATTGTTAAACAGCAATTTTCAAACTTGTAACCAACTCAAATTAAATTTCTGACATTCAAACTAATAGCTATTTCAAACTGAGAAGAAATTTAAAGTTGAAAGTAATTATGACGACTACTGGACATATGCAGACATTTCCTTGAGTAAACTACAAAGCAATTTCTACATGAATAGAATGAACAATTTTTATCAGTACTCTAGTGATTGTACTAGCCTCCCCTAAAGTAATTTTGGAGTTATGAGGAGTTGAAAAGCTGGATTAAATGTGGAATGTAGAAGTACCTTGTTCCATAAACCATTTGAAATGCCAGGTATACAGGCTGCATGTTTCAGTAGAGAGAAAAAACATCAAAGTAAAGAAATAGTAAGAGTTGTTTTTATTTAACTATCAGTGATGCTATTCCATTTAACACACAATGGATTAGAAACAATTGCACCATTCCAAGAAAGACATCACACAGTCCAGAAAGAATAAAAGGTAGAAACTTTGGTAGGATTACACTAAAAAGTACAAAGTAAGTAGAAACATTTCCTTACATACCAACTACTTGTGCTCTTTCTGCTAATTAACAAATCCCATTCACAAAAAAGTGAGAAATTACAGAAAGATAATGCATTATTTTTTCTTCAAGACAAATGGTACATTACAATTAATATACAACAACAAAAATTTACCTTGTGGTCTCCCATTCGTGTGTTCGGTCCCATCAATCCATACTCCACACTATCTGGGTCAGAAGCCTGTCCAAATTGGTAAAAAAAAAGTATTAACTTGTAAACTACACTAAATACATACTCTCTCATATACTCTATATAAATATAAAATTCCTTCAGACACGGTACAACAACACACACACACTCTCTCTTATTATTTGTAATGTTCACATAATATGATTAAATAAGTTGAACCACCGACAGTGTTTTCAATCTCCAAAAATATTTGCCTGGACCGAGATTTGAACTTAAGTGCATAGACTCCATGATCTATGCTTTTATCAATTACACTACCAGCATTGGTTGGGTATACTAAATGCTCTCAAGCCTTCAAAAAGAAAGTTAGATTTTTGCTATTCACACAATTTTTTGAGGTTTTATTGAAAATCAAATCCACATCATTTTATAGGTGTTCTTTGTTTTATTTGAGCAAAAACATTTGTATCCATTTTTGAGAAAATTTCAAAAATGTTGTAAGGGTATCATGTAAAAATTAAAGATCTGTTTCAAATTTGAGGGACTATAACGTTATCTATCTAGATATTATTGATGATGGAATATCAATTTCAGTGAAAATCTTGTGTATGATTTGCACACTAGCTTTATTCACCAAAAGATGGATGGCCAGGCATGTTTTGAAACATTTTTAGGTCTCAAAATGTGAATTTTTACTGTACTACATACAAGAGAACGTAATACTATATGAGAAGGAATAAGATACTTTTTTTGGAATTTGAGACCTACAAAAATAGTTTTTCTGAGAAAATAACACTTTTCCTGCACCATTACACAACTTTCTTTATACAGCATATATGAAAAAACACAATGATGTATATATGATGAATTCATGCAATGTAAAAAACCACCTTGTATATTGTTCTCAGTAGGGAAGGAGTGGAGGTGAAAAACAATAACAGCAAATTTTGAAACCAAAATAATTTATAACAGAAATCCTTCAATACAAAATTAAGTGCTATAAACAATACAGGTATTTGATTAATTGTATCTAATGTAGGCAATCAAGATTATCAAATATATAAAAAACAATGTTTGTTGGTTTGTATTTAATGCACTGCAGTATCGTTCACCAGATTGAGATAAAACTTTGCCAAGTTATTGTTTGCACTTCCGGGAAAGATACAGGCATAATACAAATATTGTAACTCTGCTAGATAGCATTGCAAACAAGATGCTGCTTCATTTAAATGCAATTCCCAATACACCTGAACTTCCTTGCTGCTGGGCACTGATGTTTGATGTATGGCAGGGTTGAGAAGGGCAGAAGGGGTGGACGGCACAAGATGGAGAGAGAGAGATGGAAAGAGAGAGAGATGGAAAGAGAGAGAGATGGAAAGAGAGAGAGAGAGATGGAAGAGAGAGAGAGAGATGGAAAGAGAGAGAGATGGAAAGAGAGAGAGAGAGGAAAGAGAGAGAGAGAGAGATGGAAAGAGAAGATGGAAAGAGAGAGATGGAAAGAGAGAGAGGAAGGAAAGAGGGAGAAAGAGAGAGATGGAAAGAGAGAGATGGAAAGAGAGAAAAGAGAGAGAGAAAGAGAGAGATGGAAAGAGAGAGAGAGAGAGAGAGAGATGGAAAGAGAGAGAGAGAGAGATGGAAAGAGAGAGAGAGAGAGATGGAAAGAGAGAGAGAGAGAGAGATAGAAAGAGAGAGAGGAGAGAAATGGAAACAGATGGAAAGAGAGAGAAAGGGGGAAAACAGAAGGAAAAATAGAGAGAAGAAATAAGAGATAAGGAAAAGGAAAGGAAAAAGAGAGAGAAGAAATAAGAGATAAGGAAAAGGGAAGGAAAAAGAGAGAGAAGAAATGAAGAAATAAGAGATAAGGAAAGGGGAAGGAAAAAGAGAGAAGGAAAAAGAGAGAGAAGGAAAAAGAGAGAGAAGGAAAAAGAGAGAGAAGGAAAAAGAGAGAGAAGGAAAAAGAGAGAGAAGGAAAAAGAGAGAGAAGGAAAAAGAGAGAGAAGGAAAAAGAGAGAGAAGGAAAAAGAGAGAGAAGGAAAAAGAGAGAGAAGGAAAAAGAGACAGAAGGAAAAAGAGAGAGAAGGAAAGAGAGAGAGAAGGAAAGAGAGAGAGAAGGAAAGAGAGAGAGAAGGAAAGAGAGAGAGAAGGAAAGAGAGAGAAGGAAAAAGAGAGAAGGAAAAAGAGAGAAGGAAATAGAGAGAAGGAAATAGAGAGAGAAGGAGAGAGAGAAGGAGAAAGAGGTGGTAATTTATTCATTATCGACAAAAAAATAAATATTTATACACCATTCCTAATTAAAGAAGATTACAGTTTCAAATTTCAAGATATGTTTTGACGATTATTTCTTCTGTGGCAGCAACATGCTAGGTACCAGTTAGTATTATATAAATATTAATATTTTCCTTCTTGATGCAGTTATCGAATAGTGGATACTTTAGTTTTAAGAGATTGAAAATCACAAATATTGGTCAGAATGAGGGGTATTAATCGAGATTTAAAATATACCAGTCATGAAAGTTATTGGTCATTAACATTAAGCTCTGGAAATAGTCAGTCTTCACAAGAAGTGGAGAGTTAAACAGAAACATCAAAGGCACGGCTGAATTTTTTTTATTTAAATAGGAAAATCCATTTACAAGAGGGGTGTAATCAACATATTTTGAACACTACATTTTAATAAAATTTTTGAATAATAAAAGTTTAAACATAACTCACATCATTGACTAGAGTTTTAGCAGTGTTGCTTAGAATGACTCTGTCACACCAAGCAGGGCAGCGTGTTTTCATATAATTATTTCCTCCCTTTTCTTCCTCTTCGAATGGGTAACTAGGTGGAAACGCAATTGCAAATTCAAACAGACGACCAGTAAAAGCTTCCATTTCTCGGTCAAATTCTTTAAGCTGGAAAAGAAACCCATCAAATATTTTCATCCTAGAATTATTAATTGCAACACCATTTATATCCAACACCGTTATGTTATAGAACATTTTTATTCACTTCCCCCATTTTTATCTACTAGCTCCAAAGTAATAATTATAAATGTAATTTCAAACAAAAGAGTGTTTCAAAACATAATACGTACATTTCTCTCTGAATAATTAAAGTAGTACATTATAAGTCTATAAATTAGTATAAGGTGTATTTTGAAATATGAAATGGCAATCTGTTTTCCAGCTATGTGCCATACATTTAGTAGGTATCCAAAATTTGACCCTGACAGAATTTGTGTCTGCCAAACATTGATGCATGATGAGTTGCCTACCTACCAGGGGCGAAAGTTCTATCTTTGTTATAAATAGAGCCCGAAAGTTCAAGCTCTTATTTTTCCTAAAATAGACATGCAAAAAGGCAGTTATTCTGGCTAAAATAGGAGTGAAAAAATCATGTAAAGAATAAAAAATCACATTTAAAAGGAATAATTGTAAAAAATTAATAATTCAGATGATTCAAATTTTTATTCTAACTCTAAAATTTTTTTTAGAATGCATGTGTAAGGAAACGGTCTTATCTTTGTTACCTAGATTCCACATGACAACCCGATGTGATGACTTGAAATTTTTTTTACTCACAACGCTATCTCATCAAAATGCTATTGTGGAGTCCCTTTTGAATTTTGAAATAACATAAGTGAAGACAGAATTATATTTTTCAATCTTCACACTTGCATAATTGCCAGCAATGAGAATGGTATATCTTACACAGAGAACTCTGTCCTCAAAAGGGATAGGAGACCATTTTAAAAGGTAGAATGGTATTTTACGTAAGCAAACAAAGCTGATTGACTTTAAAGGAAAAATTTGACCTGGTATCACCTTCCTTTTTCATTTAAATTTTTAACATTGCCAGTCCTTGAGTCTCCACTTCCACAGAATGACTGTATTTTAGTGTTGCCCAGGCTAGCAGGCATATTTTCAGCCTGAACAAGATTGATGATGGGAGAAAAAGGAAAATTAACGACGAAAAAGACAAAAATAAGGCAAAATGGCAAAAATAAAGCAAAATGGCAAAAATAAAGCAAAATGGCAAAAATAAAGCAAAATGGCAAAAATAAAGCAAAATGGCAAAAATAAAGCAAAATGGCAAAAATAAAGCAAAATGGCAAAAATAAAGCAAAATGGCAAAAATAAAGCAAAATGGCAAAAATAAAGCAAAATGGCAAAACTAGGCATAAGAAGGCAGAATGAAAATCTACTAAAACAACTCCAGAAGTACAATTAATTCCTATTGTTCCAGTAGGCACAAAATCTTTTCAATAATAAAAAGTGATTTTGCCAAACTTCCAGGTTCTCGTTATAAGAAAAACCTATTCATTACAAAAAAAAAGATCTTTGATCTCCCTACATTTTCTAGAAGTACATAATATTTATTTTGAGACATCTTTTACTGACATGCCCTAAGTGGAAAGTACAAATTTTCTTCTTTCTTTACTTTACATAGTAGTAAATACTGTAGAAAGTTGATTAGCACCACAGCAATTATATGAAAAATCAATTATTTGAGCATACGTATGACAAGCAAGACAAGGGAATGATCAAGCAAGTGAATACTCAAATAACGAACAAAAATTCTGAAATACTGCACACAAATTCTTTAGAAAATACTCACAAATAGTACTCAAGAAGTGGAACAGGTAAAGAAAACAACAAAAAAGGCAAAGTTGGAGGAGGAGGAGGAGGAGAAAAAGAAAAGAAAACAAAAGAAGAAAAAGAAAGAAAGAAGAAAAAGAAAGAAAGAAGAAGAAGAAGAAAAAGAAAGAAAGAAGAAGAAGAAAAAGAAAGAAAGAAGAAGAAGAAAAAGAAAGAAAGAAGAAGAAGAAAAAGAAAGAAAGAAGAAGAAAAAAAGAAAGAAAGAAGAAAAAGAAAGAAAGAAAGAAGAAAAAGAAAGAAAGAAAGAAGAAAAAGAAAGAAAGAAAAAGAAAAAGAAAGAAAGAAGAAGAAAAAGAAAGAAGAAAAAGAAAGAAAGAAGAAGAAAGAAAGAAAGAAGAAGAAAGAAAGAAAGAAGAAGAAAAAGAAAGAAGAAAAAGAAAGAAGAAAAAGAAAGAAGAAAAAGAAAGAAGAAAAAGAAAGAAGAAAACTAAATAGGAAAATAAAAATAAACAAGAAGAAGAAGAAGAAGAAGAAGAAGAAGAAGGTTAAAGGAATTTATTAATGACTACAACTAACTTTTGCTTACTGTATTTCATTATTTCCTAAAAACTCGTTTCCTTCCCCACTCCTTCATTTTGAACATAAAGGTAAATACAGAAATTTCATGGTCATCAGTTCCCAGATCTTCAGTCAAAAGAAAACTTACCCACATTCCATTTTCATCAAGAAATATACTCTGATGATCGGCATGACTGAATTCTTTTTTTCCAAGGGACAACACAACCTACAGTATATGAAACAAATTCAAGAAAAGTGTGAAGTGATTCACATTAAATAAACAACATCAGAAAATCAGACTCTGTCAATAAATAAAAGTTGAAAATTTGAAGTAAGTTCTTAAAGGGGGTGTCAACAAATTACACACCACAATTGAAAAAAAGTGGGAAATCACAGACATTCTGGCTGAAGCTCTCGTGTTAAGTTGCTAAATGTTGCCATTTATACAGGCAACTAAAATAAACGATCTTATTTTTTAGATACATATACTGAAAATTTCAAAAAATTATTTTTTGGTAGAGTAAAAAAATAATTTGTTCCTGTTTTGAACATTTCTGTAAATATTATTCATTTCATTTTACTTGGATTATTGAAAATTTCTCACGTAATGATAAGGATGGTTTTCTTATACTACTGAGAATACCTCAGTTCAGATCCAGTGTTTCAATATTGTGTTTATGTTGAATGCTTCGATCTTTGTCATTGTGCAATTTATTTTTATTGTTCCTATATTATTTCTGAATTATAATATATTTTTCTGTTTTACATTTATATATACATATCTTTCTTTTTCTCCTCTAAATATATGAATGAAAAGCACTAAGGGTTTTTGTTTAGAAAGAAGTGTGAGCTTTACTCAATCAAATTTCATTATTTTTCTTTAAATGAAAGGTAGCGAGTTCAAGACTTGTTAATACTTGCTCTTATTAATATATGTTTTATAATATAAACATAAATTTCATTAATATCTTAAAATTAATATAATGAATGCTTATCTGCCATCATTTGTGCATTTCTTCAAAACAAACTCCAATATTATTTATATTTTTCAGACTGTTTTCTTTACATTTTGTTCACAATAATTTATGTCCTAATCCTTCTTTTATACACAAGCACAGATTAACAAAGCACGTTTAGTTTCAAGATTTAATGCTTCATATTTGAAAAAAATGTTTAGAGAGGAATTTTTAACAAAAATTTATCAATTATATTCACGTTAAAATTGTTTTAAAAAACTTTTCAGATACCTAAAGATGGATCAAAAGCCTCAACCTGAAACATTGTATTTTATGAAGATGTTATTTATATATACAGTGCTTAATTTATAAAACTTTGCATCCCAGAACGCACCCTAAATTACTTATTAATTTAAAATAAATAATTATACATTTATAGTAAAATTTAATAATTATTCCTGAGGAACCAGAATGCCATTTCATCGCATTCCACCAGAAATAAAGCCATTAATAAAGAATTTTAATTCAGATGTGGTCATTTTTATTGGAAAGTAAATGACTGTTTAAAAGAAAGAATAGACCAAAAGTTGTTGTGAACAAAATACACTTCAATAGTTGGCCTTGCTTTGTTTGGAGATGCAAATTGCAATAGGTCTCTCAAAAGCGGTCATCATTCCGTCTGGAATATAAAGTTACAGTTAATGAACTACAGATATCAAGGTTTCTCATGTTCTAAGATCACCAGTGTTTTGCATGCCTTTGCTTTAACATATATGAACTCGACATCAAGTAATCATTTGATGAATGCCTCTCTAAAAAAAAACAACTGTTTTCAGTTAAGCAGAATAATCTGATACAGGAAACTACATCAGTGTAATATGTAAAATTACATATCTTGGTAAATATAAAACATTTCAATTAAATTTTCAAAAATGGTTTAACTCTGTTCAGGTGAATAGTGATTACATTGTTCCAGAAGTTGTAAATCTCTTGTTTCATAAGTCTTGGAGAACAATGACAATGAGAACTTGGACGTTAATCGCATAAAACAATATTTTTAAGGTTTTCGATTTTCCATTTAGTGTATATATATATAGTTGAATTTTTCTGATGTAACTTTTCTAGTCCTTCCTCTTCAGTTAGTTTGTTTATTATGTTATAATTATAATATTTTTTGTTTTATATTTGTTTATTATTATTATTATTATTTCAATAGCAATGGATTTTTTTTGTTATTATACACAAACATAACTATCAGGTAGATGTTTGACATAAAAACTGATGAGAGAGCTTTGGTAGTCACAATTATGTGCATCACTACCACACCAAAGACTTCTCTCTTTAGATTTTGAAGCACTTCCATTTGTTAAAGTTTGTGGTTGCTTGCATTTTGTGTCTCATTTAGAATAGTACTGAAAAGTGCAATGAAAAAAGTTTTGAATTTTTCATCATTCTTTTGTTGACTACCCCTCTACTGTAAAACATGCATTAATTTTATATCTCGTCTCTAGTTGTTTTTTGTTTTTTATCCCTTTGGTGAATTATTGCTATCAACGGCAGTTGTTTTTTCAAATACGCTTTTTTTCAATTTAAATATTTAATATTCCTGGATATAATACACATTCAAACTAGTTTCTAGCAATAATGAGTTATAACTCAAATATTTGACACAACTTTTAAAATAATCAAGCAATTCTGTTAAACATCTAAATGTTATGTAATAGAAGATGACAGAAGTCCCTTACCTGACTTTCATCATCTTTGTATTGTAGTTTTGTATGATCATTGCTTTTATTACTTTGCACCCGCACAGGATTCAAACCATCAGCCAGTTTCTGAAAAATATAAATATTATTACATCAAATTCCCTCTACTAAGGAAAGAAGTTTTTTATCATTTGGAAGTCACTATTGACACAAAACCCTGAAAGTGCTGTACTGCCAGATAGGAAATCATCCTCCATGATTGCATCAAACACATTTAAAATGAATAATTTAGAATTTTGCAGATTGTGATTAAAAAAAAAAGACAGAAAAATATGCAGAAAAAAAGTGATATACACGCTACTAAAGCCCAGAAAAATTTGTTGAGTGAAATACAAAATATCTACATAAATATGAAATGAAAATGATAAGAATAGGTAATATATATGAAAAATTGGACGTTGCAAGTAACATCAAAATATACTCTCATTTATAGAATATAGAAATATAATAAATTAACATACTATAAAATTACTTAATAAAGAATTTATTAAACCAACTTTAAATATTGCTCGACCTCACCTGGCCTGCATTAAATTTTTAATTTTTTGAGCAATGATAGCCATTGTACAAATGTGGCAAATCAACGACCAACAATTACTGTAACATTGTCTTTGCAGTGTGACAAGTTTACACTATTACACAAGATTACACTATTTACAATAGTGAAATCTGTACAATTTAATTTTTTCACAATAGTGAAATCTCATCCATTTACATCAAAACACGGTTCAAAGTTTTCAAATTAACCTGGCATTTCATATGCTCTACGGAATCTGCATATTTTATGTGCCATTGTTTTGTATGCACTACTTTTGAAATGCTGTCTGGAAACTGAACGAAATATATATATCTACTAGATGAAGAAAGGAGCGTAGTGAAATTTGTGTGGCCAGGTAGAAGAGCAGGCATGAAAGCCTGAGCCTCACCATGTAAAATTGATTGATTAAGATTGAGAGACAAGAAGGCGGCCTTCTTCACTTCAAGGGCCACCAAGGCCAGTAGCACACTCATCCAGCGCATTTGTGAGTTCTGTGTGCATGCCAATCAAAAATATGCTTACACTTCCATTAAAACAAATACACTTGTAGTATGTGATAAGGAAAACAAATTTAAAATATAATTCTTTTAAATTTAATAGGTGAAGTGCCACTTCCCCTGAATTGCTGTCCCTGATTCAAATATCAGGATTTTATTATTAAAATGTCCTATAATTAATACAATATTAAATATGTAATATATTAATAACTAAGAATTAGAATATCAGCCTTTATTTCATTTCTTTGTTTAAAAATATGTAATCTCTAATAACGTATATACAGATATCTATATATAATAAATTACATTGATAACTCCTTGTGTGTCAGTTCGAAAATTGAAATCTCCAAAAACAAAGAATGGTGCTGTTCCGTAGCTGTCATTATGAAATCTGGAACAAGAGGAATTTTCTTTATAAAACAATCTTCACCAAAGAACAAAACTTCTCTTCTTGTGTTTGCCCTTACCTTTCTAATGTATGTTCAAGAGCACGTCGCCTGTTTTTACTGTATACAGAAGGAAACTGAAACAAAATTTGCAAGAATTAGCTAACTTTTCAATAATTACTGAAATTGATTTCACCATCAAATGCCATATACACTCAAAAGAAAGGGCGGGCATAGTTCAAACACTGAGCAAATCGTCTAAAGTAAACATTTTATTTACATGAAGGTTACTCTCACCTTCACCAACATTAGTCAACCTGGAATAAGAAAAAGTGAAAGGAATTATAAGGATTACTATCATGGTTAAAATTTTAGGATTTTACTTTAGAGTTGAACTTTACAAGGATTGTAGCCCTCAAGTAGTATTTCCATTGCTCCTAAAACCTTGGATGAAATCTTGGCATCATAATAAGTTGCTGTATTTGCAGTATTTGCAGTGTAAATATGTATTGCGAGTTTTTATTATCATGACAATGAGGATATTTATGATAATGATGATTAATAGGTATTAACTAAATAAGTATTGTAAGACATCTTAATACAATTGGAGAATTATCAGACAAGGTCAACAAGATGAGTAACCAATCAAATACTGTAAAAAGATGATATGTTACAAATATCATACATTTTAACCGCTTTATAAAAACTCCAATGTATTGTTATTTCAATGTAAATTTGACTATTTAACATGCAAAAGGTGACAGTAATGTTGGTAGAGGTTCACAGCAGGCCATGCATTGTTAGAACGAGAATTATTTTTCATCAAAAGTTTTGAATTTCTTTACATTTTCTAACGCAACAACTTTAGTTTAAGCCTCTGTTTTATTAAATGTTAAAAAAAGTATTCCATGTATCAGTGAGGAGTGTGGATGTGTGATGTATTGATTACACTCATCCTTTGGGGGCCATAACTACACTGAGTTGAAAAAGAGAAAATATTCAAGAATGTTATCATTTATTTGCAAAACATAGACACTTATTCAGTAAAATGACTAGTCAATGGCCACAATATCAGTCACAAACAAATTACACTTCCCAATTCCTTTCTTTTAAAAAGTTTATAACTTCAAACATCAGAAAATTAGTACTCATTTTTTGTCTGTAATGGTACATTGCATTGAAAGTACAAACCAATGTCACATTTAATGTAGATTGATGCACTGACACTTTTGCATCCATCATTCACACACCATCTTCTCTTTTCATTTTCCACTTCCCAAGAAGATGATCAGCTTGATCATAGCAAATGTTGTCCACAGCTCGCATTGATCTCTTCGACAACTGAGCTCTTGGACCCAAGCTTTGATAGTTGCTTTGTATTGTGAGGTATGTGATATGTCTCTTCTGAATTCCTTTCTTTCCTGACTTCTGGCAAATCTGCCAAGCATTATTTACTGCTTCATCTATGAGCCACATCAATATTGCCCAGCCCCATTTCTTCTCTCAGGTAGATATGCGACACCGATTTATATCTTGATCCATTCAATCTATACCACCCATATTTCTACTGTACATGCTAATAATTGCTGGCTGAGTGACATTTATATGCTTTTTTTTCTAATGATGAATATCTCTTTACATAGTTGACTGGAGATTCTCCAAGCAAATTTGATGCACCTACAACCATACTAGTGTCCATCCATTTCCGTATATAGGGCCTCCAATGAGAATTCCATTACACAAAACTGCCACAGCTTCACTAACCAATTGATTGCCACTTAAATTATCCAGCAGACTTCATGTGTCCTCATCATCACCATCTTCGTCAATTAGCTCCTTCACAGACAATGGTGGAATGAAAATATTCTCTACTTCTTCATTGTCACCACCACCACAACAACCAAACAATGATTTGAATGTCTTCTTCAAGCATCCGAGCTATTGCTGCGACAGTCAATCTGTCTCTAAAACAGACATTATTCCTGATAAATGAAAAAATCTTATAAAATTTCCGATTCTTGATTGTGCATTTGAACAAAATGAAAACTCAGAGGCATGAAAAGCTATGGAGAAGAAGAGTGTGACGTACACATCACACCTTTTCACGCCTCCACACCTTCCCATAATAATAAAAATGATTAAATAATTTTCATTGCTTATAGAACTATCTGTGAAAGAGATCTCATTAACATAAAATGAAGTGATAACAATACAGCCTATGAATTCAACTTACTAATGATCTGGGTCCATTGAAAAAAAATCACAACTTTTGAAAACATTGTTTTAAGGAAACAACATTTTTCTTGGGCAAGAAGACACAATAAACCAATGAACCAGATTCCTCTGGGACAAAAATGCATTGTCACAAACAGAAATATCAACCTACAATAACAGGAATTATGTTCTGTCATATCAGGTTTGCTGTGACAAATGTGTCTTTGGAGGGTTAAAGCAAAACAGTGGTGGTTTTGAATACCTTCCATTTCTTCCCTAAGGATGTGAATGGTAACAGTTAAAACAGTCATACATTACTTAATATAGGCAACACAGGCTTTATTTTGAAGTGTGAATTCTTTGCCACTTGTGTATATCCATATTTTATACCAAAATGAATCCGGATAACAAGCATGTAATTGGTATACTATTTTTCTGGTTTCTATATTCACTACATATTATTCTGCATTTACAAACAATGTTACTTTTCCTTTCTTGGCTTATATATTTTTTTCATGGATATGTGTTTCTTTTATTGTTGAAGTTTAAACAATTAATGAAAGCTAAGATTATATAATGGTTTAAGATGAGTTAATGCCTCTGAAGATAGTAATAAGAAGTAATAAACATGAGAGAACAGACAAAAGACAACTGAAAATGTCAGTTCATTCCTCCAAAATTAATCTACGAATTTCTCCAACAAACTAACGTTAGGATCTCAAAGCTGTTGTGCGTGCGGTGTGTGGTGTGCGTGCGTGCATGTGTTTTGTGTGGCGTGCGTGCGTGTTTTGTGCGTGGTGTGCGTGCGTGGTGTGCGTGCGTGGTGTGCGTGCGTGTTTTGTGCGTGGTGTGCGTGCGTATGTTTTGTGTGGTGTGCGTGCGTATGTTTTGTGTGGTGTGCGTGCGTATGTTTTGTGTGGTGTGCGTGCGTATGTTTTGTGTGGTGTGCGTGCGTATGTTTTGTGTGGTGTGCGTGCGTATGTTTTGTGTGGTGTGCGTGCGTTTTCTGGTGTGCGTGCGTGCGTGCGTTTTCTGGTGTGCGTGCGTGCGTTTTCTGGTGTGGCGTGCGTGCGTGCGGTTTGTGTGGCGTGCGTGCGTGCGGTTTGTGTGGCGTGCGTGCGTGCGGTTTGTGTGGCGTGCGTGCGTGCGGTTTGTGTGGCGTGCGTGCGTGTTTTGTGTGGCGTGCGTGCGGTTTGAGTGGCGTGCGGTTTGTGTGGCGTGCGTGCGGTTTGTGTGGCGTGCGTGCGGTTTGTGTGGCGTGCGTGCGGTTTGTGTGGCGTGCGTGCGTGTTTTGTGTGGCGTGCATGCGTGTTTTGTGTGGTGTGCGTGTGTGTTTTGTGTGGTGTGCGTGTGTGTTTTGTGTAGTGTGTGTGGTGTGCGTGTGTGTTTTGTGTAGTGTGTGTGTGTTTGCATTACATAGAACATCAGAACTGCAGATCTATTTTTGGGGGTATCGTATACTATCTAAAGCTTCACTGTGACATTGTGTTGCATTGTAGAAGTCTAAACCACTGTTTATTTTCTTTTGTTTTCAATATTATGATACAAATGACCTCCAGAATCTGTAATTTAAGATCATAACATTTGTTTAGCACAAACGTGGGTTTATTTTGCAATTTCGTTTTTCACACTAAGTGTTCAAACAGAGAAATTAGTTGCAGAAAATGCATTCAGTTTTAAAGTTTGTTTTCAGTTGTTTAAAACCTTAAAAAGAAACCACGACACAAGGAGATGTTGCTTGTGATTCAAAATTTACAGCTAAGAGCAGCATTGGTAAAATATTACATCATTTTCATGATTTGGTTGGTTGTCAGTGATTCCAGGCATGTCAACTACCGAGGTCATTAATCCTGTAAGTGTTTCATCAGGAGGTGGCAGTGATCTCCCCGGATGGCAAGATCCAGTGCCAACCTACCATCAGCTAGCAGGGTTTCCCCCAATCTGGTATCTTCCACCAGCCAGGACAAGCTCTAAGCTCCTGACCGGTCTCCCGGCATGTATGATAGTGCAGTGCATGTTAGTGTAAGGGGGTGAGGATAGAACAAGGAAGAGGAAGGAAAGATTGCACGGGGTCCATGGCCCGTTTGTTAGGGTACTGCTCCGGCATTCACCTGGTGTTGATCAAAGAAACCACGGAGAACTACACATCAGAGCAGCCGGCCTCTAGGATTCTCCTCCAGACAGCAACTGAATTCGACTTAGCTGACAAGCTAGTCTCAAAAATCCTGTCACTGTCAGACCTAGGACTAACCAGTCAGAAGCACAGCAGTGACAGCAGTTGATGCACTGAGTCACCTCTCCCGATTTCACAATTCAGTTTGCTAGATGTTTAGAGACTACATCTGCTAAGTATATGTGGGTCCGAAAGTTTTTAACAGAATTAAAAATAATGAATTTATTGAAAATCTAAACACTACATTTGTTTTCAAAATATTCTCCATTAGCACATTTACCCTCTTCCATCCTTTGGGACCACTTATAAATGGTGTCAAGCCATGTCTACTCAGGAATGGTGTTTACCACACCAATGTAGGCTTCTTCATCCAAAGAAAAAAGCTGTGTTCAGATCTTTTCCTATGTTTTGGGGAACAAACAGAAATTACAAGGGGCCAAGTTGGGCAAATAGGGTGGATAAGGCAACAATTACACATGTTTATTGTTGAGAAAGTCAATTGTTCTTGCATCCTTGTGTGCAGGAGCATTGTTGTGGTGCAGCAAAATGTGGCCTTGTTTAATCGTTGGACCCATTGATGTCCCATGTTGTGATGACCTTCAGCTAGCATTGTGTCACATACTACTCAGAAGTCTCAGTGCGATGGTTGTCAAGGGTCATTGCAGTCAAATCACCTCTGTGAAAAAAGATGCAACCATTTTCTTTCTGCAGCTGTGACCCCTCTACATCTTGGGCGTAAAAGCGCCAAACACTTGACTCAGTTTCAGATTCACAGTGGGGTAAATCCATGGTTCGTCACCAATTACAGTGTTTTAAATGTTCTTAGACCACTCTCCATCAAACTAATTAAGTAAGAATTTGCATCAGTCCACCCTTGTGAATTTTTGTTCCCCCCCTCAGCAAATATGGCACCCAACGAGCACATTGCTTCGTGAGAATCAAGTGTTGATGCAGAATGGTTTGTGCTGCAGTCTCCCCAGTATTTAGTCTGGTCAATTATCAGCAAATGTCGGGTCTTCAGACAACATTCTTCTCACAGCATTGATGTTTTCTTCTGTCACTGCCATGGCTGAACACCCGAAGTGTGGTTTATTTTCTAGAGACTGTCTTCCTCTCGAAAATTCTTGAAACTAATTTCCAACTATTGCCGCTCTAAATGGTGCAGCTTCACCAAAACATGTCTCAAAAGAAATGAGGCATTCTCAGCATTTAAACCTTCTTTCAAATCACACAAAATCCTGGCACAAAAAACAAAAACACGGCACGAAACATCCATTTCAGAGCACAGTAACAGAGGCTGTTACATCCCTCCACTTGTTTCTGTCCCCCACCATGTCTCTCCAACTCTTAGGGTTCAAGGCCACAAAGAAGCGCACTTTCAGGCACTGCCAATCCTTATCTCCCCAAATTCCTCCTATGGTCACTGCTAAAACCCTTCATCATGACCTCTGTATTTGTTGGATGCAAAATAACATCAGAACAACAACAAAAATAAAAAACTAAATGGTGTGGAGCAGCAATACTTTATAGACTGTACACGTACAGTTCACTAAAAAAAGGTCTGACATTACCAAGAGCATATTAACTATATAACAGCAAATTTCAATATAAAGAGTGTTTTATTTACATATAATTTTAACATATAAGATAACAAACTTCATCATTCATATTTTCATAAGAAAATAAAATATATTTTACACTTGTACATACGTATTCATTGTAGCTTTACCTACTTTGAAGGAAGAATTTAGTATTCATGAATTAAGTTGAGAAAAAAGTTAGAAATTATTCTATAACTTACTGATTCCATTGCTATAAAATTGGATGCATCATGGAACAAATGGATGTTAATCAGATCAAAAACCGTGCCATTCAAACTCCATCTTGTTCTCAGAAAACCTTTGCGTGACCATTTACACTAGGAAGGGAAAAAAAAGGATAAAATACATTGTAAACCATAATACAAAATGGTATAAAACTAGCGAAATGCAACATTCAAAAACTCACTTCTGGAAAAAAGTCCTGCGGAAATTTTGATTTTTCTTTAGTGGTAACAGCTTCAATATTACCAGAATGGACTTCCTTGCCTTTTGCAGGCACAAATGTCATTGCTACAACAGACAGTATGCTGAAAACTGTGGCAAGTTACAGTGAAGTCACTTAAAAAAACAAACTTACCAGCAAAATCCCATATTAAAACATCACAAAGAGATTCATGAATGAAGTAAAAATTTCCAAGAGCCTGGAATACAAAATTCACACATTTGAGTTTGAAGAAACATGCTGAATACATAAGTACATGGTAAGAACATCTTAGTTCCACTTCAATACAAAAACATACTCGCCAAATATTTCAATCACACCTAATACTTCGAACACAGGGATATTTCAAAGCAACAATTTATTCAAACTTACAATTTTCCATATCAGTTACAGCAATAAAAGAAACCATTTTTCCACCAATAAAATAAGAGCCCAATTGATAATTTAGAGACGCACACAAATTCCTAGTCTAATAGAACATTTCCAAACTGAAAAGAAAACTCATCTTTTAAGACCTTTGAAGTAAAATTGATTGATTTTATAGCTGAAAGATATTTATGGGAAGTGTTGATTTGATTCATTTC
This sequence comes from Teleogryllus occipitalis, assembly GCA_011170035.1. Taxonomy (NCBI): domain Eukaryota; kingdom Metazoa; phylum Arthropoda; class Insecta; order Orthoptera; family Gryllidae; genus Teleogryllus; species Teleogryllus occipitalis. The sequence goes on along the minus strand of BLKR01000321.1, from coordinate 498,833 downwards.
AAATTTTTCTGAACTACGAAAAATGTATTTTCCCATTTAAGAAGTATTTATAATGTGTGTTACCTACAATTCCAATATTTCACTTTTTTATCATTTACTTTTAAATTTTTAGAATAATATTAATGACAGAACATAACCATATATTGTAGTTGCCAATAGTTCAAATTTGATTAATGGGCCACTTCACAGTCTAGTTTTGTTTGGTTGTTAATATTCTTATTGTATATAGATGTAAAAACCTTCACATTCAAATTTTACTATGTTGTTTAATTGCATTTAGAACTAGAAGCTTCAAAACTTACAGTGAAGTTTTCAGCTGATGAATAGTCTTCATCAAGAAAAACTCTGACTTTGTCAAATAACCTCAGTTCTTCACTGGACATGAAAAGTCTGAAAACAAACATAAAATATCCAGTTAAGAAAGATAAAGATTTATTTTATCTATTTCTTTAATATTCATTAAATATTTATTTTTAAATTCCAGAAAAATAAAGATTTATATCACACATATTTAAATTTGCTTAAATCATACATTCAAATAATAAATACTTCAGTGTCCTCTTTTGCCCACAATTTATTACAGATGTGTATCACATTAGTAACAAGATCTAAAAGAATAATTCAATAGACAGTACAAATGCAGTTACAAGAGATCAACGAAAACTAATCTTATTACGAAAGCACCTTCTGAAAGAAACCATACAAACACTTCTTTAAAATTATTAAAGGAGACCAATATAATCATGTTAACTTGGCAGCTGAGAAATCGGAACTTAGAAAGAATACATTTGCAACACATAACAATGTTTTTCACATACATGATGGTATCACGTATCCTTTCATTTTACAACATTAAGAGTAAAATTTAAATTAAATTGCATGTGAATAATTATTTTCTCCCACTTGGTAAAGAGAAGAAGCAAATACACATGCAAATACTTTTTTGTGAGGTGAAAAAATAATTATTAATAATATAGATGATAGAGAGCCAAAGCAAGAAAATAGCCAAGCTTTCGAAACAAACAAAAACGATTTGCCTAGAATTAATAATATTCACAAAAACCAAAGTTTTCCATTTTACAGAATATATAAGTCAGAAATGGGAAAGATCAATATGCACATTTAAATAACAAGTAATGTTTGAACATTGTTCCAGCTAAAGAATTTGGTTCGTATAAGGTGTACAAATATTATTTTAAAGAAGGTACATTGGTCCTCAGAAATAAAATGTCTATATGATTATCAATGACTCAAATATTATAATAATACAGAATATAAATAAATGTACTCCTAAAAACATGAAAAAAGACAAGTACAAAGTGTCCATCATAGTCAATGCATATCAACAGAAAAAATACACACAGAATCTGAGTCAGAGGAACAAATAACTCTAATCAAAATACTTTAAGACAGTTTACCAAACTAATTAAAAATTACAAATACATGGATAGGCAAAAATCAACCCAAATATTTTCATCAAAATAATTAAATTGTGCACAATTTTCAATCACCAAAAATAACATATCTACATTAAAAAGCATTTCTCCTGACAGCAGTTCTCACTAAAGTTCACTTTAATAAGGAATAAATGTGAAGTGTTAGAAAATCTATAAGTCAACTTACAGATAACTCAAAATTAATTATAACTAGGATATCAATCTCTAATTCTAATTGTAATTATATTTGTAAATATTCGTAATAGTTTTGTAATTGTCGTATATTTAGTTGTAATAATGTTTGCCACCGAGCATTAGCTCAAAGCGAACTTTAATAAATATATCTATCTATCTAATGATTACAGCAAACTATCTCAAACTCTCAACTTAACACCTCTTGGATCTGCACAAAAACTGCATGATAGATGCAGTAAAGCATGAACAGGAGTAGAACAAAAAGTGGAAACACTAGATTTATATACTCGTTATACATTATTAAAATTTTATATATAACAGAACTTCACTAAGAACACTCAAGCACAGTAATAAATCACAATGTTCTTAACTGGTCTCCTAATGATCCTTTATTAACAATTTCATGTAAAATTTCAAATTTCTTTGTAGAAGCAAAGTAGACCTTAAAGGGCACAGAAGTAATATATTGAAGTATAATTATTTTAATGCAAGTTGTTTAAAAATATCCATCGCTGAAGAAAAAGGTAGGCAAATACAAATAAACTCTATAACAATAAAATATAATGCACAACTTCCCCCCCACCTCTAAAACTAATCTTCGTGCAATAATTGTTCAGATTAACAATAAATTCTACTAAAGGTTAAGAACAATCCTACGTTGCATTTGCAGAACATTTGTCTAGAGCTAATTCAGACATTCTTATAACATATCATTTCCAGAATCAATAAACAGAAGCAAGGTGTCTATCAGAAATGTCAATGTTCTTATTTATAGTTATCAGATACATACAAAGACAAATTATTACAAAATCTAAAGTTGCTGACTGATTAACTCACCTGACAAAATCTTCTACATGTTTCATGCTTCGTTCATAATTTTTACCACCAACTTCTTGGCAATGCAAAGCAATGAATTTTGGGTCCAATCGGGCCACAGTCTAGAATTGGGAAACAGTCAATAAGAAATAGGTAACATGCATAACTGAAATGTAATGTAATTAGAAAATTATCATACCGATAAGAATTCTTCAGTCCATATCTTCAGCATATGGGATGGCTGTAAATACAAACAAATAAAATGATAATAACTGAATATTTTGAAAGTAGACAATGCTCTTTAGCCTTGCAAAACATGACAGAAAATGTCCATAAAGAATATCTATTTTTCAAAATAACAATTCCGTCAAGAAATACAAATTTACTCACAGGAACATAAGGTCACTGGCAAAATCTAACCTACTCCTCCAATAAATTTAAAAGTTACGTTCACTTTATTAGTTAGTCCTACGTAATATCATATCTAGGCATCTCTATATGTCAAATACAAATTCAAACGTAAAGTATACTTAAACATTAACTTACATCTTCGAAAATTGATCCAACATTAGCCGTCACTAATAACACAGGTGTAGTTTTCCCCGCCATTTCGGTCTGCCTTCACTATTTGTTGATAAACATTTTATTGCAACGAAACGTAAAACGCACGACTGAAGACAGTGACTTTGCGTAGTTAATTGTCATCATACGTCTTCAACTGAAAAACTGTCAAATTTACATCACATTCTGCCTCCAACAAGATTCTCACAATTAAAATAAATACGGAGCAAACTTCACCAATATTACATTAAACCACGCCTACTCAAAACTGAAGGAACTCAAAGTACTTGGAGTACCCCGCGGATCTGACAACCCCTGCACATCAATGTTCACATCCAAACTACCAAAATAACCAATTATGCACGATTGTTCCTGATGCAAAGTTCCGACATTTCTATTACGCACTTCACTCCTTAGTAGAAATTCAGGTAAACTAGTGCCAAACTTCGAAACCTCACTCCAAGAGCTAGCAACTAAAGAATCAAATTGAAGTCTCAATCTGACACTGTTCTTCAGGACTGATTGGAAGGGGTGAAATACAAACCGATGTTTTCATTGTGGTAACGTTGGTATACCCTGAAAAGTGGTAGGGTGGTATTGATTGGATCGAGCTCAAAATGTATGAGAAATTGCGCTTGCTGCGAAAAGTTGAGAGGGTTGATTTGGTTGATTGGGTTGAGTGACGCGATACCAGAGACACTCAAGTCAAATTGAGACTTGAGCAGGACTTGAGAGTGGCGGGGAGTGGTAAACGTTTTAAAGGGTGATATTGGGTATCTGAGAGTTGAAGAATGTTTGAATAATAGGTTACATAGAAAAATATTGAAAATTAAATAAATATTAACTGAATAACATAATATTCGTAGGAATGGCTTTAAAATATATTTCGCATATTGTAAATTAAGGAAAAATCGCAATTTGAAAAGGGAACGGTTTTATCAATATTTAATTATTCATATATATAAAGTGCCATTTTATCCTAACTGTAAGATGTTTTACATCTTAATCCTTCTGTCTGTGTTTGGGGTAAATGCTAAGAATGCTAATATGACAGAACTATTTGTGATACCTATTCATCCTCAACACTTCAATTGGACTCTGAAAGGTGATTATAAAATTCTAAATTATTCATGTACACCCACATATTAACAAATTAAACGTTTTGGTTAACTCTAATAGGTGCTTTAGATGAATTTTCATATCATCCATCACTTTTAAATGCTCCTGATCTTCCTCAATGGATACACTATGTCTACAGCAAAGTTCACCACACTGGATATTTGTATGGTGTACCTCCAATCAATCAACACAATTTGGAAGTAAGCTATTGCAATTATTAATTATTTAAAGAAAATGTATTGACTAAAATCTAACTTACTGGAATATTTTCAGCTTGAAATAGTTGGCCTGAATCGAAGAACATATGAAACACGTCGCAAAGTTCTTCCTGTTAACATTCATCGAAAATCAGGTACTATTTCAGATCTTTGCTGTAACCTTAAATTTTCTGAGTGACCATCCCTGTTATGCTTTTTTCCCCCAGAATTAGCTAAGTATGAAGCTCAGTTAAAGATTGACAATTTAAATGTGGAGGACATGATTGATGAAAATCGTCAGAGACGCTTGCTGGATGTATTCAAGCTCAAACTCTGGTCAGAGAGTAAAAGCGATCTGTATGTGACGTTTCTTGCATCAGCTGTTCAATTAGGAGCTCGCTTACCCTTAAAACCTAATGAAGGAGAAGGGTATGTATTATTGGAATGTCTATTATTACAAGTATGATCTAGGTTTTATTATTGACACTTATGTATTGATAAAGTTTCCATAGAATGTTACATTTCAGAACATAAAAACGCAGTTGAATCGAGTGTATTAAAACAATAGTTATATATTCGCATATTTATTTTTCATATCCTCAAATTAACAATTGACATATCCCCAAATTACATATCAGTCAAATTGAGGATGTATAAATAAACCAACTAATATTTCAATAATACCAATTTGGTATATTGTATAACTACTTAAGATGATTTACCAACCCAACAATTTAATATATGAACTTTTTCGCATTATAAGATAATTTACATTTCATTCATTAAATTTCTTATGCTTTCATACTCATTACTTTCCAACCTGATACCTAACCTTTACCTAAATTTTCCATCTGATCTGGATTACTTTATTTTTTGTGTAAATTCATTGCACATTGTCAGTCTTCCTTGAAATATTGTTCTGTATCTAAATATTGCATACCACTTTTAGCATCATCTGTAGGCAAAAATTAGCTAGCCTGAAGTAGCTTTGAATCGGCTGACCATGGACTAATATTTGTAAATAAAAGTAAAAAATAAATATTTTATAATTTAAAGCTTAAAATTTTATTTGAATTTGATTTCAGATCATTTACTTGTGCTGTATTAATGTAAAAATTTATCACTTCACCTGTTGAGTTCATGACGTTTCAGACCACTACACAATATTTCTATACATTATTACTTTGTACTTTTTCCGAATGGAATTGATTAGCCTATCTTCTTGAGAGCTAGTGAATATCACTATTTTTTTAACAAAACAATCTGAATATTCTGCTAATGATTTATTTTCTAATCTATAAATATAAGTTAGTACATGTTTTTTACTTCCTTTTCAACTAATAAATATCTTAATTTCAACTACATACTGCAGACATTTTTGCTATGCCGTAGATTTAAAATGGATCTCATATCCATGTTAAAGTTTATTATCTTTTCAATTTCCTGTATATTTTCCCTAGTGAAAACATTTGAACGGAAAGACAATTGAGGCATCAGAATTAACTTTAAATAAATTCCTTTCATGATCTTGAAATAACCATACCCATTTTATATAACATTAACTTTCTTGGCTATTTTATTGTTAATGTATTTTTTACCATGATCTTTAAAATTTATTTGGTTATTTATTATATCTCTCAGATATTTGTAGCTTTAAATCCATTTCACATTTGCACCCATAAATACAATTGATTGTCTTGATTCTACTTCTCTAAATCTTTGTTGTCCCAAAACCATACATTTCCTTTTACCAACTTAAACACTAAAAATATTCAAGCTCAACAATTCACTAAGCAAATTGAATTATATATTTATTAATCACATCATATACATTATTATCATGCATATAAAGTATTACCTGCAAACACACAGAGTTTACTTACTTTGCTACGACACTCGGTAGATCACTTATGTACGAGTGGTAGAGGCCCCAATTGACTACCTTATGGCACTTAATGTATTCTTTAATGAAACATCCCATTGGAAACTTTTATTTGTGCACTGTCCATGAGTAATAAATTCTGGACCAAATAATACTGTTATATGTTTCCTGACAGTTGAATCTACAATTAAATTATTGAAAAATCATTTTCATCTTATTCTCATGTCATCAACTTTGGTTTCTGACATACTTAAGTATACTTTTTAAGTATTAATATTCTATTTACCAATAGAGTTGTATTGCGAGTGGGTAGCCAGTTTGAATTTTCATCAGCATTGATAGAATTGCAAGAAGAGGTAAAACCCTTGTGGAAGTTAATTTCTTGCCCTCGAGATTTTAAAAGGACAACTGTCGATCGTTTATTTCGTGAAGAAGGTTTTGCCCTTGATTGGTGTGCTTTCAGACTTATGACAGTCAAGGTAATAACATATTGTCAGTATTACAATATTAGTAAATAGTGTGATTATAGATGTGAATACTCACCTTTGTGTAACTTCTTTATCTTAATTTATAGGAAACTGATCGATCTTTGTCTCAGCAGCATTCCTCTCATGGAGAGTCTGATTTAATGGAAAGTCACCTGACACTTGGCCTTGGTCAGAATGATAGGTGGTCTAGACCTGCCAAATCACAAATTCCTCAACGTAGTTATGTCCATGAATTTGCATTCACTATTTTAGTTCCAATGATGGTGATGATCTTGCTTGTAGTTTTACTTTCTCTCATCCTATGTTTTCATCATGAAGGCATGTAAGTACCCTGAAGTATACCAAAATGTTACTTTCCTTTTATGTTCTCACTCTTTCTTTGCGATGAGAATATTTCTGATTTCATATTACTAGTTTCTACAACCAAGCAGATTTCATAGGTTGATTGGTTAAAAGAGCATGTCATTGTTGTTAATGCAAGTCTTTGCAGGGATGAGGCGTCAAGTGAATATTTTGAATCAGTATTTGATATCTTTGAGGAGATGAGGTAAAGTAAGTCTTATTGGTTGGCAGTGCCGAACTCGTGGGTGTTTTCAAAACCTTCTAATGCATTTATTTCTTATTTTTGTGCCCACTAATAAATGGTAAAACCAATTAACAAATTTTAACTTAGTTTATAAAATGTTCATTACTGTATGAACTTGTGTTATGATTGAAGTCCACTCATGTTGACATGTAACATTCTGTTTCACTTGCCTTCATGCTTTATTTTTTGGTACAAATCCAAACATTTCAGAATCCAGAAAAGTTGCCTTCATCTAGTCTGTAAAAATTTATTTCAGAAATAGTTCCATAAAAAACTTATTAAAATAGGTTTCCATTTTGTATTATAAATCATCTTTAAATATTACCAAAATTCAAGAGTATTCACATAGTTGAGAAACAAACTACGCATAACAATAATCATATTAGTCCTCACTTTTAAATTATAATTTTTCCCCTCCCCTTTCATAAAGTCGATATTTTCTGCTTATTGCCACAATATTTTCTAAATCCAGAAGCAAACGCAATAAGGAAACTCCAGCTGTACAGATGGTGCAGTATGCAGCTGTACAGCGTGCAACTCACACATTACGATCTTTGTCAAGTCAAAGAGAGGTTTCCAACACACCATCTGAAATATGCTCCACAACACTTTCTCGATCTCGAACTGCGAGTCCTAACAGTTCCTTACCTCGTTCCAATGCAACCAGGTAAAACTAATCTCATTTACATACTTTTGTTAGTGTAATTTTCTGGTTTGTTCTGCATGAGTTTATGTTCAGTAATTTTAACTAATTTTCCCATTAATTTAATTTGAGCATGTTTGGAATAGACTCAATAGAATTATTTTCATGGAAAACATTCATATCTGTTTGAAGATAATGATTATTGATATGATTTGTTTAAAAAATTTGTAAAGAATGGTAATTATTTTATTTTCAGGGGAGCCTCTGATTGCAATACTGTTTATTGTCGCCCTAACCCACCACCATACAGTGGGCCTAATAGAAAGTAAGTCAGTGTTATAACAAACCCTATAAGAAACTGTGCAGTAATTCAATCAGATATAATTAAAATTTCATCCTTTTCTGTTCTTTTAGGCAAGTAGTTGCTGAGTGGTTGGCATGACAACCTCTAGTTTACCTTTTGCAGAGCTCAACAGCTGTCTTCTGTAGAAAACTCTCAGTTAGTTTGAACAGTGAATAGGATTTCACAGGTAGTATTTGAATAATTAGGTGGTGGTGGTGTTGACATATGATAAAATGACAACATAACAAATTATAACATGACAAATATATTAAAATAGTAATTTGTTCCAGATTAGCTCCCTTCAGAGTGCTAGAGTTTTGCAGAGTGCATGTAGAGTTTTGTATTGAAAGTGGAGTTTTGATGTAGTGATAGAAAAAGGTTGTATTATAAGGCTTGAATAGTTTCGAAATATTTATTATGACAATACAATGTAAAAATATCCATTATTTTAAGTAAAAGTTGAAATTTGTAAAATATTTAAGCCTTGTGTTAGTTTTTTTGAGTGTGTGAAATTAAACTTGTATGATTGGAATCAAGAATCAATATATGATTTGTGAAATATTGTAGTTAATATAAAATCATTTTGTTAATGGGGCTCCCATATGAAATCCAAAGTGTGCTTAGAAGAATGAGAGATTTTCATAGACATGTTCATTTGTACTCACCCATCTAGGGTCTTTTTAATAATTTAACATGTCTAGCTTACTATAGTAAAAATAATTTACTACATATCTTAATTATAAATCAACAAACTTCAATGAGTACATCTCAATCTTGTCATTTATTAATTTTGGTTAGGAAAATCTAGTCATCTCTATGTGTTTCAGGGAAGCAAGAATGGGTGAACTGATATACACAAACGTATTACACATGTGTGATGTTGTGTCTATGTTTGTTGTTGGGATAATATTTATAAGGAGTTGCAGTATAATCCACCTCCACCCCTGCATATATTAGAACAATCACCAAGATTTGGAATCTAACTAAAAAATATGTAATCATTTTTAGTGTAAATATTAATAATAAAAAAACTTTTTTGTTTCTCTTACAACATGATGCAATTTTATTATAATTATGTAACTAAAAAGCATTCTTTCCATAAACAACAAATCATGAAATTTCAAGAACTGTATTTTGAATTCCAACTTCAAGAAATCAATGAATCAATCAAGTCATTTTTCAAATTTCTTCAGTCCTTAAGAAAATTCAAATTACTTTTTGGGGGGGGGGGGTGATATAGCATATCTAAAGTGTTAAATGTTGGCTGGTGTTCTTGGCAGGCAGATCCAGTTGATTTTTTGGGGGGGAATCATGATTTTTGTTAAATAATAAACATTTGTTGTTATACATAAAATGGATGTTAGGCTACATAATTCGACTACTCTTATAGGCTATAAGAGTGGTTAACTCCGACACCAATATGACCAATCTCCATGAAAGCTGACACATTATGTGTTTTTTCACTCAGAAGATTTGTGTGTTGTTACTTTGGTATAACTCCAATAGATAGTGCTGTAGAATAAAATATTCATGTCAAATACAACCCACAACACTCGGCAGCATTTTTGGATCTATGTTGTTTAATAACTCCTAAACGAAGCGTTTAGGAGTTATGGGGCATTAAAAGCTAAAGTTTTGAGGCCAAAGATCTCAAAGAAACATTTCTCACCCCGTAATGAACAGGATGAAATCTTTTTGAACATTCTATTACAGTTTTGCCATTTTCCACAGTATTACAAAATCTCTATTCTACGTACATTACTCCGTATATACGTACGTATACCAGGAAATAACTAGTGGTGTTACAGAATTTCTTGTAGTAAAGTTCTCTAATTTCCTTACTGTGGACTGGCTTTTACGGTCTTGCCCCATCCTCTTGCCACCTGCCATCTATCTCTGCCCAAAGTACATTTTTTCAACTTTTCCGTTTTCTAATAGTAGAACCTAAATATTAGTTTAAGAATATTACAGAAGGTTAAAACCTCGTCCTAAACTGCAATTTTCATTGAAAAATTTGAAGCCATTTTTAAGAAAATGGTGTTTAAGCGTTACTGTAAATGCAAGATTTGATGCTCTTTTCACAGAAAATGTTTGAGTTTTCGAAACTCTTCATTAAAAGTCATTTGAAGTACTTTAACTTGCAAATGCAATAGTGCTTACAAATCTCTGGAAATGAGCATATTAGCAGCATAAGAGATATTTAAAAAAATACATTTGTGTAATTTTTGAAAAAACAAAACAAAAGAATACACCAAAATGAACTTATACATCGTATTAAACAGTGCAATTAGCTCTACCCTTTGGAAGAAATTGAAGAAAAAATTTGGAGCCATTTTTGAGAAATGGCGCTTGGGCTTTTCTGAAATTGTGACAATTTGTGTCCATTAACAGAAAACTGTTGAGCTTTCGAGAAAATTTATATGACTTTATTTAAAGCACATGTACTCATCAATACAATAATGTGGAAAAAATTATTGCTAATTAGAATATTAACGACGTAAGACAAGTCAAAAAATTACATTTTTGTAATTTTTGAAAAACAAACAAAAGAATAGAGCAATATGGCGATTATGTCGTCTTATAAGGTACATTTAGCATTATCCCAACCAAAAAAAAAAAAATCAGTTGTCATTTTCGAGAAAATTTTGTTTGTTTTTTTAGTTTTTAAAATTGCAAATATTGCACGAAAACTACTGAAATTTTCAAAAAGAAATCAACATGACCTTTATGAAAGAACTAGTTATAGACAACAAATTTCATTTCGGGGAATAATCTCAATATTCAATTTAATAGTTGTAGGAAGACGCCGCAAAAATTCAAACTTTTGCAATTTTCGAAAATTCTAAGTTAACCGTGAAAATCGGACATATGCCACCTTTATGTGTTTTTGACTCTATTCTTACAAGAAATTTAAAGACAAAATTTTAGAGCTGTTTTTAAGAAAATTCTGAAAATGTCCGGGGGTCTTCATGTAAAGTACCCCCAAATTTTGAAGAATGTTTTTCAAAATTTCAAAGTTTCAACTAGAGCCAGATGGACAGGGGTTTCTTCAATTTGGAAAAACTCGTACTCATCGTTTAGGCCAGAGGTGCACAAGCGCCCCATTTGAGCCCCTTCGTGGGGCGCTGGAAAGCCCGCGCCTCGCGAGAACCAGTTGGCATAATCCTCGACGGCCGGGTTGTCCCTTCACTTTTCTGCTCTACATTTTTCTTTCAGTAGTTGGGAATCGTCGCAACTGCACGGGTATTGTCACGATGTAAGATATATAGGTATGTCAACTAGCCGCCTTTTGGGCAGATTTTCTGAAGCCAGTTTGAGGCTAGTTCCTAACTCGTCCGTACGGTGCGCACGATCGGTTTGGGCATAAGCCATGGCCAGGTGATGGCCGGCATAGTGTCGCTCACGTTTCCAGCGTAGTATTTTTGTCAATCGGAGAAACGCTAACGTAAATGTATTAAAGCCTATTTAGACGTATTACAATGTGCGTCGGAGGTGTTATTTTTTTAAAATTTACCACCGATTGAAGATTTGCATTTTAAATCAGGAGGTGAGGTTATTCTAAAGAGAAAAACAAAAATAATATAATAATAATAATAATAATAATAATAATAATAAACAGGGATTACTTTTACGAAAAACACTTCAACTGTGATTTACTATTAATCAAGTGACGGTCACGTTGCTTTGCAACCCATAATGTCAGCAATCAATCAATAGGATTGTACTTAATTGCAGTGTACTGGATAATTTGTGAAGACAATTTCAATATAATTAATAATTTTACAATAAGAAATAGTCATTTGCAATAATAATTTTGCACATTCTGATGAGATAGTTTAATAATAATAAATTTTATCCTATTACTGATGATTACTTACAAATCATATTTTCACACAATACCGATTTTGTCATACGTCATACCCAAACAGATCGCAGCGCTTATATGCGAGAACTACGAGAACTAGCCTCACACTAGCTTCAACTTGGACTCACTCATTCAAGAGCGCAGACGAGCGCAAAGACGCTACTACGCTACGTAGGACCCGATTGACAAATCCATTTTTCAAGTAACACGAAGGGCAGTTTCTAAACTGTCGCAGACGCACAGAGAGACTCAGTGGGAAAAAATTCTCCTATCCGCAGACGTTAAAGACAGAGGAGACCTGTGGAAACTGCAAAAAACATTAATAAACCCGTCAGCACCCATCTCAGCCCTCAAAGATGGCAACACTACCACGTACGACCCAGTGCGGAAAACAGAAATATCTGCATCAACCCTACAAAAAAGATTTAGACCAACCTCAATAAATTCTTATCGCTTTTTCAATAATCAATATATCCCCGTACCGGATGTTCTCCCGGATACATACGAAGAATGTTTATTCGAAATCGAAAATGCCGACAGACGGCAACTAGAAGAAACGAGACTCCAAATTACTGAAGAGCAACTAAGTGAAAAAATTAAACAACTAAGCGACCGGAAAGCGTGCGGCCCTGATCTAATAAGCGGTAAGATGTTAAAGAACCTTCCTAAGAGCGCCGTCCTTGCCCTTGTTCAGATTATGAACGCATTAATTGTAACCGGATACTTTCCATCCAACTGGAAAAAAGCGCAAATTATTTTACTCCAAAAGCCTAATAAAAATTCCACCGATCCAGAAAATTACCGCCCTATTAGTCTGTTATCGCAAATTTCAAAAATATTTGAACGTCTTCTCCTCCCCGTCATTACTTCTAAATTGGATGAAGAACAAGCCATCAGAGCCACACAATGTGGTTTTCGTAAAGGTCACTCGTCGGCAATGCAAACGTTTCACCTTGCAATGGAAATCGCTTCCTCTCTCTCTCTTCACTGTGCCATTCCTGCAATATTCTTTGATTTTTCCTATGATTTCGACAGTCAACCACCGTATTCTCCTTCAAAAATGCCGTAAATTTCTTCCAAATTATTTATGCCGCCTTTTATTCAGCTATCTTAAAAAAGAACCTTTTATGTTAAATTTCAATCCCACAAATCATCCATTAAATCCATCCTAGCCGGCGTCCCGCAAGGAGCCGTGCTCTCTCCTCTACTTTTCACACTATATATCCACGACCTTCCACAAACACCTCACGTCACTGAATATCTTTTTGTCGACGACGTGGCCTTTGCGACTCAATTTGCAAGAACAGAAAGCGCCGTCCGAAGACTGCAAGATGCCACAGACAATCTCGTAAACTGGTGCCGATTGAACGGAATTACAATAAATGCAAATAAATGCCAAGCAATATTGTTTAGTTGGAGAAACAATCACCATCCACTCCAATAGCCATCAATGGTGTTCGTCTCCCCTGGAAAAAACAAATCAACTATTTAGGAATTCAATTCGACAGGAAGCTTCTGTGGCAAGCTCAATGCAAGGAAGCGGCGAAGAAGATGGGCTCTCGCATCGCTCGGCTGTCACCTATTTTACGAGCCAAAAACATTTCATGTAAAACGAAAGCTTTGCTCTACAAAGCATGCATTAGAAGCGCGGACACTTACGCATGCATAACCTGGGCTACAGCATCCGCAGATAATATGCGCAATCTCATTCGATTGGAGAACAGATTCATTAGAATTGCGTGCCGTCCTGAACCAGGCCAACCCTTCAGCCACTATCTAAACAAATTAAACATTCCCCCCATCAAAGACTTTATTTTTGAAACAGCAAAAAATCAAATTGTATCCATCTTCACTGATCCGATCTTATCCAAACTTTTTCAAAAATACGTCCAGTATTATAACAAAATACCTGTAGCTGGGCGCAAACACTTCCCTTCTGACGCTCGCTGCCTCCAGCCACCGTAAGCCAAAGCCAATTTAATTAATTAACAAATCATTAATATGCCAGTTTAAAACCCCAAATGCGGATTAGCCGCAAACTATCTAAATGTAACTAACTACCTACTTAAAACTATATTTGTATTCCTACACTATCTACTTCGCTCCTCATTCTCTATTTCACTTTTATTCTGCACCGCTCTGAGCAAATCCGCCGCGTCTCTCGACGCAAGAAGACATCAACTTCACCAAAACAGTTTTTTCCGAGGCCTCGTACGCTCGCGTACGCGGCAGGGCTCTGATTGGCTCCCAGCGCCCCACCACAAACACCCCGGCGGAGGAGCGCCAATCACGGCGCAGGCCGCCCAGAACCCATATAAGCCACCACACGGCAACGCGGCGTCAGTCCTCCCCTCACTCAGTCATTCCCTCACTCGGAGCGGAGCAGCACACTTCGGAGCTCCTGCAGGAAGAAGCCGTCGCCCGTCTTCGCCGCCCGGGACCGGGGCCGCCGACGCAGATCGCCACCGCCTGCAAGATCTTCTAGTCTTCAGCGGAAATTTTCTAAGTCCGAAAATTCCTTTTCGGACTTAGTAAAATTCTTCACCAGTCCCTTACCGGACTTTGAAATTTTTTTCAAGCTCCCGCGTGCGGGACTTGTAAAAAATTCTACACACCAGCCCTTTTAAGGGCTAAGAGCACCAAAATCAGTCCTTTTAAGGACTAACTTCTGCTCTCTTTAGAGCAGCTACTTTGTTCGGAAGGGCAAAATCTTTTCGTCTCTTTCACAGATGGAGAACGGAAAGGACGCCCCGCACGGACGGCCCCGGACGCTGTCGGATCGGAGCGCGTTGGTCTTCTCGACCAACGACGTTACCGTGCCGATTGCGCCCGAAGGCCTCGCCGCGCTCCGAGCCGCCACCACCACCGCAGAAGCAACCGCCGCTCCAGCCGTCGCGGCTTCAGCTGACAACGCGCCCTCCAGCGCCGAACATCAGCAGGATTTTCCTGCCATTGACACGGCCCTTTTAAGGGCCAAAAAGAGCAAAAATGCTAAGAGCAAGGCCACGCGCATTGCAAACGCCCTCAAGGCCCTCATGGCGGCCGATGAGGACGGCTGCTTAGCCGCTGTCTCGACCGATTTGGTCGCGCTTTTCGCTAGTAGCCTTACGCCGGCTGAACAAACACAGTTCAGCAAGGCAGCCGCCAAAAACGGGCTTACGGAGTTTTACTCCCGCCCGTCCACCGCCTCTGCAGACAACGCCTCCACCGACGCCGCCTCCGCCGACGCCGCCTCCGGCAAAAGCAAAAAGCGCCGCCTCTCTGGCGATGCGCCGACCACTGACGCCGCCCCACGCCTGCCGCCCGGCAGTTTTCTCGCCCTGCCTGAGGCCGAGGCCATGCAGGTTGATACTGGGCAGTGCGCTGCAGACGCCGCCGACGCGTCCCCGCTAGCCGGAAACGGCGAAGCGGAGGCCCGCGCCGCGGTATGCGCGCCACTCAGTGGCACGCTCGGGAAGTGCGCTGCAAACGCCGCTGACGGGGCCCCGCTAGCCGATTTCGGCGAAACGGCGGTCCTCGTCGCCGCATGCGCGCCACCCGCAGCTGTGTCACCGCTGCCTCCCTCGCCGCAGCGCAGGGCGAATCTGCCGCCGCCGCCGCCCCCGCCACCACCACCGCCACTACTCTGCTCACTCCCACACCTTCGCCCACGCCGGTCTCAATGCCCGGTTCCTCCTCTGAGCCTAGGAAGGCATCGAAGCGCGTTCCGCCGATAATGGTCGCGAGCGCCGCGGTTCCCTCTGAAGGCGACTTTCGCCGCTGGTTCGAGGCAGCGACCAGTGGCTGCGAGAACCCGGTCACAGGGAAGCACTGTGGCGAGTTCTTTTCTTTACAGGCACGAAGCGCCGCGGACCACGTGAAGGTTGCGGCGAACCTGAAGCGAGGCAAGTCGGCCCACTTCACCCACGCACGTAAGGAGGAGCGCGGCCTTAAGCTCTACGTGAGCGGCCCGCCTCCCCAAGTGTCGGCGGACGAAGTTGCGGACGACATCGCCGAGCAATGCCCGGGGAAACCTAGGCCCGCCGTACACCAGTTGAAGCGACGCCGCAACGGGAAGCTCGTGCCACTGGGCGCGTACTTCGTAAACCTGGCGCCCGGCGACGATGGTAAGTGGCTCTTCGCCTTAAAGGCGATCTGCCGCTGCGTCGCTCGCATAGAGGTCGCTAGGCGAACGTAGACCACGCCGTTCTGTAAACGGTGCTGCCGCTGGGGGCACACCCGCGCCTACTGCCAGGTTAGCCCACGCTGCATTCATTGCGGCGAAGGCCACCTGACAAAGGATTGCGGGAACACTCGTAAACCAGCCGTGTGCTGCAACTGCGGCGGAAGTCACTCCGCCAACTACGGTGGCTGCAAGGCCCACAAGGCCTTGTCGGCCAAGAGCAAAAGTGTAGAGTCGGGGCAGAGCAAGAATGTCGCGCCGAAGCACACAAATCCACAGCCTGCTCGCAAGGTAGATAAGAGCACTACCTTTGCGAGTTTAATGCACTCATACAAAAAACACCCTGCCCAAGCGGCACGCGAGCAAAGGGCGGCGGCGAACTCCAATGTCCGCAAAGGCATTCAGGAGAGGGCCGCCCGTCCCGACGCCGCAGCGCCCAAGGGGCAAAAACACAACACGCCTGCTGCTACCTCTGAGGCAGAGCAACTCCGCAAGGAGGTTGCTGATCTCAAGCAGCAGGTTTCGCACCTCACTACACTTTTAACCACTCTCTGCGCTCAAGTGACAGCCCACAATGGCTGAACACCGAACGCAGGGAAACACCAGAACCTGCCCTCTCGCGGTAGCCGCCTGGAACGTCAACGGCCGTTCCGGTCACATGGACCCGGGGAATCGGCGCATCATCGAGCTCTTTTGCAGTAAACATCATATTGATGTACTTTTATTGCAGGAAACTAAGTTCGTGAACGCCGACGACCTGGAGCTAAATGACATGGCCATCTACCGCACTGACCGCGTTGCTCGCAATCGCGGTGGCGGCGTAGCTGTTGCCGTACGTCGTTCGATACCTCATCGCCCGGCAGCTTTACCTCGCTTAGCGAGGCTTGAAGCGGCAGCGATTGTGGTAGAGACGATGGAAGGCGAAGTTGCACTGGTGTCAGCATACCTAGCACCAAATCGCCCTCTCATTGAGGATGATTTTGACACTGTGTTCTCCTTAGCACCTCGCACGGTCCTAGCGGGCGACCTGAACGCCAAGTGCGAGGAATGGGAATGCAACACCACTAACAGCAACGGAAACTTACTCGTAAGTTTTCTGTTGTCACACAACACTGTGACACTCATCCCGCCCTCCACACCCACCCGCTTTCCCTCTGACCCTCGTATGCGGCCCGAAATTCTTGATGTGGCACTCACTTCAGGAAACATTCGAGTCACAACGCCCAAACCCATTCCCTTTTCCCTTTCCGACCACATTCCCATAACCTTTGCAGTTGGCTGCATCCGCTCCTTCTGCGCCCCACGGCAGTGGGTTCCCCAACCAACCGACTGGGATGAGTTTCGCAATCACCTCACCACACTACACACACAAACACAAGTTTCGTCATCAACGGATTCGCCAGAATCAATAGATGCAAGCTTGCACACTCTCACCAAACACATACAAATAGCCCACAGAAAGGCGACGCCGGTCTTCTGGCGCCCGCCCAAAGAGGGTTCAAATACACTTCCTCCAGATGTCGAAGAGATTCTGCGTGAGAAACGCAAAGCTAGACGACTATGGCAGCAGTTTAGGTGCCCTGCGCTCAGAACACAGCTGCGGGAATGCGAAAAACGCCTGAAGGCGGCGCTCGCAAACCATCACGCGGCCGAGTGGGAAAAACGCATGAGAGAGATCGGTTCTGATCACTCTCGTAGCGGCCTTTTCAAACTCCAAAAGGCGCTCAGGTCGGTGCCTAAAACTGCAACTGCCATACGTGGTTACGACAACGCGGAGGGTAAACAAACATACCTATTCTCTGATCAAGCGAAGGCGGAATTCTTCGCCGACATGCTTGAAGAGAGGTTTGTTAACAATACACAGGTGGAAGAGGAAGAGGAAACGGAGGACAACGCCGAAACACTCACACACTGCACAGTCGAAGTTTCGACTACAATCACATGCTTGCGTAGTCGCAAAGCGCCGGGCCCTGACCGGATAGGCCCTCCCGTTCTTAAGGAGGCCTTGCCGGTCATAAGCACGGAGCTTACGCGTATCTACAATAGCTGCATCACACAGCGGTATTTTCCGGAAAGCTGGAAATTTGCTAGTATTTCCATGCTTCCGAAACCCGGAAAGGATCTAACGATCGCGGCGAGTCACAGGCCAATCAGCCTTCTCCCGGTAATGGGAAAAGTGTTCGAAAAGCTCCTCCTCGCGCGAATCCTACCAACTGTTCTCTCGCGAAACCTAATTCGAGACGAACAGTTCGCATTCAGACCGGGCCACTCCGCTTCATTACAAGCACTTTGTATGGCTCAGCAGATTTCCGCTGATCTAATACTCACACATGATGTACCTGTCATTTATCTCGACATGGTGCAAGCCTTTGACAAAGTGCCACACAACACACTCGTAGCAAAACTTCGGCGCGTCCTCCCACAAGATATAACGGAAATCGTTAAATCTTTCCTCACAAACCGCACATTCGTAGTAAATGTGGGTAAGGCGAGATCCTCTAGGCGGAACGCTACACGCCACCAAAACAAATTACACTAGGTACTCAAAAGTTGAAGTGGGCGCTTAAGGCAACTTACTTGGGCGTCACTTTTGACCGAAGAATGCGCTGGCACTTACATGTCAGACGCATTCGGTCAAAACTTCAGCATAGAGTACGTCTCTTACAACCTCTTTTGAGGGAACCTTCACTCCCCTTGGACCTCCGCCTGGCACTCTATAAAACGTGTTGCCGGCCAGTAGCCACTTATGCCGCGGCGACATGGTGGACTACGGGAAAGGAGTACAAGGATACACTTGAGCTAGTTCAGAACAGAGTTCTGAAGCTCATAGCGCGCCCTCCGTTTCGGAAACGGATGAAAGATCTCAGGAAGGAACTTGATATCGAGTCCTTCACTCAATGTCTGAGACGGCTTTCTTTCAATGAAGCCTATCAGGCCTTTCAATCCAGCGAAGCACCAGCGACGCTTAAACAACTATCACATGTCCTCACAATAGGACGCAGAAGACAAGCTCTCCTCTCGGATATATTGAGGGCGTAGAACGACCACACTTAAAATATGACAAAGTCACGACAGTGGCTAAACACTTCAGCCTAAATGGTTTTTGACTAAGGTCCGTCGCGAACCTACACCATCCACCCACACATAGCAGTAAAACGCTCTTGCGTGCGAACTGCAAAACACAAAACAACACACTGACCTTCGGCTTCGCCGAAAAAAAAAGAAAAAAAAACAAAAAAAAACGCGGCGTCAGTCGCTAGCCAGCCGCCGACCCGGAGATTACCCCGACGACGCTGCCGCCACTGAAGATGTCCACCGCAGACGTGGACGAAACGTTTGGCTCTTCAATGCCAACTGGACCGCTGCCTACCAGCCCGGAAACTTTCACTCATATTGACTCCGGCCGTGAAAGTCTACGATGCTATGTATTCGCTCAGGTGTTGTTCCAAGATGGTGTTGGTCCTTGTTATTAGTTTATTATTATTATTATTATTATTATTATTATTATTACTATTATTATTATTATTATTACTATTATTATTACTATTATTATTATTATTATTATTATTATTTTATTTTCTCATCTTATTGGCACATTTGAATGAATTGCACAGATATACAAAATCAAACAACAATACATCTATTTTTTAAAAGGAATTTATAATACATTGTTTACCAAGAATTTCCGCACTATCCTTGTTGAAATAACAACTGCCTTCTGCATGGGTTTGTACAGGTCTTCATTCAAACCCAGTTGCTTAAGGCCCCAAATCAGACTCCTAGGGATGACTCCGGTGCTTGAAACAATTATCGGGATAATGTTGACTCTTTTCATATTCCACTGTTTTTCAACGGGTTCAACAAGATTTGCATATTTACTGATTTTTTCAGGGTATTTTCTTTGAATGTTGCCAGTATTTGGGACAGAAACATCAAAAAACATGACATGTTTCTCACACTTGTTAATCACAACCAAATCCGATCTGTTGTGAGTCACTATCTGGTCTGTTAAGATAGTTCTATCCCAATACAAGCGCCACTCTTCCTTCTCCAGAACACTCATAGGTTGGTACTTAAAGTAAATTCACTAGTGATATTTGTAAACTATATTAATTTAGTAAGTTAGAATTATTATAAGAGGTATTACTATTGTTATTTTTATTGCTATCGTTATTAGTATTGTGATAATTACTGTGTTGCTTTATTAAATATATAATTATTCAAGTAGTGTTGTGTTGTGTTGTGGTGACGTGTTGTGAAGTGTAGAGCAATAAAGAAATAGAAAGAGAAGTGAAGTGCAGTGTAATTAAAAAGTCGTGTGTTTAATAGTTTGAAATAATTGTTATTATTGCTCTTATTGTTAACATTTTTAACATATTATTGTCTTCAAATAATTTAAAGTTAAATTTTATTTATATTATTGTAATATGTAAATTGTAGTGTTCTGCCATTAGGTTGAAAAAACCTACCGGCAGAAATAATAAATATCTATCTAATTTCACATTCCTTTCACATAATACTATAGATAAAGAGAAATACTGAGTTGTATCAACGGAACCGTCTCTTGAAAATGTTTTCTAGACCAATTTTTCTAACAAATACTTCAGCTACAAATCTACAGCCATTTATTTTGCATTATCAACGTAAACATTTGTCAATTCATTTCGACTCTGCTCACAGTCAAAGAATGGATATTGTTATATTAGGAAAGAAAACTTTTCTAAACGAAAGGAAGCATTGTAGGTGGAAAACTGCTTTTCGTCAAGAAACTTAATAAAATAAATGTTTTCAAAATCTTGAAACCTATAGTCCATCTGAGTCACTACTGTGTCAATAATTTTAAAAGAAACTGTTCAATCTCGCGATCAAATTCGCTACCAGAGCGCAACCTCTAATTGCCTTCTATCCACGCGGCCACCTGTTAAATTTGAAAATTTAAGTGATCACAGTTATTGAATATTTGTGCTACATCAACAACTAGAAGCCAACATCCATCTGAGATGTCCTTCTGAGAAGATTTCGTACTCATAGCTTGTAAGAACTTATCCTGTAATTAGGTTAAGCATGTTAGTACATGGGTAATTTTTTGTCATCAATTTTCTCAAAAATGGTAAATTGTAAAATTCAAAGTGTGATCTCGTGGCCATGAGAAGGTTCCAAAAACCTAAGATTTTGTTACAAACATCTAATTTTTCGGTTGGTTTAACTCTGAGAAAAAATTGGTATAATGTGCAAAGTTTCAAAACAGGTTTTTATTTATTATAAGAGAACTATTAATTGTAGCGGGTTCTACCAACAAAATCTGAAATTTAGAGTAAATTTAGGGTTGTACAGGCACCTTGTTTGCCTTTGTAGCCTCAAAATTAAGGTTTTTATGGCAAAATAAAAATTATTTCATATCCACCAGCTATTAGTTCAGGCATCTCTGCCAGGGGCCACCACCATCATTGCCGCTTCGCCGGCATGTATCCCATTTTGCCTACTTCTAAGGGGCAAACAGTTTTTGTAAGCAAGGAGATTGTACTGCTCTATGAATGAATCGATATTTCCCAGCTACGCCCTACTTACGCCTCAGTCTTACCCCCCCTTCCAGGGAGGCCTATTTAAGCCGGTGCGTGACCAGCGCACCTCGCATTGGCTACCTGACCGGCGAGGAGAGCGGACGCACCTGAAGAGCGCTCCGCCCACCGAGGGACCGTCAGCCGTCGCGGGAACAAACAGCCCTTATTAGGGCTCGAAAAGAGCAAAAGGCCGAGCTTCGCCCTTCTAAGGGCGCCTTCATTTAAAAACAGCCCTTCTTAGGGCTTATTTATAAAAGCCCTTCTAGGGCTTTTATAATTTACGATGTCGTCGCCAGCGAGTTCGACCGCGTCGACACCGTTCCAAACCCCGCGCACGGGGGGCGGAGCGGGTGCTCGCGGAAGGACGAGCGGGCGAAAGACAGAGCGGGGAACCGTGAAATGGAGAAACGGTTCCCCATCAACTGAGCGCATTTGCTCAAAGCGAACGCCTTCTGCCCACAGGAGGAAAATCAGTGGGTCGCAGGAACCAGGGCCGTCCACGTCGGCCGCCGCGCAGCCCGCCGCAGCCGCAGCCACGCCGCCCGCTGACGCGGCGCCCGCCGCCGCCAGCACCACGCCGCCGCCCGCCACAGCGGGCGCCACGACGCCTGACGCCGCACCCGGCGCAGCAGGAGCAGCAACAGAAGAGGAGGAGGATGGCGAGTTCACGCTCGTCACCCGCCGTCGCCGCCCACCCCCCATCTTTCTGTACGGGGTGGCTGACTTTTCGGGCTCCACGAGGTCTTACGAGCGGCCGGCGGCGACGCCGAGGTCACCGCAGAGGTGGCCGGCGACGCTGTTAGGGTGCGCTGTGAGACCCTCGAGGCGCACCGGGAGGTGCTGGCCGCCCTGGAGGAAAAAGCTGTGGAGTACCACACGTACTTCACAGGAAACGAGAAGGTCCTGAGGTATGTCCTACGGGGCATCCCTCTGGAACTCTCCTTCCAGAGCCTACACGATAACCTGGAACGTACTGGTTTTCAGGTTAAGAAGCTGGAGAGGATGACCACCCAGCGGCCGGGACGACGGGGCCGGCCTATCCCGCTGGTCATCGCCACGCTGGCCGACACGGAGCGTCACCGGGCGCTCCTCCAGGTAGAGTCGATACGTGGGCTCCGCGTTCGCGTGGAGGTGTATCGGCCACCGCGCGGGCCCACGCAGTGCCACAATTGCCTGGATTTCGGGCACGTGGCACGAAACTGCAAGCGCCGCACGCGCTGCAGGAAATGTGGGGACACCCACGACGCGGAGCAGTGCCCGCTGGGACCAAACCCCCCAGTGGAGGAGCGTAGCTGCTCCAACTGCCTCGGCGATCACCACGGCGCAAAATACAAGGGTTGCCCCGAGTATAAGCGCCGTTGTTTTAGGGCAGCAGCGGCGGCAGCTCAGCAGCAGCGGCACGAGCGGCAGCAGCGGGACCGCCAGCGACGCGCCCGCATCAGTGAGAGGCAAGCGGCCGACACGCAGTCGGAGGCATCGCGTTCTCCCTCACGGGAGCGCGAACCTTCGCGCCCCCGCTCCTCTACGCCTCCGTCGCAGCCACCACCGCAGCCACCGCGGTCTCAGCGTTCGCAGAGACGCGAACGCCCACGCGCCCAGCGGCAGCAGCGACGCCAGGAGCGGACGTACTCCGACGCTCTGGCGCAACGCCCCCGCCACGCCCAGGAGCGGCAACCGACGGCCGCCGTCGCGGCCCGCGAGGAGCGTTTCGCTCGCGTGGAGCAGCGGAGGCGGGCGGCGGCGACCGCTCCAGTTCCCGCCACCCTGAGCGAGCAGGAGCGCGCGATGCACGCCGCGGTTGACGATCTCGTCCGGAACGGGATCGAGCCGGGGCGGGTAACGTAGGCGCTCCTGCGAGCCGTCACCGGCCGCGACCCACCTGAGTGGCCGGCGGTCATACTCAAGGTGGTAGTGTCGCAATTACTTGCGCACTCTCACGAGATGACGGCGGCCGCTGCGGCGGGAGCGACGGAGGAGGCACGCTCTCCCTCGTCCTCACCACACACCACCCCCGCACCCTAAATAATGGCTGTTTCTCCTTCTTTCCACAGGAATAGCTGCACCGTTGCATTTTGGAACTGCAACGGCATCAGCTCGCGACCGAAGCAGTCAGAACTTCACAGTTTTCTCGCTCGGCATAACATTTCTATTATGATGCTGGGTGAAACATGGCTGAGCTCGCATCTTTCTCTTTCTATTCCAGGCTTCATCTGCTACAGGAATGACAGAGCAGCACCAGCAGCAAACACGACAAATCCCCACATCGGAGGCGGAACTGCTATACTAATAAGACGCAGCATAAATCATTATGTTTCAGTTTTACCGCAGCTGCAGCACGCTGAGGCCACTGCTGTTGTCGTGCAGACGGAGCGCGGGCCGCTACGCCTTGTTTCTCTCTACGCTCGTCCTGACCGCTCCGCGGAAACGTGCGCCCTACTAGCTGCAGATATTGCAGATCTAGTCGCGGCAAACACAACTCCAACAATTGTGGCTGGCGATTTTAATGCCAAACACACGGCCTGGAGTTCCCGCATCACCTGCGCTCGCGGCCGTAAGCTGAAAGCAGCTGCTGATGCGAACGGTTTCGAAATTTTCGCTCCCACTACACCCACCTTCTATCCCTACACGACAAATGGCAAGTCCGATGTTCTAGACATAGCGCTGTGCCATAAACTTCATTACCCTCCCATATTGATCACAATATACGAACTTTCCTCAGACCACTTCCCTGTGCTGGCGGAGATGAGGCGGGGCGGCGCGACTCTGTCTACTGCACCCATGACGCAGAAGCGGCGCACAAATTGGCAACAATTTCAGATGGAGCTGCAGAAGCGCATCCCGGACGTATCTGCTCTTTCAGGGCCGCAGCAGATTGAGGCAGGAGCAACTAAATTCGCCGAAGCTGTGACTGACAGCCTCAACGCGGCAGCTGAGAAGCAACGTTCCTATAAGAAGGAGCAGCCACTAACACCATTTCTTGTTTCTCTCATCCACAGGAAAAACAGAGCGCGCAGAGTGTGGCAGAGCACGCGGCACCCCGCTGATAAGCGAGAGCTGAACCGATTGAAGCGTAAAGTTGAAATCGAGTTAGCCGAATTCCGCAATCAGAAGTGGGACAAATTTCTTTCAGGCCTCAAACCTGAGGATAACTCACTATGGAAAATTACACGCATGCTTTCCAGGAAACCTGTTACAGTGCCACCGCTTCAAACCAGCACAGGAGACTACGCGGAGTGCAATGAGGCGAAAGCGGAACTTCTTGCTAATGTCTTAGAATCTCAGTTTCAGCCGGTCGAGGAGACGCCGCCAATACCGCACGTTGTCGAAGTGCAACAAACGGTGATGGCGGCACTGCACGCGCCCGCCGACGAGCCGAGTTTCACTGATGAGACTGAAGTTAAAGCGGCCATTGCAGAGCTGAAAGCTAAAAAAGCTCCCGACCCAGACGGCATCTCTAACGACGTCCTGAAGAAGCTGCCGCAGCAAGCCATAGTGTTTTTGGTTGCCTTATTTAATTCAATAATTATGTTTCAGCATTTTCCGAGCCAGTGGAAACACGCACATGTTATAACTTTACAAAAACCGGGAAAGAACCCGAAATTGCCCGAGTCGTACAGGCCTATTAGCCTACTAAATACACTCGGAAAACTGTGCGAAAAACTTATCTTAAAAAGAATTCTTAAATTTGTTTCAGAAAATTCAATAATGAATAAGGAGCAGTTCGCCTTTCGCGCGGGCCACAGCACAACGCATCAGCTTCTGCGAATTACAGACCGCATCAGACGCAACTTCAACGAGAGCCGATTCACAGGCGGAGTGTTCCTCGACGTTGCCAGCGCATTCGACAAGGTTTGGCACGTCGGTCTCCTTCAAAAACTTCTCACCATGAACCTTCCTAGTTACCTAATACACCTTGTCCACTCTTTCCTAGCAAACAGAACGTTTCAAGTAACGCTTCTGAATGCTAAATCTACCCGCCGCGCCATACGGGCCGGAGTGCCACAAGGGAGCGTGCTAGCTCCTACGCTCTTCAGCCTCTATGTGCGTGATATTCCCTCGCACCCTCAGACGGAACTCGCCCTGTACGCCGACGATACGGCTGTAATAGCCACGTCGAAAAGTATCGAGCTTCTCCAGAAGTACTTGGATCAACATTTGACACAGATCCAGGAGTGGCTGAAGCTGTGGCGGGTCAAAGTCAACGTGAGCAAAAGCACAGCTGTGCTATTCACGCGGAGACAGAGATTCACGTAGCCGAGGCCGCTCGCGCTATGTGGTGTAACCCGTCGGCGGTGGGTCGGGGGTTTGCATGCTCAAAAATACACAGATGGGCATTTCAAGATAATATTTACTTATACTAAAATATGATTATGATGATGATGATTGGCATAACAATGATTTTTACAAATGAATTTACATGTTTTTTTTGTACATCGGCGGCCTCTTATTTACTTTAAAATAAAAATTGATACAAAAATTGAACACAAGTACTTGGCCGCTACCCTCGTGCCTGATTACCGGCACATCCGCTACAGCTCCGAATATCTAAAGTTCGTCCGCACTTACGCGGGAAACAAGGGCTGAGCGTCACCTGGCTGCACAAAACTACTTATCTGGTGCTCTTCTGAGGCGTGATGTCAGCAGTGGTGAGTGATGCATTCCCGGGCTGGAGTCGGGCGGCTGTGGCGCGTACTCAGGCGGAAGCCACCGACAACACGCTCCCTCTGGACCCAATGCTGCGCTGGCGTCGTCCACATTTCATGACACGCGACCCAGGTCACAACGTCTCGTTGCCGATCGTAAACAATGGTGATTCCGCGCTCGGCTTGCGGTCTCCGGAGAGGAAGTTCCTTCCGGTAGCGAGTCTAATGAATTTCACCAATGATGTGACATTGCGCAGAGCAAAAATCTCGAATGAAGCGCCAAGTCAACTAGCGCACGTTTTGATAGTAATCACTTCAGCTCACGTGACTAATTAAGTTTATGCGGCGCGCGGTAGAGCAAGTGTCTCCCACCGATCTCTAGACACAAGTGTCTCTTGCCGATCTCTAGATACGAGTCTCTCTCACCGATTTCTAGATACTAGTGTCTCTTACCGATCTCTCGATACAAGTCCCTCTCACCGATCTCTAGATACCAGTCCGTTTTGGGCGGCGCGCTACCACGAACGAAGGCACCTCTTCCCTCTCCACGGACCGGGGGCCTGTCTTCGATTCGCTCGCCCTTCGCTAAACAGGCGGCACTTGAGCCAATGGCTCGCGAGCTCGCATCGACAATGTGCGGCATTGTATGCTCGAAAGTAGGTCTCGCGAGTCCACAGGTGACCACGTGCGCATAACGAAAGGGTGGTATATTGGCGCGGCACGTCCGAAGACGGTGACACATGTTTCCCCGCCTTCGCGCCTCGGTCACGGCGTTTTACTCCTTTCTTTTCGGGTGCCGGCGACGGTTAGCCCAGGCCGTTCTTTGATTGACGTTATTGCTTTATTGCCCTGCCTGGTGCCTCTCTCCCGGGTGAACACTTGAGCAAAACGAATTTTGATGCTCTTTTAAGCAGCACGTCTGTGGATCGGACTCAAAAGGCATACCCAGCGAGCGCGGGACCCGACGCGGCACGCGCCGGTGCGTCTCGGTAGCACAATGCTTTTGACGGTCATAAATATGTCTCCGAGTTCGGCTGAGGGGGTGATGACGAGGGGTTGGCCGAGACCGGTGGTAGGGCTTGGCCTCGATAATTGTCGCTTAGTGTGGAGAGGCTATTGAGTCCGCGGCACCCAGGGACGGTCATAAAACCTTTTGAACGGCGCGGCCACGCACCTAAGCGGGTGGGGCGGCGGTCGGCATAATATGACCAGTATTGTATTTTATTATATTATTATTTCGGAGGACGTACCGTTACAGTGGAGACGTAATTAACTTGGCCAAAAGTGTAAAATATTTAGGAGTGACATTAGACAAATCACTCACTTTTAACCTGCATATTGAAAACGTGCAGAAGAAAGCGCGGCAGACCAGAGGCCGCTTGCGATGCTTATTTCACAAGCAAAGTAAACTGTCAACGGCAAACTGCCTCACGCTTTATAAAGCAGTTATTAGGCCACAAATGTACTACGCATGCCCCAGTTGGGCAATAGCAGCTAACAGTTATCTAAATAAACTGCAAGTAGTCCAAAATGAATGCCTAAGGGCCGCCCTCTGCGCCCCCAGGTACACTCTTATAAGAGACTTGCATCGCGATACCTCAATGCCACTGCTTAAAGATCACTTTAAAAGCATTACAGCAAAATTTTTTGAAAAAGCAGCTGACTCGGAAAACACTCTCATTTCTGAGGTCGCTTCATACGAACCCGACAAACGGGCGAAGTATAAGCGACCCAAGCAGTTCCTGGAGTAAGAGAAATCTGAAACAGCGAAATGAAACTTGAAACATAAGCATTGAATCACTGCACACGCAATGCGCGCGCCGGTAGGCTAAAATCTTTTTTGATCTGTTTTTCTCTCATATTGCAGGATTGGCCATAGATGCCCGTAAGGGTAGGAATGGTCGCACCGCAGTGGCGTGAACGTACATTGCACTTCGTGCGTTCACAAAACTGCACACGTTAGCTCTCGCGCACCTCGCATTTCTGCCCGGCTCCTACTGAGTCGTCACAATAGCCTTTCGCCACTAGTCTTTTGCCTTGTCACTTCTACTCTGTATGGCGTGCCTGGCGCACGCTTTCTCATAGTTACGAGCCATTATTTATGTTTTTTAGAAAGGCCCGACTCCTTCCGAGTCGTCTCATTATGGTTTTTATGTGTGTGTGTAAGAGTGCATTTTTAGCCTGATTTAGGCAACAATGATTTTAATGTTATGGAATTGGATCTTGTGTTTGGTAACTTTGCTGTTTCTTATGGCTGTGTAAACTAGCCTTTGTTGTGAAGCAGGTTTACTCTCTTTGTTTGATTTCGGTTTAGTGTTTTACGTTGCAGCTTTTTGGCAGCGTTTGGTTGTACTGTGCATTGCTAATTGATATTGTTAATGTTGCAGTTTTTCGCTCCTGTCGTGAGTAAGACGGCATTTGGTCGCATTCGGCAGATCTGAGCTCCGTTGGAAGGCGTCAGCTGGGCCCGTACGGCATTCGGCCGTGGTCTATAGATAGCTGCGTCAAATCTCGCCCCGTGAGCGATCACTTTGTCGCTAGAGCAAGAAGCCGGCTGGTGTCTAGCTCTGCGAAGCCGACGTGGATAGGCCACCGGTTCTCGTCAGGGTTATGATCACCGTAACGAGGCCAGGGCATGGGCTCTGACCGCCCGGCTTTCATTCCAGAGTATTCCTGCTTGTTTCGTAATTTGGTAACAAGGTGTAAGTTTTGGTAACAGATCCATTTCCATACAACTTTGTATTAATGCACTCATACTAAATTTGGTTTTAACTTTCGAATGGCTCGTTTTGTAATAGTTCTGTATATCACTTCTTTTTGTATTGAAAGATAGCCGAGGTCGGCTTCTTTGTCATTTCGTTTGTTTGTATATTCGACTTCCTCGTCCTAAAGTGGACATTGTCGAGGGAATGTCTCGAATACAGTATTTCTGTGTAAGGTTCAGGCGTATTGTTGGAAGCGCCTTTAAATTGTGTTCCTGTGTCTTTCACAGCATTTTTGTAGAGACGGCATTCTTCCGTCTGTCACCTTTGTATTGCTATTCGTAATTCTGTATTGTTTTTCTTGCAGCAATTCCTTTCTCTGTTCAGCGAGAAAAATTCATTTTGTATGTTTTTATGATTTATAATAAATGTAACACTTGTAAGTTATTTGGATTGTTATATCTCCACTCTCCGAGATCCTTTAGAATTTATGTTCCTGTTTCTTTCCGAATCTGGAGCGTCCTTTCGAAAGGTCTCGAATGTGACGACAATCTTCTCGATTCCGATAGCTTAGGGGTTCTCTGTGTTAGCCCCGACAATAATTCGTTAGGTAAACGCATGGTCACCTCGTCTTATCTTGTTTTAAGGCAAGGTTCTATTCAAAAGTTTAATTTGTGCTGTTTTAAACAGCTGGCGACCGTACTTCTCGAACTGTAATTGTCACTTTTCCTAATTCACGAATTTCGCCAAGTTCCATATTTAACACCACCCACCGTGCAGAACATGCTTTCGCCAACCCTCACAGAGCCCGCTCCCAGAGCATTGCAGCACGCAGCCGCGTATTGAAAGAAAGCCCAAAATACAAATGGGCAATAAAACGCGGAGTGTCTTCGCGTGGGTCTCTTTTTCTCGCGGCTCCGTCACCTCCGCCGAAGCACGTACTTTCAAAACAAACTCCTCTTTGAACCTCCGTCCGCTGCGAGCGCTGCGCCGCCCCGGCTGCTGGATTAAGACGAATTAGCAAGGGCTGGGCCCACCCCGGCGCGCGCTTTCACAACCCGATCGCTTCACTACCTGCCACCGGCCGCAAAATATATACAAACATTTCTTAGAATCGCTAAGTGCCTCCCCTCGCCAATACAACACTATTAAGGCATCTCGCCGACAAAGAGATCCACGTTAGCAATAGGGACGCGCCCGCGTGGCCGCCTCGCTCCTACTCTATCTGCAAGCTAGATGCCGTGGTTCCGGTGAGAATAAAACTTTCAAATAGAACAAACGGACACGGCCATCGCGGGCACCTCACGTGACACCGCCTTAGCATCCGATCGCCGCCAATGTCACGTGACGCTCCTCTCCCCTGGCCCGAAAGAGGCATCCCATAAATAGGAAGCTGATCGCGGTCTCATCGCGTCTCACCGCCTCACCAAAGTTTCAAAGTCAATGTCACGTGACTCTCCCCTCCACGGCCTAAATAACACCCTCAATTAATAAATACTGCAACTTTGCTCCCACAGGAAAGCAGAGAAAGAACAGACGAACAGAAGGGACTAACTCTAACAGACTTCAAACAGAACTGACACTACTATTCATTGTTCAACTACTCATCTGTCAACAACGGGAGAGTGTATCAATACTAGCTCGGCAGACATCCCGCGAACGAGTCGACTGTTCCTGCTTCGCCTACCAAGGCTTCATCAATCAACCAGCACGGCCAACAGGCCGCTTGCTTTAAATTCGTGCCACTCGCGTGCATCAGCCGCCACCTGGCCGAACTTAGGCAAACTTCGCAACCAGCTCCGGTCAATTGAGTCCGCGCTCATTCCAGCTCCCACCGCCAAATTGCCTGGAGCCCTGACGGCATCAACACACTCAGCCCAGTGATTTGAGTTGGTGCTTGCAGTACAACAATCTGTAAGTAAAGTGAACTTCGAGAAAGAAGAGCATTCATAAACTTTCATTGGTCTTCCGGTATACTACTCACTAAAACAACCTATTCGTATTTATGCAAACATTAAACTTTTATTTATTATTATTATTATTATTATTATTATTATTATTATTATTATTATTATTATTATTATTATTATTATTATTATTATTATTATTGCATATTGACGTTCATTCACCCTAAAGGCAAATAATCTCCTGAAACTCATTCTGATCCCGTAAGTAGTCGCACTCGCAGCACGGCACCTCCCAACGCATTGCATCTGCTAAGAAACAATTTTGTATCTTTGAAATAATTCTGACCCTGAAAGTTCATTCATAGCCGTGTCTGCTTTGATGTAGATTTCAATAGTCTCTTCATATCTAACACGGTATATTCCCACATATCTTTACTATTTCTATCTCTACGGCGTATTACTTGCCTCATGATTTCACATTGTTGAGCGAAATCAGCATTTCGATACCGTGAACCGTTCAAAAATTATGGTATTGGCGAAAACTACCGCGACAGTTCTTTCACCCTCCTTGATTATCATGTACCCGATGTGGCTTCTCACATTTAATTCACATGAACTCAATGTATTCATGTCTATAATTTTTCTCAATCAATGTTAATGTAATTCAATGTAACATCACTGTATCGTACTCGGATGCTGAGGGCCTTCGGGCCAAGCAGAAATAAATGGAAAAAAATAACTACATCTTTAGCTTCATTGTTTCATAAAAAACACGAACAAAAATCACACAAACAATTCTTCTTTCCCACAACGTCAGGTGACGTGGTGAATTTGCCTGACCGAAACGTGGACGGGCATCGCGATACAAGACCGTGCCTCCCTTATTTGTTTCTTCTAAAGTAGCATCTGAGGGCAGTATCTCCAAGATGGAATATGGTACGACGTTTTGTGTCTTTCTCGGTCCTGCCGCCGGATGTCGCATGGTCGCGACCGTATCAAGCGACTCTAGCGGCACGACCGCGAAAGACGCGAAAAACCGTGCCATATACCATCTTGAAGATACTATTCTCTAATGCTACGTTAGAAAAATCCAAGTAAATACTCTTTGCCCAGTGAGAGTGAGAAGGAGATGGCGCGCGTCTCTTGTGAGCATGCGCGGCAGAGCCAGCCGGAATCTATTCGCGCGTCTCTTGTGAGCATGCGCGGCAGAGCCAGCCGGAATCTATTCACTGGCAGGTTTCCGCTCAGTTACCGAGGTGCGTCAAGCTGGTACAGCCAAGTCAGCACACCCCGCATCAAATCATTCATTGCTAATTAATTGCCAATTAATTGCCACAATTTGGAATCGTACGTGGTTGCATAACAACGAAGTTTTAAAAATTATTTATTTCGTGATGGCAAGAGCAATTAATTCGTGTATAGAGTAAAAATTAGTATTAACTATCTAAAACTATGTTGGTTTTATTTGATTGTGCTCGTTGGTTCACTGTAATTTCGAATTTGAATATCTGGCTTGGTTGGTTTCTTTGTATTTTGGAATTTGTATATCTGGCTTGGTCCGATAACTCTGATGCAGTTTTAACAATGGTTACATAATATACGCAACATTTATCAATTTATCTTTAGTGTAATAAACTAGTATTGAATGTGTATTTAATTATTTAATAGATTTTAGTGATTCGTGTTTGTTGATAGTCTCGCATTTCCTATTCGAAAGTCGTACGTAGTTGCATAACTACGAAGTTTTAATAATTATTTATTTCATAAATGGCAGAAGCAATTAATTTGCGTATAATATATACATAGTTTAAAATGTCTATAAACTGTGTTGTTAGTTTTATTTGATTGTGCTGGTTGGTTCTCTCTCTTTTCGAAGTTTTGAATATCTGTCATGTTTGGATAACTAATTCAATTTTTAACAATATTTATTTATTACATTGCCACGTTTATAATTTCTTCTTTGGTGTAATGTAATAAAATGGAAAATTTATTGAAATATATTTGAGGTTTTAGATTTTTGTATCCATAGGTATTCTCCAACTTCCTATTCGATTGTCGTACGTGGTTGAATAACTATGACTTTTTAACATTTTTTTAAATAAATGGCTGGAGCAATTAACTTCTGTTTTGAGTAATAAATTAGTGTCAAGCGTTTTTTATATTATGATATTTGTTTTATTTGATTTTGCTCGTTTGTTCTCCCTATATTCCATTGTTTTTTATTATGTTCGGTGTTGCGTCATGCCAGCTGACATTGACATTGATGATTTTCGACCGACAATACGTGATAATTAATTCCAATTGGTGGATATTAATTGGTAATTAATTAGCAATAAATGGTTTGAGGGTTTCCGTTGAGCTCCGACTCGAATGTAACTTATGTGTGCTGGCGTGACGTCAAGCTAGCACACACCCGTTTTCTCCACGAAATTACGTGGCAATTAAATCCTAATTGTGGCAATTAATTAGCAATAAATGATTTGACATGTTTCGTTTCGGTGTGCTGACTTGGCTGTTCCAGCTTGACACACCTCAGCAACCGGCCCCAAAGATTATCTCTGCGGCCCTGCTATTTCCCTCACGAGCAAGCGGGGAAAAGGAGGCAAAAACTTTGAAATTTCTTCGATTCAATAAAAAATATTGGAAAATGGCACACTTAACGACAGATTTGATTGAAAACTAATTTCGATATTCTAAGGCTTCCAGATTACGCTTCAGCTTCGCCACTGCTGAATACTAATGGTAATATTAAGATGCTTCAAGAAAGGAAACCCGTATTTAGTCGTAAATATACTACTACGACGCATTTCATAATTATCTAAATATATTATTTTTTATGAAAGAACATTAGGAAATAGGAGATTATTAGATAGCAGATAGGAGATTAGCAGATAGGAGATTATTATTTGCAACAGATATTGAAATATTAAATCTCGTTCGAGCCGTATCTCCTATATCGCTAATAATAGCGCTTCTACATCGCTGCTATATCGCTTGTTTTCCTCTCGACCCTTTCAGAATGGGAGGTTCGCAATAAAAAATGTTATAAATCAATAACGTTTAGGTATTATGTCGGGAGTGTGTTTTATACGTGAGGAGAAATTGGACGAATGTGAACTGGTTGTGGTGAAGGAGAATGGAGTCGTGTAATTCAAAAATTGTTTTTGTGGGAGGATGTGACTGTACCTAAACCATATCAAGCGAAGTACAGTAATCCAAAATTGATATAAGCATCAACGCGAAAGGAAAGTGACCATACCCAGTCAGGTATCACAATAGCTCATAGATCACATAATAGATACAATTTCAAAACATATTGTTTCTTATGTGGGAAACAGAATGTGGCTAAATTTATGGAATCAGAAAAAGGATTGTCCTATACACACATGTGCACAAAACAATGAAGTTTTTCTTGATATCAATTATAATCAACGCAACTGAAAACCGTCAATATAAATGAGATCAACAATAACACGCATTGCTGACGAGGAATTGGACGTAGAAGAAGCTCAATTGCAGATTGGGAATTATTGTCATAATTCTTTACATGACATGGAAAGTATTAGACCATCCAATGTGTTCGCATTATAATCTGCGACAAAATACTTCATTGTTTAGTTTTGAGTATTTAACAGAATGTCTGCTCACTGAAAAAAAGGATCCCATAAATCGCAATAAGGCTTCAATAGTTACACGAAACCTTCCTACGCAAAATGGAAACCTTGTTGCTTTACTCCTTTTCCTGGTCATGACAGCATCTAAGATAAAAGTCAACCTTGTAGTATGTTGCATCAATACTGGATATGAACTGGTAATATTGTAATTTCAAAATTGTAATCGCTGTAAAAAAATACTTGAAGGTATTGATGATGTGAAAAGTTAGTTCAGCTACATATTTTACGATTTTTCTTAATATGCCCAAAAATGCACAAAGATCACCTGTATGATGTTGTTCTGGGTTATTCTCTAATCCTGATGCAAGATCATTCTCAATTAGTTTCGAAAATTTTGATGCCAAATCTTTTACAACTACATTTGATTCTTCTCCGGTTTTCCATAAAATTTTCCATAGGTTTCTCCCTTAGTTTTTGGAAGATTAAAACTCCACACACTGTCTATTTTGTGTTCACTTCCACTTCTGCAATTTCTCTAATAATCGTTTAATAATCTTTGGGTCATTCAAAACTTACCGCATTGTTTCGGCATCATTTTTATTGCTTCAAAAGGACCACAACAATCAACAACATATCCATCAGTAGTGCAAACAGTAAAGGGCTTGCATAATGGAATTATTTTTTGTCGAGAGTATGATCTTTTTTGGTACTCATTGTTAGTACGTTTCTGATGTTTTATGTTAGTATCATCAAATATCAAAACAAGGTGATTCCTGTCTAATTGTAGCAGTTTTCGTGCAACTGTCGAAGTATGATGTTCAATCAAATATTCCCTAGCAAGATTATTTACACCAAAATTGAGAATATTCTTGTTTTGGTGTAAGCTTCACGATTCCAAAATAGAAACACGAATATTTGATACAAGCTGTTCGTTAGGAAAGCTAAAGATTGTAGCAATATTTTTGTTAGATGATCCAAAGCATATTTTAAATAAGAAAGTGATTAAAGCTTCTGTGTAACTGCTACTTTTTTAATTTCTCAAAGATAATATGTCATTTAAATATCATTTGTTGTCCTGTAAGTTTTCAGACGTTCGTCACTGATTTGAAACTCGCCAGCTTGATTTAAAAGTGACTTATTTCCTTCATCAACTAAATCCTCTAGAAAGTTTGGATCTTCATCGATAGGTACATCCGCTGTAAAAGAAAATATCTTAATTTTATACATATCTTCTTCATAAAAATCTTGAATTGATTATATGCTTAGCACAATCTCGAGATGACAATGAATCTCGAGATATATATACACATCTCGAGATTCATTGTCATCTCGTCAATATATATATATTGAAACAATGCCCTAACACAAATTACTTATAACATTATTGGGCGTTTCGATGTAACCCGTTCAGAATTTATGTTTTAAACATGGGCGCCAGGAAAAGATTACGTTAATATTATTAAAATTAATGCTTCAACCGTTAACTAAATAAAATCAATATCCTGCTAGCTGGGTCGATGGGTTTCGTTAGAAATAATCGCTACTACCTACTAATAGCCGATTATCCCATCTATACAGAGTGGCGAGGAATCTGAAAACAAATATATAGTCTAGCTACTTATTAGCTGGAATTGGCCAAATGAAAATCGTTTGTTCTATTTCAAAAGAAACTTATGGTTTATTCTCAATGCCAAGCAAAAATATGACTTGAAAAATTTGTAACAAATAAAGAATGTTCTTTTGGTCGTGAGCTCTTTCGAACCTTATCCAGCAGTACCCCTCTTCTTGCGCACTTGAACGAGGAGGCCACGAAGAACCATTTTCCTCTTCTCGGTGACGAGAATTCCAAAATCCAAGTACCAGATTCTTCTCTCCTGCTCTTGCACAAATGTTGTCGAGTCACTGATCCTCACCGCCTCAAATACTTGTAGTTCTAATTTAATTTACTTCGCGAAAGTTACCAGTTCTTTCTGATTACGCGACGAGAATGTTACAGTTCAACAAACTATTATTTACTCAGAATTATTCCAAGTCCTGTTGCGTACAAATTCATACAAATTGTAATTTCCGCACATCGCAAAAATATTCAGAGTCCCAACTTGTTGTAGATCTTATAAATTCTATCAGTCTGAAATTATTAGCTCACACACGAAAATTACAAGTTACACATTTTTACACAGCAAATTATTCGAAGTCCATCACGTTATTTCATCCCGAGAAAATTCTAATTTCCGTTCGTCGCACTCAAGAATTACTCAAACTCCGATAACTATTCACTCTCAAGAAAAATTTACAAGTTCCAATCTCACAAAATTAATCATCCGCGAGCGACCCGCACAGCATCACGACATATGTCAGAATGTGAAAATAATCTTTCTGTTCAGCCCTCAAGACTCGGCCTATTTCTTTCTACAGTTTTTCACCAGAAACACTCGACGCACTTCCGTCGTGAATAGACTGTCGCTGTTCTCCTGGCCAATCCCTAAATTGATTACATAATCAACTAGCTATGCCCTAGACTGTCATTGCTTTCTCAAACAATCCCTAAATTGTTTACTTGATCAGCTAGCCTTGCCCTCACGTCCAATGCCAGAATGAAGTTTATTGACCTTGACAACAACTCGGCTGCCGTTGCTAGGGCGCCATATTTCTATTTGTTTATCCTTGTATATTACCTCATTTACGACAAATATTATATATATAATATATATATATATATATATATATATATATATATATATATATATATATATATATATATTGAGATATACAAATTTTTCTCTCTACATTAATTTCTCGCAAAGATCTTAGCGTCCGGCTTGCTGGGTCAATGGGTCACGATATATTATAATCCTTATTACCTTTACAATGGATTATAGGATCCGCAGACTATACAGCGCTGCTGGGAATCTGAAATAGAATGATTCTAATTCCTAGTTCATTACTGTTTGGATTGACTAAATGAAAGATCACTTTCTTTTCTAAAGAACAAAAATTTAACAAAGTTTATTGTTACCTTTTTGCAAACAATATAGTGAATTTAATAAATGATTTTGATGTTAGGCCTTTTATTAAGATATCTTTGAATTTAGAGTTTTACACCGCGGTTAACTTATCTATTCTTCGTTGATGTCCCTCGAAGACTTCTCAGTCGAAATATCTTGCGAGCTTGCCGTAGTCCAAAGTTCCAAGAAATCCTCTTCTGCTCCTATCCAAGATGGTGTAAAACTATCAAAATTATCAGTCCCGATTACGTCCTACGACATAGTCCCGAAACCTATAACTCAATCACCACTCCCGACAAAGTTCCAATTTATGCATCAATATTACTTCCACATGCAATATCTGCAATATTATTTACTGTCCTTAAACTTTCACGATCTGAAAAACCCGACTCTGACTATCTGCATTACACTCGCTCCCTCTCACAACCTACGATCCGTTCAGACACGCGATGCCGGTCAGAATCAAATCTTCCTGCATGATTCACCCCTCGAAGCTTCGTATTAAACTCCCTTCTTTTTTTTTCAAATAAATGTTAGTTTATTTTCATGTGACATATCGGTATGTCACAATATATATATATATATATATATATATATATATATATATATATATATATATATATAAAGCTAGTCAATACAATATATGTCTATTAATTACTATTGAAACGTCTATTAATCACTAATAAATGTAAATCGTAACCAATTTCCGAATTTATAAATAATTTGGGCTCCAGGAAAAGTTTACACTTAAATTCATGATTATCTATTACTGTCTTCAAATATATTGCAAATAAATGTACATCCCGCTATCTCGTTCGACGGGTTCTTATGAAATAATTGTTGCTACTAACTCCGCAACCAATTACTCAATCTGCCATCCATACGGAGTGGCAAGGAATCCGAAACGAATTCTAAAATATCTACTCTAGGATTGCACGTAATGGCAAATGAGAATCAGCTTTCTTTCAAACTATGAATTATAATTTATCATGCATGCCAAAAGTTATCAGACTATCATTGATTATTACAATTTATCGTTAGGTCATGACCATTTTTCTCGTTATTGCAATAACAGCGTTTTAAAACCTTTGATCCTTTCTTGCCTCTTCGCGTGCACGTCGCTCGATGTTGCCACGTAGAGTAGACCAATCTTCCTTCTTGTCGAGGTCCACGATGATCAGCGACCAAGTCGAAACTTCCTCCAACCACTTCACAAATACTGCCTATACTCTTTATCTTGCGCCTCAGCTGGGCACCAATTTCAAACTGATTACTTTCCTGGTCGGAATAATATGGCAATTTACAATTCACTCGTAAAATTTCTAAGTCAAATCTTGTAACTCCACCGCGAAAATATACTAAGTTCACTTTCCAGTTCACTCATGAAATTATTACAAGTCTGAGTTTGCAATGGTACAACACGTATATTTTACAAGTTCCCGTTGCACACCTAATGCGGAAATATTCTAAGTTCAAGTTCAATGTTCACTCTCACGAAATATCACAAGTCCCGATTTGATAATTAACCTCAAGGAAAACCGCACAAGCGATCTTCTCACCACCACGACACGAGTCGAATGCCCTAATTCCCAATCTGATCCCCTTCAAAGCTCGCTGTGTTTTTCTATTGTTTTTTCGCCTTGCTATGGTGTACCCTGCGCCTGCTCCCAAACGAACTCGTTTCGCGTTGCTACAGCGTCCTTTGCATATCTGCACCTTAGAAACCCACGTCTTTGGTATGTGTGTGTGTGTGTGTGTATATATATATATATATATATATATATATATATATATATATATATATATATATATATAATGCCTCTGGGGTAGCTCATGGGCAGCGTACTAGCTTCCCGTGCTGTGGCCCCGGGTTCGATTCCTGGTCGAGGCAGAAATAGAGTTGTGGCTTTCCTTTAAAATCGTCCCAGTTTCTGTAGCTGTGTGACGAGGAAAAGCTCAATCAGGTGGATATTTCTGGTCACGGTGAGGAGAATACGCCATGTTCGCCTCATGTCGCTCTTACCCCCAAACTGCATGGGGGACACCGGTAGCTGGCCGGTGAAGACGGACTACCGACCCAATTATCACACACACACACACACACATATATATATATATATATATATATATATATATTTATATATATATATATACATATATATATATATATATATATTGTGACATACCAATATGTCACTGAATATTGTGCAATATTTATTTTAAATGGCGTAAATTAAAGAGGATAAATTATGTGAATATGCTAGCATAGCAACGGTAAGCGAGCCGTCGTCAAGGTCAACATATTCATGCAGTGACAATCGCGGAGACGGCTAGCTAATTCTATATAGAATTCTGGGATTGGCCGAAAAAGCAGTGACAGTCGTGAAGGCGGCTAGTTCGTTTTGCAAGAAATTTAGAGATTGGCTAGGTACGAAAGTACATCAAATGTTATCTGCAAATAAACAATCGAAATTAAGAACGGAGCTTTGCAAGGCTGAAAGAATACGAGAGACATTCATTCTGACTGATGCCGTGCTCATGAACGGATCGTGCTCCAATTAATGTTAGGAGTTTTTTTCTTTGGGGACTTGTAAGCATCTACTAGGGAATGGATATTGAGAGAACATCAAAATTGGAACTCTAAGTGTGACAGTGGAGCTTAAAATATTTCATGTGAACGAGTTGGAGGGACATTGAGGGCTTGGGCGAAGTTGTCAGTGATTGGACTGGAATGTTAGCAGAAATAGTTTGTTGATCTGATGAACGGTGATTGAAGTGAGCTTCCGAGAAAAGAAGAGAGAAGATGGTGTCTGGACCTGAGGAGGCGGCGTCGGAGATGGATAAAGATGGCCGAAAAAGCGCGCGAAGACATAAGGTTGGAACGGTCATGACAAACATTTAATTTTATATTTGGTAAAGTTAAACAATACCAAAAATTGTTATAAATTATTTAATAAATTT
Source organism: Teleogryllus occipitalis (assembly GCA_011170035.1). Taxonomy (NCBI): domain Eukaryota; kingdom Metazoa; phylum Arthropoda; class Insecta; order Orthoptera; family Gryllidae; genus Teleogryllus; species Teleogryllus occipitalis. The sequence goes on along the minus strand of BLKR01000321.1, from coordinate 458,147 downwards.
CCATGTTTTCGTGAAATGAATATATGATTTTTCATTGAGCCAATTCTAGCAATAAAGTAGCAAGATAGATAGATATTTGCTTTTCAGATTCCTCGACCGAGTTTGTTTGAGTATATATTGCAGTTTATTTCAAAAATGGCGCACCAACTGGGGCCGATTTTCGTTTAAATCATTCAGATTATTTCAATACAATACCTTACACTCAAAGCGATTTGAAAGTTATTCGCTTGCCCTATCGCCAAAGGCGCTGCCTGCCCAGTACTCACTCTACATCTCCCCTTCCCACCACAAGTGATACTTCCCCCCCATATCTCCTGTCACAGCTGGGAGCGGAGATCCCAGCGAGCTTGTCTGAGGCCACTTGAGTTGGCATTTATTATTTCAGAGCGAGCCGCAGGTTAACGCATTGAGCAATAAGATAAAGATTAACTTGACTCCGATATTTGAACTTATTACAATAAATCAGTGAACTTGATTCTCGACCGGAGTGTTTATTTTTAATATTTTGAGGTCCCCAAAGAGACCGAGGCCCCCGGCGGCCGCCGGATTCGCCCATGCGTTAAAGCGGTACTGAGCACGCATGTTTGACAACAGTCCTGATTCAACTTGTGATTTACAGGACGTGGGTTATCAGCAGTGATTATTAGAACTGACAAAGAACTCTTACCGCACGCGACTGGTAATAGTTCTTTGTTGACAGGTTTTTCAGGTGTATTGTGTGTTGTTACAAAAGTGCTGAGTTTTTCTTAAAACTGCGTTATAGTGTATATTATGTACATCCACAAAAAAACTCATAGTTTCGAAACCGAAACGCAATAATTAGACTACAAAAATTTTCGGGTGTAAAGTTGCGATATGGCGAGCACATGTTTTGTAAAAATGAATGAGATACATGAGGCAGGAAACAGTGAGTGAAAACTCCCAATGCCCAATGAAAGGTTACAAAAACTCTATTTAGTTCTCGAGCAGACTAGAATGTAAGAGCAAATCGATCTCTATTTAAACAATTAGGTATTGTTCAAGTTTCAATGTACTTTTGTGTATTATTGTGAGAACAAGAAATGCACATTTAGCAATTATCAAAGAATGTACAATTAATTTAATATTAATGTAATTATTAATGTAATATTAACATTAGCGGTGATTTGGGCTATTTCTTATTTTAGGGTAAGACTCTTGTTCACTATAAACTGTTCGTAGGATTCGATTCTAAACAATGCTTGTAGTGTTCTTTCTTCACAATGTGTTGTGCCATACCAATATGTGACTGAATATGGTACAATATTTATTATAAATATATGTGAATATGCTAGCATAGCAACGGTAAGCGAGCCGTCGTCAAGATCAACATCTTCATGCAGTGACAATCGCGGAGACGGCTAGTTCATTTTGTATAGAATTCAGGGATTGACCGAAAAAGCAGTGACAGTCGTGAAGACGGCTAGTTCGTTTTGCAAGAAATTTAGGGATTGGCTAGGTACGAAAGTACATCAAGTGTTATCTGCAAATAAACAATCGAAAGATGGACCGAGTTTTGCAGGGCTGAAAGGATACGATAGGCATTCATTCTGACTGATGCCGTGGTCTTGAACGGATCGTGCTCCAATTAATGTTAGGAGTTTTTTGGGGACTTGTAAGCATCTACTAGGGAATAGATATTGATAGAACATCGAATTTGAATACTAAGTGTGACAGTAAAACTTAAAATATTTCAAGTGAACGAGTTGGAAGGACATTGAGGGTTTAGGCGAAGTTATCAGTAATTGGACTGGAATGCTAGCAGCAGATAGTTTATTGATCTGATGAACGGTGATTGAAGTGTGCTTCCGAGAAGAGAAGAGAGAAGATGGTATCTGGACCTGAGGACGGCGACGTCGGAGAAGAATGAAGATGGTCCAAAAGCGCGTGAAGACTAATACGACATTACAAGGTTGGAACCGGTCATGACCAAGGTTTTTTGTTTCTTATTGGGTAAAATTATAAAACACCAAAGTTGTTTAATAAATTTCCATATTTTGTGAAATGAATACATGATTCTCATTGAGCCAATTCTAGTAACGAAGTAGCAAGATAGAAATATATTTGCTTTTCAGGTTCCTCGACCACTTTGTATAGATAGCAGATCGGATAATCATCTATTAGCATACAATAGTGATTATTTCTATGAAACCCATCGACCCAGGTAGCCGGAAACTAATTTATTATATACTTACACACACATACGCTCACACACACACATGCACTACACTACCACGCATGCCGAGAGACTTGACGGGAGTTCAGAGTTTGACCCGGCTGGGGCGATGCTCCGCTAGTGAGAGATACTTGATTGGGGAAAACCCTGCAAGCCGACGCGTCGGCTACCCGTCGCGACGGGTAGGTCGGCGGATCCAGCGGGGGAAGATCACGCCACTTCCCGCGATAAAATCATGTACTACAATTACGGGACTAATAACCATCGAAGTTGATGCATCGGTAATTACTGAGCAGTTTACGTTACGCTACACTCGCGATAACTACGCTGCGTATAATTCCTAAAGCACTTTCATGCGCAATTACTTCTCTCGAACACGCAAAAATGCCTCACACTCGGACAATCACCTTACTTTAGTCAGATTTCTGAGGATAATGTCAATTTTATCCGGATGATAGACGAATTGGTACATACATAATCATTCAGACAGCTTTAACGAAACCGTCTGAGTAATCTGCGAATTAATCGACCATATTTCGGGCTTCAACATACCTCGCATATACTACGTATAAGAGAAAGTAAAAGTTCTTCGTCGTCAAGGACCTCCAAAACCTGTATTTCTGTCAAAATTTCATCATCGATTTTTTCATTTTAACAATACTTTCTCTACTACGAACTGAACCAAGTAAAGTATCCCTAAGAGATTGTGTATTCAACTAAATGTTATTAGGACATAAGCTGTTCTCAAGATTTTTAAAAACATATCATTAGTAAAGAGGGTGAAAGAGATTTCACTCCTTTAATCATATAAAAAAGAACATACTCCTACATACTTGCAATTGCAACATCATCGCTCCCATACACTACACTCGTAGTATCAGCAAAAATGTTTACGGATTATAGCAGATTGCTATTGCAGCACGGGTTATCACAATGAGATTATGCAATTTAAAATGATGATGTACCAATTATCTGTAACCTTTCCTTCTGACTTTTTGACTTCTGACACTTTCGTAATATTACTAACGGATACGGAAACTTATAAAAGTGGGCCGGGTGTTGCAAAAGCATCTCAATTAGAACATGTTTTCAAGGTAAGTGCTTTTAATAATTATTTTAGAAACTTGAGGGAATGTACTCGAGTTTTAGTTATACCGAAAATTAATCATATCCAAACACAACAAGTCTTTCATCTAAATGTACATTCAACATTAGTGGACTTTTAACGTTTCTGTCATCACAGGTTAATCAAAAAATTTCAATTAGGAGAACAAAACTATATTGAAAGAGACGCAACGTATCAAAACTTCGATGAAACCACCACCCGTGGAATTCTTCACCCCATTACTTACTTTGTAAACGTATGTTTTCACGACATATAGGTGAAAGAAATGTACTGTTATTGGGTATTTTTTTTTTTTTTTTTGTTATTTTTGCCATTTTTCAATATTAAGGTACTTTTCGGCTCTGCGTCATTTTGCTCATTTTTACGCATTTTGTTTACTTTTCGTGCTTTTTGTTAGTGAATGCTTCATGAATTTACAATGACACACTAATACAAAGTTTATTTTGTATCATTACTTCATTACGAACTACTATTACTGTAGTGGACTCTAGTTTTCGAACTTTCAAAATTACACGGATCTTCGGTAACTTCTCGACTTTTCAAAACTGACGGTTGGAAGATAGGAGCTAAGGATTACATTACTACTTTAAATTAAATATAATTTTATATAAATACATTTTATTTAATAGTGTAAAAATCATTGAATAAATAAAAACTTTCATACAAATTTTTGAATACTTTAATAAAAGTCATTTTCCTCTTATTTTTGAGTCATTCTATAGGTCATTTTCAAAGAATTTTTAGATCATCAGAATCCGATCCTTGCTAATGTGACTATCAGTTGTCATTTAAATAAAAACGATGATTTCAGTCAATTCATAACATTCGTGTAAACAGCTTAGGTCATTAGTTCGTAAGTGTAGTGCATATTTTTTTCTCGGGACACGGCGGTGATCTTGCCCCGCTGGATGGCAAGATCCGGCGCCGACCTACCGTCGGCTAGCGGGGTTTCCCCCTAACCAGGACTCTCCCACCAGCGGGGCACCGCCCCAGCCGGGACAAGCTCTAAGCTCGATCGGTCTCCCGGAATGTGGTAGTGTAGTGCATGTTAGTGTAAGTGTGTGTGTATGGGGAGAGGATAGGTCAAAGAAGAGGAAGGAACGATCGCGCGCGGTCCGTGGCCCGTTTGTTAGGATACTGCTCCGGCATTCGCCTGGTGTTGATCGGAGAAACCACGAAAAACTAGCGATCAGAGCAACTGGCCGCTAGAATTCTCCTCCAGACCGCGACTGAATTCGACCTAGCAGAAAAGCTAGCGTCGAAAATCCTTCCTTCCGTGAGGACTGGAACCTAGGATCACCCGGTCAGAGGCGCTGCAATGACATCAGTTGATGCAATGAACTACCGCTCCCGGTATCCCCAATCCACCAACCCTGAACAAGTGGTCTGTCCTAGGGAGCGCGGCGTGGTGTGGGCAGCGTGTGCGCTGCTGGCAGCGGTGGCGGTGCGCGGCGCGGAGCGGTGCGGGGCGGGCCCGCGGGCGGGCGCGGACGCGCTGCGCCTGTGGCTGAGCAGCGAGGTGAACGTCACGGGCCACTGGGCGGCGGCGCTGCGGCTGGAGCGCGCGGGCCGGGCGGGGCGCGCCGGGCGGCGCCTGGAGCTGCACGCGGAGCCCTCCAGCTGGCGCTGCGGGACCGTCACCACGCACGCCCTCCAGCTCACCCTGCAAGGTACACGCCCCCCCGCCCTCTCCCGCAGTCCTCTTTGTTTTGTTCCCTCTATTCTTTGCATCATTTCAACCATTCAAATCACGAATAATGATTGAAAGTTATTGATTCCGGGCGCGTCAACTACGAGAGTCGTTAGTCCCGTAAATATGGTGCATGTTTTGTTCCGGAGGTGGCGGTGATCTTCTCCCGCTGGATGGCGAGATCCGGCACCGACCTACCGTCGACTAGCGGGATTTTTCCTCAACCAGGTATCTCCCACCAGAGGGCACCGCCCCCGCCGGGACAAGCTCTAAGCCCCCGACCGGTCTCCCGCCATGGATGGTAGTGTAATATTATGTTAGTGTTAGTGTGTGTGTAAGGGATGAGGATAGGACAAGGAAGAGGAAGGAAAGATCGCACGCGGTCCGTGGCCCGTTTGTTAGGGTGCTGCTCCGGGATTCGCTGGCGTTGATCGGAGAAACCACGGAAAATTACCGATCATAGCAGCCGGCCGCTAGAATTCTCCTCCAGACAGCAACTGAATTCGACCTAGCTAACAAGCTAGTGTCGAAAATACTGCCACCGTCGGGACTCAAATCCTAGGACCTCCTGGTCAGAGGCACCGCAGTGACATTAGTTGATGCACTGAGCCATCTCTCCCGGTCTATTATTTTCACCATTTCAATCTTTCAAATCACGAATAATTGTGTCGCTTCTCACTTATTACTTTATTATATGCAGGTATCCAGACTTACTACACCATCACGTCATACATCATCTAATGACGAACAAAAATATACAAAATGATTGCGCAAAAGCTTAATCATAAAACACTAGTTTTTTGCAAGAAGTAGTGTAGTACACATTATTTATTCACCACTGTATCGCATTCGGGCACCAGTAGGAAGTATTGTTGTGTATGGCGGTGTAATTCACGCGTTTTTCTAACGTGGCGGCTGAGGGTAGTATTTCCATGATGGAATTCGGCACGACGTTTTGAATCATTCTCAGTCCTGCCGCTAGAGTCGCTTGATCTACAGCACTGATTGATTTTACACAGCAAATTATATTTTGTTGTGTTTTGTTGCGTTTCCTTGATGTCGAAAAAGCGGTTTTGCTATGAATGATTACATTACAGGGTTTATTTCTTTTGAATTAGTAAAATGATAGGGCCGCAATAAATTGCTTCGCCCAATGGCCTAATGCTGCTTTAAACGGCTAAATTAGCTCAGGTCCATTGGCGTTGTCGCTTGAGAAACTCTGTCTAGGAAGTACTAGGGTACGAATCCCTTCAATGCGGACTGTTTGACACTAGCTACATACCTGGACCGATTCAAACACTGATTGGTGGAGAATTTAAGCGGCTGGCTGCTCTGATCGGTAGATTTCCGTAGTTTCTCCAATCTATACCTGGACTAACAAAATAGGCACCTACCGTGCGCGATTGTTCCTTCCTCTTCCTTTACCTAATCTTTTTCCACTCACACCGTCTCATTTGAATGAACTACACTAGTACTCTTGTTGGGAGACCAGTCAGGAAATTAGAGGTGTCCCGGCCGGGGCGGTGCCTCGCTGGGGGAAGATACCTGCTTAGGGAAAAACCCCGCTAGACGACGTGGATGTAGGCGTCGGATCTTGCCATCCAGATGAAATCACCATAAAACATGCACTACCCTTAGGGACTAATGACCTTCACAGTTGACGGAATCACTAATCAATCAATAACAAGACTAATGAAATAACTAGAGCCCGGAAGTTTGGCAAATGTATTTTCAATATTCTTACGAGTTTAGGACTTAACAATAGCAATCATACAATCACTTAATTGTACTTCTGGAATGGTTTTAGAAGATTTTCATTTTGGCTTTTATTGCCCATTTAAATTTCTGATGCCCACTATTGGCACTTTGCCTTATTTGTGCCTTTTTCGTCATTATTTTCCATTCCCCCCTTCTGTCACCAATCTCCAATGCCTTTTGCCTGCTTAACTTAGTAGAAAATAAATGCCTCTTTGCATGCTTATTTTAGATTGAATAAACACCTTTCTGCATCTCTATTTTAGTAAAAATAAATGCCCTTTTGTCTGCCTGTTTTAGGTAAAATAAATGCCTTTGCATATCTATTTTAGTGAAAATAAATGCCTTTGCTAGCATATTTTAGGTAAATAAATGCCTTTGCTTGCGTATTTTAAGTAAATAAATGCCTTTTGCATACCTGTTTTATGTTGAATAAATGCCTTTTTCCAGCCTATTTTAGGTAAAGTAAATGCTCTTGTCTATTTTAGTAGAAATAAATTCCTTTTGCCTACCTATTTGAAGTAAAATAGGCATGCCTTTCGCATGCCTATTTTAGTGACTTTTTGCAGACCTGTTTTAGGTAAAATAACAACTTATGATCGAATTTACTTTGCGTTGAATGCATTTTTTGCATGCCTGTTTTAGTAAAAGTAAATGCCTCTTTGCCTGCCTAATATAGGTGCAATAAATGTTGTCGCGCAGGGCCGCCACCCGCCTGGCCGCCGCCCGTGGGCTACGAGGAGGCAGCGGGGGGCGTGGGCTGGCACAAGGTGCACGCGGCGCCCACGGCGTGGGAGGCGGCGGCGGCGGCGTGCGAGGCCGAGGGCGCGCACCTGCTCGTCCTCAACTCCGACGCCGAAGCGGCCGCCGTCAAGGCCCTTGTGGCACGCCACACCGGACTCACACACCACCTGCTCGTCGGCTTCCACTCCAAGGACGCACCCAAACGCTACGTCACCGTGTTCGGTACGTGCTCCACCCCTGGAGGCGCCCGTCACCTCCACTCTTGCTGATAACGTATGCAAATACAAAACTATAGCTCGACAACTTTAGAAAAAAACCATCATGGCGTCGATTACAACACGAGACGTGGCGAGGCCATCCCCCACCGCTTCCAAGAGGGAGCTCAGTTGAACTCAATGACCGCCTGCAAAACAACTGATTCGCTCTTGCAACTTCGTTCTTAAGATGGCTCCACACATTCGGCATTCGGCATGGGCAGCTAGTGCTCGCCCAATCCCGAGCAGCTGACGTGTTCGGCGAATGTTCGCTTCCTTTGATGTGTCCAAAAGACCGACACGCGGTGGGTACGGCGAACCCCGAATATTCGTCACTCGGCAAATAGCAAGCAACTCATCCACCCTACTCGGGATTCGGCGAGTGGTTGTTCGGTGTTCGCCGAATAACGAATGTGTGGAGCTGCCTTTATGCTTTAACTCGTTAAGGCCCTATCCTGCGTGAGCTACATCTTGCGTCAGCGACACGCGACAGCTTTAAGCAAGAAATTTCAAACACTCAGTATAGAAGGATTTTCCTAAGAATGAGCCAAAGTGACAGCTAGTGCTGGCAACATAACTGAAGATTCTGTGGTCGTTGTGTCCTTGAACCCATTGGACTCCCTTCGGCATTCGTTCGTCTGCAGTTGGCTAACTTGTAAATGGCTTCGACGCTTCCTTTTGTTGTCATCGTCCCACGAAAATCTAGTACGCTACGAGAAACAATTGAAATTAGGAAGTGCAGTGTTATGGGCTCGTCTGTAAAAATTCTTTTCTATAAACATTACATTGAATTTACTTTTTGTGTGATAAATATTATGTTTATTTAAAAACCGAGACTTGAATGTGAGATGCGTGCTGGTGCACATGTTTCCGGCAATAGTGCTGTTGTGTGGCGAGCTGTGATGGAGAGCTTTCTATTTACATTCGTGGCAGTTTTCTTTTACTAATTGTGAGAGCATGTTAACAGATTTTTCACATACGTAAGTAAATTTAAATATTTCCCGGACTCGCGTACGTGCATAAACCTCAGCGACATACGTAGACTTACCTCAGCGACATACGTAGATGTCGAATAACGATATAACGGAATGTTTAACCGAAGATGTGAAAAATACAAGGGAATTGAGACAAGAGATTGAATAATCACCACAGTAGGATTGTGAGTGGCGATTTGTGAAAAGAAGTGGCGAATGCACTGAAAATAACAAATAAGTTTGTTTTTATTTATTAAATTATGTTAACTTATATTATTTTTATTAAATTTGTCAGATGCTAATTATATTGCATAGTACATACATCAAAATGTATTTTATACTAGTGTTCCTGTAGAAGCAAATGAGGTTAGGTTTCTCTTGTAACCAAACCGGCAGGGCTGTTGAAATAATTGCAGATAGTCTGTCTGATTTCATCGACTTTTGTTGAGAATGAATTAAACCTACTACTAACTGGCAGAGTGAATATCTGTGGAGAATTTGTTGACAAAAGTTTAACAAGTCTTGAATGTTTCCTTTGAAATATTGCGACTGTGGATGTCACAGACTCTTGTCGCATATGAAGGACGTTGTCGAGCTATAGTGGACCTAAAACAGCATGTACTTTCTCGCCCGTAATTTCATGCAAAATTACGCGACAAGTACTCAAATTTTCGAAAAATTGTACATGGCCTAATTTCAAAATGTATCTTTAAGGAACAGATTTCATTAAGAGAAAAAAATCTCTATCTTCATAAATGTAGTAGGATGACGCCGAAGAAATGTTGAATTTTTGCAATTTTCGAAAAGTCAGGATTTTAAATTAATATTGATCTGCACCATTCTCTTAAACGGCCTTTACACTCTCCAACAATAAAATTTAATAAAAATCGAGACAGTCATTATTTTGAAAATTTGGAAAGTGTCCCAGGGGCTTCATGTAAAGTACCCCCAAAAATTAAAATATCGGTTTCAAATGCAAGGGGCCACGATATCAGCCCGATCGATAGGGGAATATCGATTTTGGAGAAAATCGGCTGAACGGTTTAGCCGCTAGTGTTGTTCACAGTGGGACGGACAGACGTTTTGCCGTCATTCAATTTTTCGGTATCAAGGACCCACAAACCATGGTTTCTGGCTACACCACGAATTCTTTTTTTCTAAATTTAGCAACTTGATGTATCCGCTATTTCCTTACCAGCGCCCTGTAATAAGAGTTTTTCTGCCCTAAATTTGCCGCTTTTCGCGCAGCATTGCACAACTTTCTCTCTAGTCCGTAGCGAGAAAGTAATTGTTTTTAGTAATTTGTGAAGTATTGCTTGAAGTTTTCTTCTTGAGATCACCAAAAGGAGCAACATTTCTTGATAAAATTCTGCCTTGGTGGCTGCCTTCACTACCTCCAAGTAGATGGTACCGTGCAGGAAGTCTTGTGAACGAGTTTACGTTGAATACCGCTATGTTTATAGCAAGCAGACCATTTTTGTAATGCAGTGGCGCTACTAAGACTTCGTTCTGGCGATTGGTAACGTGCGAAATCCATCCGACTTGATATTTTCTTAAAATATTTTTTTGTTTAAAATAATTTAATAAAAATATTAATTAAATTAATAAAAAATAATTAAATTAAAATATTAAAATTAATTTATAAATAAAATTTAAAATTAATTAAAATTTGTTGATAACGTATTTATTATTGTTAATAACGTATGAAATTAAGATGTTTATTGAGTTACGGGAAGTTGTTCTACCTTGGATCTAGGCTAATTCTAGCTCTGCCTATCGAAATATATGAATAATATTGTATGCAGTTCATAAAACTGTCAATAATTGTCTCTGTGCAGTTGAATTCGTTTATTTGGCAGTTCAGCTGCAGTAGAAGTTATTAAAAACGTAAAATCTCCTGTCAAAAGTAAATATTCATTAGCTTCTCTTAATTATAGAGCAAGAATATGCACGATCACATTTGAAATGAAAGCAATTCCTGATTCCGTATTGTTTTGAGAGCAAAACAAAGTGTTTGAAATTAAGCTCATCCTTACCTCAAAATGGCAAAAAAACACGCATTTCAATGTGACGATGTATTGTACCTTGGACCTATCAAAAGAGTTATACCTTGGACAGGTCCGACATACAATACTTCCAAAATTATAGTACTATATTTGATGTAATCTATTTCCATTTAGCTTTACATTTATGTAAATGTAAAATACAGATTTTTCAAAATTTTATTTTCAGGAAAACACAAAATGCCACGAAGTGCAATCTGGGTCGAGTGAAAACCTGTTATAATTATCAGATTAAAATTATGACGGGCAATACATGAACAAGTATCTGTATTTTCAAAAATATACGAAGGTACACCTTCCCCTACTATAAAAGTTATTAAAAAGTTATTTGTGATTATGTGACTTCGGTTACTCGGGAACTGACTCCTCTAATTGGAACGCCATTGATGTTTTGTGCGTTACTGCTAGTCTATATACTTCTATACAAAAGTAAGGTCTTGTAAGGCATGTTAAATTGCATGTTGGAATTGTATACCTATAAATATTTTGTGTTAAAGATTGTTGGTGAATAGTCGTCTCCAATCGCGCAACTACTTTGCATGATGGGGGGGGCACTACTTTGCGTAAAAAATACCCCTTACTGGCGTGCGGAGATCACATCCTACATCGGATGTGATCTGCGCACGCCCGTAACGGATATTTTTAACGCAGATGGAAATGCAAGTATTACTATTATTATTATTATTATTATTATTATTATTATTAAGTACAATGTTTTGAAAATGCTCTTTGTGACATCAAAGAATAGCGCGTTTTCAAACGAGAATTTCGGAATTAGCTCTATAAAATGGGGAAAATTGTCAAAAGGCGTCAGATTCTTTCTTCACAGCCTCATATTACACGACACGTCAAAAATGTTAGAATATTGACCTTTAGAAGTGTACCAGCTGAAACATCGGATAACTCAAGTGTATTTGTGGTTTTGCAGGTCAGCCTTTAGTTGAAGCCGGATACACGAGCTGGGCCACAAACGAGCCGAGCAGCCCTGACGTTGAAAAATGCGGGAGCATTACAACAACGGGTCTTCTGAATGACATCCAATGCACAAATCCCAAGTCCTTCATATGCGAATACGAGTATTAATCTTCTGCCTACCAGTAGTAAATTACGTACATATTGTAACTAAATAATACAGTGCAAACAGTTATTAAACAATTAGGAGTTTTTTGTCTAAAAAAATACACTTGTACTACATAATTTTTAATAGAGTAAATATGATTTAATTCATATTGCGATGGTAGTTTCTCAGGGGAGAGAAGACTGGAAAGTCCTCCTCAGATTTTCTTCTGCAAGATGTAATTATCAAATAAAATGTTTGCTTTCATACTTGAAGGAAAATGTATAATGCTTGTTTTGTCAGATGTGAATCGAGTTTTAAACTACGAACGCTTTTAAGCGCCGTGAAAAAGATAGAAATCATTCTGACAAGTTTCCTACTCTCGCGTGTTAAAGTTTCCTCAGACCGACGCGGAAGATCCGCAGCCTACGCGGATTGCCCGCAGCGGAAGTTTCGCGTCACGTGTTGCCTTATGAGCACGTTATATGCGCGGTAGGCGAGCGTCGCGGCAACGGATCGCGGCCTTTAATCGGCGGCGAAATTTGTAGCGCAGTCAAACGCGTTTCTTCCGCTTCAGCTCAAGTTTCGTGGAAGTCCGCCCGTGTTCGGGAGTCTTCGCTCCCCTCTGGGACGAGTGATCTTGCTAACCGTCACCAAACGCTGACTCATAATTGACGCTCCGATGTGGGCGTCCTGCGAATTCCGCGGCCGCGTTTAGCTTGGATCTTTCCGCGCCGCACCCGCTGCGGATCTACCGCGCCGGTCAGTGGGAACCTCAATCGCGCAAATCTGACGGCGCTCTTGCTACCAGAATTGGAAAGTTTTACTTTCTCGCTACGGAATAGAGAGTTGCGCGAAAAAACGCGAATTTTCGGCAGAAAAGCTCTTATTACGGGCCCCTGGTAACGAAAAAGTGGATATATCCAGCTGCTAAATATATAGCGTTTTCCATTCGTTGCGCTGAAATCCACCCTAGTGCAGGGCAGAAACGTCATCGCTCCACAACAGTGCTGCCCCACACGCGTGAAGGGCAGCTACGAATGAAACGGATTCCGGAACTGAGTCAGGGCTTGTGCGCTATGCAGTGAAATTATACACAGTTGTTCTTGGCCAGTCACACTGATGGAACTCGAAAAATAATAATTTTGAATTATGATCGTCGTTATTTTTATGAAGTCTTTTGGAAATTCTTACTTCTTAATTCATAAATTATTAACGTGTGATTTCTTTATTTAAAAACTACGAAAACTTCAAATGCGTATGAGTCGAAATTTCATTTTTCGAGATTTGCCAGTGATCGATATAGTACACAAGATTTTGAACCGAAAGGCTTCTGCAGAATTGTTTGATTACTGAAAACAATAAAAATATCAACATGAACATTTCCGCTGGTATATGAATGGGCGTACGAGAAACATTTCTTGGCATATATATTTGAATGATTTTGTAAGGGTCACTATTTTTATTTTCACTTTATTAGCGCTTCGAAATTGCGAGGTACCTAAAACACTTTACTTTCTAAATAGCACTGGATTTGTTAATATATAGTTATTCAAGGTTCAATTTTCGGAAAACACAATCTAATTTTCCGAACTTCGTGTAAATCACAAAAATTATTTTAAGACTTTTTTGCAAACCATCATTCGAAGTATCCCTGCGTGACAGAAGATCCTCAATTGCCTTCACAATTTCACCACGAATCTAAATCAGCATGGATAACTTCCGTACCTAACCTCACAATGGCCCGGCGCACTCGGGGCGTGTCGATGTGCGAATGGAACATGCGCTTCTTTGCACTGGTTCGCCCTAGAGGTCGAATGGAACACGAAAGTTGCCCTGAGTGCGCACCAGTGCGGCGAATAGAAAACGCTCTTAGAAAAAATCGTCTAACTCGTAGTATAACCAGAATCCGTTTTATGGGTCCTCGATTCCGAAAAATCTATTGACGGCCAAACGTCTGTCCGTCCGTCTGTGAACAACGCTAGCGGCTAAACATTTAAGCCGATTTTCTTCAAAATTCAAGTTCAAAAATTTTTTCCGACTCGTCCTGCAACTAAAATATGGAAGAAAGATTGTTTTTCTTATTGAAATATATTCCTTAAAAATATATTTTGAAATTAGGTCATGCACAATTTTTCGAAAATTTAAGTACTTTTCGCGTAATTTTCCGTGAAAATCCGAGCGAGAAAGTACGCGCTATTTTAGCAATAGTTTCAATGGAGCCACGGCCGATTTGGAGGATCTCCTCCCTGGTACTGCCATCTATTGATTTATTTTGACTCAGATGAACGCGTTACGAGAAGCGAATCCGGTTACACTCCACAAGGGCTAGAGGCATTCGAGGGGCAGAAGGTGGGTCGAGTAACTTACAACGTGGCCTTACCAGAGGCAAACGGCACCGACATATCTTTCTCTCTTATCTCATTGCATGTCGACGCGTATAATCTAATTGGTTGTATTTTCATTTGAAGTAGTTTATGCAATCGAATTCTTTCCTTAAGAAATATGCGTGAGTTTATATTTCGTTAAATTTTTTTTGTTTCAAGCAAGGTGTTTACACGAATGAATTTCTAAGCAGATTCGTCGACCGATTCGCGGTCTGCCTCGATTTTCAGGAATCTGCTTCGTCTGTTTATATTTGCGAATTAGTACATACTGAACTCTTCCGCGAAACACGCAGTTCTTTTGCAGTTTTGTTCATTCACCTTTTTTCCCACATGCTAAAAATCACATGTCGTTCAGTCTGTGATGTGTTTTCCACGACTCACCTACAATGTTCAATAAAATTTCCAATGTAAGGAAACCACGTGTACATCATGCGATCACAAACAATTCAAACAATCAAAATAAGCCGAAAAAATTCTATAATATTATAAATGTTTACAGTGGCTCTATTATTATGACTCATAGAATCCCTACCTGTGAACCTTGATTCTACTCTGCCTAGCCGGAAACGCGGTTCACTGACTGCTAACTTGTGGTAGCTTAGGTTAGGATCACTGAATACAAACACTGGGCGAGACATTCGCACAGGCAAACTATTATGGTTTATCTTTATTATCATAGGAAGCGCTAGGGGTGCCTCTATTTTATTGACCGCCACTGTCTATGCTATTATTAATTTTAAGCTTTCGGTTTCGCTGAATCCATGTAGAGGTTAGCGTAATAAGATAAGCAAAAGTGGCCTTCGGGAATAATTTTTTTAATGTTGAAAATCGAAATTGAAGTTCTTTGTGTGTTTATTGTTTTGTTTGACCTTTCAAAGTCGGCATTAATACTATTCTATGAAAGAGAAAATTGAAAAAGTAGATTAAGATTTTTTTTGGACCTGTTAGGTGTAAATTACCAAATAAAAACGCACTGTTTAAGCAAATTAATTCGAAATTGGTAGGGGTTCGTCTTTATAGAGCATATAATTGTAAAATTAATTCATAGAAGAATATTTGTTTTATTAACTAATTATAGAATGGCTGTAAAAGGTTAACCTTTGCGATATACAGGATGAGTGATTTCAAGTGGAAAGAAAACACATCATTGTCTTCTGAATTAAATGAATAAATGTTTTTTGTCACTTTGATATGAAACACGTTTCTGCCCAGCAGTTTCTTGCTTAATTCTCTTGATCTGAAATGTCCAGTAGGTTGTGCTTAAAATGAGTCAATGTCCTGAGCACATTTCTTAGAATCGCTTAAGAGAAAAGTTACTTTCTCCACATACAAATGCCACAATGCAAATTTATGGATTGACAGAACAGGGGTACATATTATAACCACTATGAATTGCATGAGATCCTGTGATTACGCCCAACTCTCCAGCCTTATTTCAGATTCCCAGGTCTTCACTGTTCGCAGATGACCATCTGAATCTGAGTACATGAGAGCTTTGAGTGAACGGAAATGTACATTAAGTTTGTGATATACAGGTTACAGGGAAAATGGACAATTAAGAAAACTCACACTGAAGTAGTTTAGTTTTTATTCTTTTACTAGTAAAAATGTGTTAATATGTAAATAAAAAGTTCAATGGCAAAAGAAACCTAATGCCCCCTCTCCCCCTTCTTAATCTAGGTCTGCACACACCGTTCATATTTTAGCAATATAAAATAGATTTTGGAATTTTTTATCTAATAAAATGAAATATTAATTAACTAGCTGAAGTATCTGGCATTTCTCGGGTATTTGTTTATCACAATTGTCCTTCAGGTAGGAATAGGTATTTCAGAAGGGATTAAGCATTAAACAGGTGTTGTAACCTACATACATTTATTCTTTTCCAAACAACAATGAAACAATGCTTTCCTCAAAATATTATTCATTACATGCTTTACAATTAAATTTTTCCATCAGAAAAGAGTAATCAATAATTTTCAAGAATTATGGACATAACACTATTTTAATAGTTTATAATAACAAAGTATGCTATATACCTTGTTTGTTTATTTCATTTGTTCATACAAACATTCATACATATGTACATATACTCGTTCACAAAAGAACAATGTATCACAGTCATTTACAAGACAATGGCATCCATAACCCTTCCTTCTTACCCATTCATCACTTCAAAACACGAACTGCCATAATGACTTCTAATTGTTATCTGTACAAGAGCAACTTCTCTTCCTGTTTATTTCGTTCATTTCCTGATTCAAGATTCATTAAAAGCAAAGTTCAAGGTAATTAAAAAAAATACACAATCTAATTGGATAGCACACATTCCTTCAGAAACACATTTTCACTTCTCATGGTCCCCAAATTTCAACACCAAGCGGAACAGTTATTTTTTCTTTCTTTTTTTTAAAAAAAAAGAAGGGAAACACATACTTTGAAATTCCTGAACAATATTCTGGAACATGAAAATAAAATAATTTGCACCAGATATGTAGACAATAGCATTTCAGTAAAAATATACATTTTTAAATGATCTTAATTTTTGAAATTTTTTGTTTTATACTTGATAACTTGTATCACAAAAATATGAAAATAAGAAGATTCATCTCCTCATTTTTATCATACAAAATAAAGAAGGATCTTGTTTCTATACACTAAAACAATCGTAACATTAAAACTAAAAATGTCACTCATTAGTTTAAAATTCACCCATAAAATTTTAAAAATACAATGGAATAAACTGAAATGCTTTAAGTAAAAATGTCAGAATTCTTTTAAATGATAAAAACTATTAGAGAAAGCGAATGCACAGACAAAATGAATGAGGTTAAAATCAATATTAATTCTGCAAATTAACAATTCATTTACCATATCCCTATTAAATGCTTTAATGTCTCGAATTTTACTCTCAACGTGTTAATTTCTTTTGAGAATTTGGAACGACAATCGACCCATAAAAATGAAATATTCTCTTTCTTTATCTCTCTCCGTCAAAAAGTTTCGTTCATGGAAGCATCTGCACACCCGATGTCATCAAGATGTTCCAAGCTAAATGCCACACAAAACAACAGGGAGGCAAGGAATACAAAGTACGCTATCTCGGCCCTTTTAAACAGAAGGTTGCTCTTTACACATTCAAAACACTTGCACGTGTCAGGTTCGAACCCCTAAGACGGAAGCACAACCCAGCCATCGTCCATGCTCCCGCCCCCCGCACCCCCATCCCTCCCGCCTCTGTTGCCTCCGGACATGGGGCGATGGTTGCCGCCGGCGCCACCGCTCGAGGTCGGCGCTTGGCGCTGCCCTCGCAGCAGCTCCAGCTGCCGCTGCAGGTTGTGTTTCAGGGCAAGCAGACTGTCCTGCAAGCAAAAAACACGCTCTTGTCAAACACACAGTGCAGGCTCATTTGCCCTTTTACCTCTTTACATCTCTAGAAAGGGGCGGATTTACGAATAGGCACAGGAGGCACGTGCCTACGGTGGCAAAATTTTAACAAAATTATTAATCACTCGAAAATTAATTAATTAACAAGCTGATAAGACCTTCTGCTATCTGACTTGTGAAAGGTCAAAATGAGCGATGTCTACATTTTTCAGAAGTCATATCAATTAATATTTAATTACAATTACCAAAAAGGAGTCGTTTTACATCGATATAAATAATTATTCATATTATAAATTTTAGAAATTAAACTTATTTAAATATATGTAATTTTAATACTCAATAAAGTATGAAGGTGAAGATGTCTTATTTTGTTCGTATTTTCTAGTGTTAAGTTAGACATCTACGTAATTTTAAGAATTAAAGGTATATGCTTATGGCAACCCTCTGTAAGACGGAAACCTGTCATGATGGAAATTTTTGAAGGAATCGTCAGTACCGTCTTAAACAGGTTTTACTGCATATGAAGCATTTTTTGTAAATATTGCAACTTTTATTTCAATTACACCTTTATCGAATTACTTTTCATTGAAAATTGTCACTTTATGCCACTTTCGAAATGTTTCTCAACACTTCTCACTCTCTATGCAACATGGCGGCCAACGTCTAGTCTGGCTTTTAAAACGAACTGCCCGTGTTGTGGTCACGTGGTTCATGAAGTAAATTGGTGCTGCGCAGAACGGGCAAAAATCGGTACGGTGGAGTAGCTCACTCATATCTTTCCATCGTGCTTCTGCCTAGTAAGGATGCAACATCTAGTTTTCTAAACATATATATTCAAAATTAAAACATCGATGATGATAGAAGATAGACCCAAAACTATCTATGCTATAGTCATTAATGTTTATAAAACTATCGATGTTATTAAACACTGATGTTTTTAAAACTGGATTAGTAACCATTGAAGTTCACGCAGGGGGATTAAATTTGTACGTGGTCTGTTTTTTTTAAAATTTAGATTTAAGAGACAAAACAAAGTCAAAAATCATCAGGACAATGAACAAAACTATAGTTATCTAATCCGATAACTCAAAAATAATGTAGGCTTCTTTATTGACGAAAATTCGACTTTATTTATTTTTCCCCTTGGGTCACTTTCGTCTGCAGAATATTTGTGATATCTGAAAATCATTGCAGAATTTTGTTAGGATGGATTTTTTTCATTTTTAAAATACAGAAAACATAAAACCATCGAACAAAAAAAAACATGTTAAAAAGCATCGGCTTAAAAAAAATCGATGTTAAGTACATCGACGACGCTTTTATACAAACATCATTGTTGCATCCCTAGTGCCTAGGCGCTGCGGTTATAGAGAAGTTTATTTATTTATTTATTTTACGTCAAAAAACAGTTAAAAAACTGCGTATGACGGGCTATGGGGAAAAGTGAATTGTGTGCACATTTTCAAAATTCTGTGATCCCTACACTAAATCATATACTACTTAAGTTTTGAATTTTGAAAGGGAGAAAAAAAAAACCTCCCATGTAATAAAATCGATTTTCAAGGATAAATAAGCAATAAATTTTGAATTTTGAGAGGGAGAAAAAAAAACAAAAAAACTCCCATGTAATAAAATCTATTTTCAAGGATAAATAAGCAATAAATTTTGGCTCTTATTACTTCCTGCCGCGACGTGGAAACGATAATTTGAATAATTGTATTTCCCACGGAATTCTAGAAGACGTGCACAGA
Source organism: Teleogryllus occipitalis (assembly GCA_011170035.1). NCBI lineage: Eukaryota > Metazoa > Arthropoda > Insecta > Orthoptera > Gryllidae > Teleogryllus > Teleogryllus occipitalis. Next base: position 438,765 of record BLKR01000321.1, on the reverse strand, counting down.
AAATGAAGTTACATTTATGTCCAGAAGCAAAACAAGGGGCCATCTCAGCATTTGCTCAATGGATCAGGGAAACTGGACGAAAAACCTGATCGAGATGGGGTCATTGACCCGGAAGCTGTGTTACAATAGTTGTTACAGGTTGTTTATACTCATTTATACAATCCAAATGGTAATTAATGCATTATGTATCATTGTTAAAATTAATGTTACTTTTCTTGTGATGCTCAGTATAGTCTCTAATTGTATAGAAACAGTTATGCAGCAGAAACGATTTCACTCGGGATTTAAACTTTTCTATTGAATTTAATCGTTTAATGTCATCTGGCAAAGTGTTGTAAAATAATGTACATGTATTGTATGTGAATTTTTTGTAATGAGCTGTTGATACTGTCACCTGATGAATATGTTTAATGTTTATAAGTTTAATATGTTTATAAGTTTCTGTACGAAGAGACTAGCATGACAGGTCGCGAAACCAATTAACGCAATGTTGGACTATGACATTGCAACTGGTAGTGATGAAGCTATTTACAAGTGAGCCAATTGCTAACGAAGAAATTAAAGAACTGAGCGCATGGGCATAATCTGTAGTTTTTCTGCCAGTAGTAGCCAAGCAGTAGTTGTGAAAGCGGTCTCTTCGTAGAATAATCTCTCTGTACCAATGTTCTCCCTCCCTCTCGACTGAGAGGCGCCTCTCCTCCGGATGCGGCCGTGGTGCCTTCCAAGTTGCCCTATGCCATCATTTGATACGTCCCGCGGGGCCTTGAACACTGAGTTCTTGTTATTCTTAACACGTGTAACCCAACAAGCCCTTTTCGGTTTGGTCCGACATTAGCGGAATAGGGGAACACATGACCGCGCCTATTGTCCGTCCAAGCATTTGTTTCCAGGAAGGAACCTTACGGAACATCGTCCTTCCTATTCATTGTAATTATGATTAGGGGGTGTATACCGATTGCATCCGGTTGTTTTCCTCCTTAGTATGACAATTGATTTCTACGTTTTCCATGGCCTGCTTAGAATCACGTTGATCCATTATAATTTATCCACTTCTGTCCGTTTTCAAGGAACATTTGCGTGTCCTTTTAGAGCACTGACATAGAGATGGGCTTAACAGCTTTTCTTCAATAACTGTTACCACAAAAACAGCTTACTCGTAATAGCTGTTATTAATAACAGTTGAACAATAACAGGTCCATGACCAGCAACCTAACATGGCCGACTGCTAAGATTTAACGCAGTTGTAGCGACTGCTAAGAGTTAAACCCTGCAAAACGAATAATGTTGGTAGCACCGTAAAGCTTGTGCAGCTACCATACGGCGTTTCCTTGTACTACTTTCCCTAACATGTTTGGTTGGACAGAGAAGCAGCTGATATGAACGAGACTGAACGAACTGCCATGGATGAATAGTAATTCATATAATGTGTAGCGAATGTGTATAGAATATAGAATATTACTAAAACGAAAGTGATTCGGGTTCAGATTGCAAATATTCTTTCAAATATGCAACTTGTGCATAGTGAAGTGACGAATGCCAAATATAATGAGGAGAAACAGTGTTTTTGCTTACCTATAGCTAAAGTGTTAATGATTGTGAATATCAAGTATTATAATGTGAGTTATTTGACCGTAACTCATTTTATTTTATCGGACCTACGGAAATATTAGTTGATCTCACACAAGCAGCAATGGGACAGAAATAAGTTAACATATTGGACGGACTTAATTTAAAGGGCAAATATCTTGTTGTAGTGTATACAAAAAAAATAAAACTATTGTGGCACATGGTGTGCAATAATGACGAATTATGTATTAATGAATATAATTTGAACACTGGCAAATAATGATTGTTTAGCAGCAGTGAAGCTGTAATCGTACAAAACGATTGCCACAAAAGCTTGTAGTAGTTCGGATTAGGTCCAGTAGGTTGCAGTTCTATACATTTCAACCGATAACTGCCAATAACAGAATAAACGAAATAACTGTTCTTTCGCGTAACAGTTACGAAACGTTAACGGTTAAGAAATATCAGTTTAGCTGTTAAGAGCACATCCTTACACTGACAACGTTCAAAACCACCGCTTAAAAGTTTCTGGAAACAAAACATGAAATCACCTATCACGAGCATCTTCTTATCTCTCCGCCTAACGTACACAATTCCGAAGATTCTGCCATGTTCACCCGTGTTCGAGGTTTTCTTTGAACTGGGAGGAGAACTTTTATTTGCGTTACTTACAAAAGGAAACTTGAATAAAATATTTACTCCTTCCAAATCAACGGATGAACGAAACGGGATGGAATTGAGCTTTGCCTTCTCGCGTAATGAAAAGTGAATGGGGAATAGCTGGGAAGCGGGGAGTGAGGGAAAACTGACCGCGGGATGCAGTTCCGCGATTCTCTCGGCTTGGTCCGGCGTTAACGGAATTAGGGGAACATGTGACTGCACCTACTGCCGGTTCCAGCATTTGTTTTCAGTAAGGAACCTGACGGAGTATTGTCCTCTCTATCCATTATAATTTTGAACAACATCTTTCTCGAACGCTAGCAGTGTTGCAATTCACGAATACCTCAGGCTCCTTCAACGCCTCGACCAGATCAGACGAAAATATTTCAAATGTTTGCCCCACGATAGCTTGAATCGGTTTGATTGTAGACAACTGAGTTTTTAACTAGTTATTCCCAGAATATGTATGAACGTTGAAATTATTTTGCAATTAGGTTTGAATATTTAATTACAAGAAAATAATTATCATAATTGATAGGCGCGCACACGCGTTTGCTTCCACATATTGACGTCCTTAAATTCTCACCACAAGAGAAAATTTAATTATTACAAAAAAGCACAATCAGCGGACGAAAAGGCCCGGGAAATCTAAAATATAATGCGAGGCACACAGAATGCGTGGCAAATTATTTTGTGCGCTCCGGATTTCTATTCTCAAGCCGTTCAATGATACTGAATTATTCTGATAGGAATCCCGTTTTGCAAATGAATACGAAAATAGAAAAATAACTCCGTCCTCTGAGACCTACAAAAGGGAAAATAACGGGTTGTCACAAGGTCGATGTCAGACATCTGCCGGAAGACACATGTCCTCACCGAGCAGAACGACCGGTGGTGAAATCAAGGGCCCTGCACATTCTCTATTTTGATTAGTATGTATAGAATTTGTTTCTAAAAATTACATAGCAAATATTTGTATGATAATATATGTATTTGTACAAAATAATTGTATGACAATATGTTACATTGCGGATATTGTTAGTATAATTGACTGATTCCGGGAGCATCAACTGTTAGGGTCATTAGTCCTATAAGTAAAGTGCATATTTTCTCGGAAGGTAGCGATGATCTTCCCCCACTGAATGGCGATATCCGGCGGTGACATACCCGTCAGGTTGCGGGATTTTTCCCAACCAGGTACCAGGCATCAGCGGGGCATTGCCCCAGCCGGGAAAAGATCAATGTTCCCGACCGGGTACGTGCGGTAGTGTAGTACATGTAAGTGTGTGTATAAGTAAGAGTTGGTATAGGACAAGGTAGCGGAAGGAAAGATCGCGCCCGGTCAGTGGCCCGTTTTTTTAGGGTACTGCTCTGGCTTTCGACTGGAGTTGATCGGAGAGGCCGCTAGAATTCTCCTCCACAGAACTCGACCTATCTATCTGGCTAATGGCGAAATTCCCGCCACCGTCGGGACTCGAATCTAGGAACTCCCAGTCAGAGTCACTGCAGTGACATCAGCTGATGCCCATTTCAGTATAATAAATTTTATATTCAGATCATAATATGAGTTATTATTCAAACTTGTGGAAACCCGTGCGATTCAGTCGCTCGGGAGGTTTTAAGCAAATCCTTTTACTTGTCTGGATATTTACATACCATATTAATCTTTTCAGACAAGAAAAGGAATCCATTCTGTCGACAGTGTCCGAAAAGATAGCATACACTAGAGATTAGGAAACTAATTAATTCGAGAAAGTTTGTGACATCTTGTGGCACCACTGGTTGTGATTTTGTTTAGCTTTCTGATTGAAAGTGCTGTATTATTTTCATTTTGTGTTTAATTGGTTTGCATTTTTAGACCATAAAACCACCTTCTGCCTGCGAAAGTGAAGATTAATTCTGCCTGAAAAAAATGTTGCAGCTCCGAATATTGATTGTTTGCTCAGGGATGTCGTGTTTTAAGCCATGTCTCTGACAAGACAACTAGGGTCGAGTTAGTTTCCTCAACTTACAACAGAAATCGGTCAAATTCAGGTAGGAGACTGATTAAATTGAATTCGGGTAGGAAACTGAAAAATTGTGGAGCAGGTTAAGGTTGCTATTGCCTGCGATATCAATATACACACATTGGGACACTATGGGACGGTTTTGAATAACTTTTATATGCACTTGAAATGGAGTCGCTACTGAACTATATCAGTAGACATTAACATCCACTAACAACTATTATCTATTAACCCCTCAAGATCGTAGGATTTCAAAATTTTCTTTATCCTCAGGGGTTGTGGAGTCCATCGAAATGGTTAGGAGAGGCCCGCAAGAAATTCTGCAGACAGGGTCACTTATTTCCAGGATCCAATATCCCTGACTATTCCCGGTTTTCCAGTTAATTTTTTAAAATATTATTTCCTGATGAAATTCGTAATTTCCAACTAAAAAAAAATATTAAAGGCAACCTGATATTAGTTGGGCTCCTCTCTGAGTTCGCCAAGACAAACTACAAATTAACAATATCTTCTGAGCAAATAAAAATTGATCAAAAAATAATGCAGTATTATTACCGTTTTTAAGAATATCTATTTTTACAGGGCTCTCGGAATTTTTCCTACCTGCGAATGATTCTTCTACTAATTCCCTGATTTTCCCGACTTTTCCAGAGCAATGAAACTCACCGCTTTTTCCCGGTCCTCCTTGTTTTCAAGAAAGTGACCACCCTGGAAGATTCATTGATTGATTAATGATCCTAGGAGCGTCAACCCCTAAGCTCATTACTCCCGTAAATGTAGTGCATGTTTTTCCTTGGGGGAGGGGGAGGCGGTGGTGATAATCATCCCCCGCTGGATGGTGAGATCTGGCAGGACCTACCGTCGGCTAGTGGGGTTTCCACTACCAGATATCCAACCGCAGGGCATCGCCCTAGCCGGGGCAAGCTCTAAGATCCCGACCGGTCTCCCAGTACGTGTGGTAGGGTAGTGCATGTATGTGTGTGTTTAACTATGAGATGAGGATAGGAACAAGGAAGAGGAACGAAAGATCGCGCGCAGTTTGTGGCCCGTTCGTTAGGGCACTGCTCCGGGATTCGCCTGGATGTTGATTACAACAAAAAAAAAACAACAACGGAAAACTATCGATCAGAGCAGCCGGCTGCTAGAATACTACGCCAGACAGCGACCGAACTCGACATCACTATCTAGTCCTAGTGCTCGAAAACCCTGCCACAGCCGTGACTCGAAGCTAGGACCTCCCGGTCAGAGGCAGTGCAGAGCCACCGTGGAAGAGGAATGCACGAGCCTCCCGCCGCCCTCGCTCGACGCACCTTCTCCGCCTCCAGCTTGTGCAGCTCTTCTTGGTGCCTCTCGGTGTCCTGCTGGTCCAACTGCGAGAGGCCCTCCTCGATGTTGAGGCGCTCTGCGAGTTTGCCCATGTAGCGCGACAGGTAGGCAATCTCTGTCTGCACCTTCAGGAACTCCTGGGCCAGCTACAAGCACAGATTGATGGCGTTTACATTTTAGACATGCAGGAAACTGTTCAATTTTAAAACACGGGTTTAGACATATCCGTTACAAAATCAATTTTCTTTTATAACAAGTTTGTATGAATTTAACAACAATATTTAACAATTTCCCCATAAAAACTTTTTTCATTTTTTAAAATAAAAACAAAAGATTTTACAAAATTCAAGGACAAAGCATTAAAACATTCCAAACAATTTTTCTTAATAAAACTAATAGTTACCACACAGAAACAATTAAAATAGAATGAAATTGCTGAGGCATCATGCTGAGGAAGGAATTGGCATTTAATGTCTTATAGTCACGTGTACGTGTACCCATAGGCAAAATTAAGCATCTTCATATTCTACTTACAAAAAAACATTCATGATGTAAATTAAAATTGTCGCATTTTAAGTAGGTTCTTTTGCATATTTTTAAAACCATTTTCACTTTAATATATTATTATTATTATTATTATTATTATTATTATTATTATTATTATTATTATTATTATTATTATTATTATTATTATTATATTTGTTTAAGACATAGTTTGCTATTCGAAATATTTGGTTGTTTTCTCTGAAACTATTGAAAGTAAGTAAATCAAATTTGGGAAGCTTCCAGCGTAGATGATTATCTAGAGAGTAGACATTAATGAAATAATTAATGTTTTGTCTTTTATTTTCAGCTTCAAAGTAGTGAAATTTTTCAGAACCTTCAAAAAATATTTTATAAAAAAAAAACGTAAATAATACTGGTCCATTTTCTGAACGACGCTATATCTCATACGCCGCCTGGTCGATGTTTTCTGAACAGTTAGAACAAGAGCCGCAACAACTCGTTGCATGCGGATGGCAGGTCGTGCGTATTCGAATGTAGTTTCATGAATCTAGGGGACTGGGGACTCAAAGTCTGGCGCAAGCAGAATCTCATGTGCCATATAAACAAACTTTTGAGGTGGTTCCAAAGGAGACCGTATTATTATTTTTTATTAAGAATTTCGGTGAATAGAGTTCATTAAGGAGTGAGTGATCATGGCTGTTACTGGCATATCGCGCAAAACTTCGCAAGGCCGGCGTCCGGTATCAGGTAACTTAGTGTTCGTGAATTGTATGGTTTGTACGAAAGAGGATGAGCAGAAGGGTGATTGTTAGGCATAGGAATACATTCCAAGAAATTGCCCAGAAGAAGGCTTAACACCCCCCCCCGAACATTCGCGATTTAAAAAAATGGTTTCATGACAAACTCAAGATAATTTTCAGAAAAAATATGAAACGCCGTCAAGAAAGATATCACGCTAATTTTATCCCAATGAGAGAAGTCTTCACTGACCTGTTTATGTTGTTCAAATATGCGCACGCTCTCCTGACACGAGGTGTCAGGGGACACAGGGTGAAGTTGTGGATCCAGAACAAGATACACATTGTCCAGCTCCTCTTGTGCCGTCCCACTGCTGCTGCTGCCTGCACACACAAGCGAATCTTCTTAGCATCACATCGAGAAATCGTCAACTAAAGAGGGGCACATTTAACTGGAAGCGGCATCGCAAACTCGAAGTTAAGTCCTTGGGAAAGCTCCCACAAAAATGTTCCATTGAGAGTGTATGTTATATTTACAGCTCTCCTGGCAAGCAGTATTTCCAAACAAGCGGGGAAGTAGGGAACACTATTTGAAAATTTGACGATGACGATGCACGCATTAATGCAATAACAGTGTTAAAAGCCTAACGCTCTTCCAACACCCATGTATTCAAGTCCGAAATTCTTAAAGGTTTTGCTATTTATTATATACTATTTACTACATAATATATTTATATATTACATATTATACTATACAATATGATTTAATTAAATAATTTAAGCGATTTTGTGCAAATAGGAATTACATGATGATATGCATGAGAAAATGGTTTGTTGTTACTTGTGTACGAATCTCTAAAAATATTTAATTAAATCACATTGCTCACGACAATTCCAGACAATTGACAAATGAATTATATTTTCAAAAATAAAACATGACTTCCAAACTTGTACGTACGCTTGACAAGACATGGTCAAACATTTTCTCTTCTTTTTCTAAAAAACAGTTGTTCTTTTCAACGAAAGACAATCGAGGACAAAGAGCAATGTACGCACGGAAGATTTACCACTGCACTGAGGAAGATTTTGTACCAAAATACGTACAATAAAGTATTTTTTCTAGGAGCGGCGTACAACTCAATTTCACGCTATATTTCTGAGAAAGTGAAGAGTCTCTTTCCAGCACACGTACGTAAAAGAACACTGTTGTTTACCTCACATATTGTTTTCTACTTTCTCCACTGCTATTTAAGTAGGGATGAGTGGATTAAGTAGGGAGTACGGATAAATGGTAAATTTAACTTTTACACACCATTCTGATGAAATTAAACATTCAAATGATATCACCCGAACGAATAAAATACTACTGTAAAAGTATCTTACGCCTAAATGACGACTCTGATCAAACTCGAATAGTACTTTCCTGCCCAACGTTTATCAGCATCGTCGATACGCAAACAATCACTCGTCTACTGTCACACAGTACCTAGATTTACAAAATAAGCGGAACAAAATTCACACATGGCCATCAGATCTCCACGAAACGGCTCAACGGGCTTCAGACCCCCACCATCCAATCATATATATTTAAAAATATTATTTTTATAATTATCTATAATAACGTAAGCCATTTAATAAATCAATTGTTAACGTAATTTTTCACTACAAGTCCACAAATAAAAATACATTTTATATTCAACATCACTGAAAAAATCTTTACAAGAAAACATCTGCTGCACACTTCATACATCCCGAGAAAAATCCTGGGCCCAACCCTGCTGACAACGATATCCACGTATAATTTAACAAAATCAAATTTCGGAATAACGTGGAGAACGTCCGAAAAAAAAGCTCCCGCGAACACGCTTTTGCCCGCCACATATTATATGTATAAATTATATTTTCGCCAAGAATAAGGACAAGGAAAGCTAGTTGGCTGGTCACTACACCCCCCCCAAGGCACAAAGGCCTAACTTTATTAATTTCTGCGTTTTTTGGATGTGTTTGTGAGGTACCAGACATTATTCCCAATCAACGTCGCATCTTATTTCCAAATAGCTGAAAATCACTAAATAAAAATAGGGCATTTCTCATGCCTTAAATGGATGCACTTCTACTAACAAGCACATACCCAAAAGTTTCAGTTCTCTGAGATTTGCCTTTTAGGCTTAGGAGGGGAATGCAGTACGGAGGGGTCCAATAAAGACGACTGATGCATGATGTGGTTGTAGAACAACTCCCTCCTCCTCCTCCTCTCCAAAACGAAGAAAATAACTTAGTCAATCATCACCATCTTTCATGCATTTGTACCGTGAATTTGATCGTTGATCGGTGTAAGATGGACAAATCATCACGAACGCATTGCCTGATTCCATAGCTCAGTTCGTTAGAGCATCCTTCAGGATAACAACAAGGTCCCGGAGTCGGATTCCCGGGGACTCAAATATTTGCACCACGTGACAACCCGTTTTCAAAAACAACCTCCGCCGAGCGCCGCGTATTACGGCAAGCCCCCCCCCCTCCCCTCGCGGCGGCGGCGGCGGGTGGGTGGGAGGACGGATGAATGGCGGGCGGTGGGCGGCAGGTGTAAACACGCGCGGGGGCGGGGGCGGGGCCGGCGACCTCGGCGGCGGTGCGGTGCGCGGCGCGGCGCGCCGTGTCATGTGACAAGCCTCCCTCCCCTCCCCTCCCCCTCAACCCCGCCCCTGCGCCAACGTCAACAATGCCCGCGTGTGCAGGGGGCCGGGGCGGATCCCCGCGCGGCGGGGACTTCGCCCACTCGGCCCCCGCCGGCCACTGAGTCACGGCGCGCGCGAGCTGCGGTAATACTTGAAGCGCGTGCCGATGACGCCCTAGCTTCCGCCTCCGGCCTCCTCCCACAGCCAGCCACCCGCCGTTTCCGCCTTCCGCTTCAAATCGACACACACAAGAGAACGTTTAAAAAACACACACACACAAAACCACCTCCTCCAATGAAGATAATAATAATAATAATAATAATAATAATAATAATAATAATAATAAGAAGAAGAAGAAGAAGAAGAAGAAGAAGATGCAGAAGATAGCGAAGGCACAGTGGCGCAGACGGTTGCGGCAGTCGCCGTTTGCGCCGAGGAGGCTGCAGGTTCGAGTCCTACGTAGGCATGGTCGTATTTGTGATTGTCCCTTCACCCCTCTTCTTCCTATCACCTCACAACTCACACTTCAAGATGTACCAACCTCATCGTTCCGAGGGATACAGCTGAAAACTGATCTTTAAAGGTTAACACGTTAATCATGTAGCGTGGCCGGAAATGGTCGATACGCTAATAATAATAATAATAATAATAATAATAATAATAATAATAATGAATAAGTAAGAAATTCGAATCATAGATCGAAAAACCAAAAAAAAACTGCTTACAATGGATTACGTCGCTCACCCTCGAGCTGATTTACGGGCTTTGTGTCATGTAAGGAAAGGAGGAAGAACCGTCAAAAAAATTGAAGCCTCCGGGTACAATGCAATAGTCGGAATGGGAAAGTTTGTAGCCAGCCATGAAGATGACCCACTAATGAGGCAGGTCATGAAATCTCGCCGAAGAATGGGAAACAGAGGCATTGTAAAGGTAGCACGAAGCATTGCGAACGAGACAACGCAAGACACGCAGAATAACACTGATACTGAACTTTTGAAATGTGAGACAAAAAATGTTAGAGAAATTGTGGAGAGACAAACCACTCCATGGACAATTTCTAAACAGAATGGACAAAGTGCAGATCAAAGAAGATCAATAATTTATATGGCATAAAAGGGAAGAGTGAAGCCAGAATCGGAAGCAGTTGTAATAGCTGCCCAAGAACACGACACTAGGATAAAGCGGTTTTCAGAACTTCCTCGCATGATAAATGCAGCGTCTGCCAGAAGCAGGTAGAAACCATTGCTCATAACATCTCAGCCTGTCCAAATTTAGCAATGACCGAAAATTTGAAAAGATACGATAGGGTGTGTAGTTACCTCAACTGGCAGACCTGTAACGCCTAGAAGTTTCAAACACGTCCCAAATCGTATGAACACTCACCAAAACCGGTGTCTATTGGGCAGTATACAATATAGTTCGACCAACAAAAAATCACATTGATCGCACTATAGCGGCGAACGACACAAACCGGATATTGTTATCCGGGATTAGGTGAAAAACCCTTAAGAGTCACACACGTCACTACATTGGCTCCTTACGAAGCTGCCTGCAACCTGGGATAGACACCTAACATCTTAAGGAAAAATCTCTACACTCAATATTGTACTTTTGCAATATTATTTTTTTTCATTTTCGAAAATACGGGAAGTTCGGACGAAAACGGATATTTTGAATTACGGCATTACAATGTCCATTAAACACGAGTCGCAAAACATCAAAATTACTCAAAAAATGCTTATGACAATACATATACAATACATATCATTGAATTCGTCTTTTTACGCTCATCATAGACTAAAAAATAATAATAGTTCCATTAGGAAAAAACAAAGTTATCTCAGTATGTCGTTAAATACAAGTAATAAAATGGAAACCAATACAAACATCAATTAGCCCCATTCCCTCATGCACTTCTGTGAAAACTACACTGCAATAACTTCAACCCTTCAAATATTGCAGGAGGTGCTAATGTTACGTGACTCACCCTGTACAATGGTAGTTTTATTGTAATATTTATTTCAATTTCTTTACATAGTCGGCTGGACTACATAGCGGTGCAGTTTGCATCTGTCTGAAAAGTACGCTTTACAGTATTACTTCTGAAGTCAGTCCTCGCTTTAACAAATGGGAGGCCGTTGATGTGTATTCAGTTGGCTAACCCGTTTTGAATCCGATGCTAGTAGAAGAAGACGGAGAAAGTGCCTAAAAAATATAACAAGAGACGTCGGAAGGAATGGAACGAGGATGAGTCAACAAAGCATTTGTCACGCTGCATCTCGGTAGGGAGAGCGTGCCAAAGGCGCAAAATTCTCGGCTCCCATGCATTACTCACCACAACCGGAGAGGCTGGAAAGAAGGTTGTGAATTGTTTAGGGAATATTCGTACGTATTGGAAATTAATTGTTGAATCGGGGGTTGAGTTGGGATTAAATCGGGATTTGGTTGGGACTGTGTTGGGCCCGGATAGAGTCTGGGTTGAGTCAGGGTTGGGTCGGGACAGCTCTGAAACTGGGGGGGGGGACAAGGTTGATTCAAAGTTAAGTGAGAGTTGAAATGATGGGGTTTCTCTATTAGATCGGTGTTGGGTCCAAGGGGTCAGTGTTGATTCTGAGTTGGTCGGTGTTGATTCGGGATTGGATCTGCATTCGGGCGGTGACTGCGTTCAGTCGAAGTTGAGTCAGGATCGATTCGTGGTTCGGTGGAGTTGGGTCATGCTTGAGTTGGAGTTGGTTTACGTTGGGTGGTGTTTGGGTCGTAGGTGAATCGGGATTGGGTTGGGTCGGGTCGGGTTTAAGCCGGGATGGGATTGGGTTGGGGCTGGGCTGAGCTTGGCTTGGAGTTGGGGTTTGTTGAGTCAATATTGGATGGAGGTTAAATTGGTTGGAGGAGTTGGATGGAGGTTGATTCAAGGATGGGTCACGGACGAGTCGGGGTAGAAAAATGAGTGGGTCAGAATCTAGGTTGGGTAAAGAGACCTATGATCAATTCGTTCACCGCCTGGTTTGTTCTGCCCGTTCCACCGGGCCATTTCGTTTCAGGCATGAGCACTGTCCATTACGTCAGGCAACAGCCCGACATACGACCGATTGGGTCCAATTGGATCAATCGGTGCTAGGAACGTGCACAGATCTATTCGTAATGTTCGGCAAACTAAATGAATTCACATTTCTAAAACAGGAAAATTACATATTCATATCTCGCAAATTTGGTATGCATAGGATTTGAATATTTCAACTCCTTAGAGAAAATATAAAAGAAACAAACAAACTCCTGGCATTACATTCATAGATGAAAGAGAAATCTTAATACCTCACTTTTCAATTTATTACAAAACAACAAAGAGAAGTTTCGTTCGCAAAGTCGCGTAGACAGATGATCCGAAACAATAACACAGAAATAGTCTCAAATCAAGACAAAAACGCAATAGAACTACAGCACACGTGTTTAAAACGCAGATGCCATCGGTTATACAGACACGCAGCGGGAGCCAAGCTGCGTGAAATCTCTGCTTGCTGGATCGTATCCAATACAATGCATGCATTTGCGAGAACGACGTACAAGATAATTGCGAAACATCGCATTTATCATCACCCCATGACCACAATAAAATAATAGCAATGATACAATACAATGAGAAGGTTCGTGTTGCCAACTTACATAAAGCAAAAAAATTAAATACTACAAATTCCTTTATAATGATGTCTACATCAAAAAACAGAAGAAACAAGACGAAGGAACGATTTAGGCCGTGAGCATTTGCCAACTCGTTTTTCCATGACACATCACACGTGTCAGCTTACTAAGCGATTTCGAAAATTTATTTACGGATTTCCTTCCAATTTCGCCAAAATAAAATAGTTTTCATGTCCAAAATGTTATTAAACAAGAAAAATCAATGATCTCAATGATATAATGCATAGACACACATTAACTTACACATGATTTATTAAAAGTGATCACCTCATTTTTTTTATTTTTAATCGTGAACAAAGATTAGCACTGGCCGGCCTGGATAGCCAAGGTTACTAAGACTGTAAGGCCGTTGCTGCCTTGTGCCAGAAGGGACGTGGGTTCGAATCCCGCCCGGGAGATGGATGTTTGTGTCCGAATACGAGTAAGAGAGTTTCGCAACCGTTACCATTAATCGCCAAAGTTACAAAACCAAAGTTACAGTGATTGATTGATTGATTTTTTCGTGTTTCTGGGCGCGTCAACTGCTTTGGTCATTAGTCACGCAAGTGTAGTGCATGTTTTCTCTCAGGAGATGGCGGTGCTCTTCCCCCGTTGGATCCGGCGCCGACCTACCGTCGGCTAGTGGGGTTTCCCCCTAACCAGGACTCTCCCGCCAGCGGGGTAGCGCCCCAGACGGGACCACCTCTAAGCTCCCGACCGGTCTCCCGGAATATGTGGTAGTGTAGTGCATGTTAGTGTGTGTGTGTAAGGGGAGAGGATGGGACAAGGAACAGGAAGGACAGATCGCGCGCGGTCCGTGGCCCGTTTGGTAGGCTACTGCTCCGGCACTCGCCTGGTGTTGATCGGAGAAACCACGGAAAACTACCGATCAGAGCAGCCGGCCACTAGAATTCTCCTCCAGACAGCGACTGAATTCGACCTAGCTGAAAAGCTAGTGTCGAAAATCCTGCCGCCGTCACGACTCGTGTTACAGTGGTCGCTGTATGGACTTCGTAGTTGAAAAGCCATCTTAAATAAGTTAAAAAAAGCATTGGTGAACACAAGTCAGAACTTTTCTTAAAATCGTATATGAGTGCAGGTCGGAGGCAAATGAAATATCTACGAGTATACCTGTGTGCTTGACGAGTGTAGCACACACTGCTAAGATAAAATTCACAATTATTACACTGAAAGTTCGTGTAATACAGTATATATTTATCGGAGGCAGGGATAAGCACCACAGCAGAATACATTTATTTGCATGTACCGTTGGCGTATGTCACAAAAAGGATGTACGATAGTGAGCAGGGTTTCTGTAAGCTCTAACCAAGGACTTGTGTGAGTGTAATATTTTCAACCCTTTGTAAATACTTATAGTTAAAAAAAATATCATTTTAATTGTGAGCAACTGAACCCGTATATGATTCACGTCCACTGGAACGAGATTCATTCTGCATAATTCATTCACGTTACTTTGTGGAAAAAATTCGAGTCAGCATTTTGAATCGCACATAAATATTAATTTGCATTCTCGAATAGTTAATTAAATCTCAAATACTATTATCAATTATGTTACGTACAATTGGCATTACCATACTTGTATCATACGTAGGTCACCTAGCAAAATAAAACAGACCCGAACCCATGAGAAGCATTTTCTCTCTATTATAAATACTCGTCCCTTTCTCCCACTGTAAAGCAGCTGACTTGAAAATGTGTATCTGGGGGTGTAGAAAACTACGCGAAGATACATGGGTTTACAGCAAAAACATCAGAAACGCGTCCATCTTCCTGCCCCAACTCCCCTGAGCGTGCACAGCTGGAATTAAGAAAAGTATTATTCATGTGGAACCCAGCAAAATGGCCGAAATGTTCATAAAATATAAGCTTTCGGGACGCACCGACGTTCTCGTCAAAAGAGCAGCTGTTTCGCCCATTATTTCCTCCCAAGAGTCATGCTTCTATTCAGGACGCGGCTGCACTCGGGCAGTCGGAAACATACAGCCGTTCCTCACTGAGCTTGTTGCGTGCGGAGAGACACATGACGCTGCAAAAACCACTACAACGTATCGAGTAGGCGCAGACGGATAGGCTTTAACGCACTTGCCGCAGAAACTTGAAGCGGCCTTACTACAGTTCAAAACGTAACTATTCTCTGAAATATAGAAGCTAACACTGAATCGTGTCAGTAAATCATTCCTCCATTATACATTACTACATATATCTCTTCACAAAAATTGTAATATCGATTTACTAGCGAATTACTTTACTGCTCAGATACCATATCGGTAAAATTCATCCCCTGAAATACTACTGCATAGCAATCAAGCGGCATCGTCAGGCAGACGGTAACAGGATCGTACAAGCGAGGCATCTCCGTTTTAGACATTTTCCTTAATTTCTAAGAAAGAAAAGAAAAGATCCCACAGTGTGTTTCAGTGATATTTTATTTCTATAAATATATTCAGTTTGATTCAAAATTGCTCTCGGATCCGCGAAATTATGCTCCTTTTATTGACGACGTCGCATTTCTGCAAAAAAGAAATCGGAAACCATCATTTCAAAATTATAAACGAAACTGTATTCTTATCATACAAATGGCCGGAGTGAAACAATGCCCTACGATAATTAGTGTCCACTAAGTTAATAATGAACTAAAACATGCTGAAATTACATTGCCACGACGTAATGTAAGTGTAAGGTACAATATTTGGCATTTCAACCGCCTAGTGCACAAAGCTGCGGACGGAATTATGGAAATAAGTCGTTCACGAACAGAGCTAAGCAAATCACTTCCGCCATTTCCTCCGAGTCATCGCTTTGGAACGAGGACGCCTTCCCTTTCGTAGTACCGAGCTGGCAGCCTCTGGTCCAGTGTATCAAATATTTTCTCACAATGGGGGGGGCGGTTCTTATTCTCCAAAGGCGGGAATATGCCTAAGATTTTGCAACAACAGGTTTTCACGCAAGGGTTCTCATACTTTACGCTGCTCATTTGTAGAGATCAGAATGCAATTTTCAATTACTATGTATATTAGAACATCTTGAAGCAGACTAAAATCCAGCAATCGCTTCGCATTTTTTATGAGATTCACATTACTGCTTCTGGTCTCAAAATTATCAGCACATATAGAAACCAAAGGTTCCAAAAGTTCACGATCAGTACAGTCTATAATAGAGCTACCTCTGCAGACTTCCAGATTCGCTTCTGATTTTGATACAGGAGTACGCAAGGGAAAAAAAGCAGTTGCCAGCATCTTTCAACAGAAACATAACCGTCTTGTCACATGGCGACCCTCGGTGTGACAAGTCACAACCCCCGGACAGGATCCCATGGTCTAAAATTAACGGCGGGAGGTGTGAACAGCAATTACCGAAAATCCGTTTCGAGGCACCCTTCCCAATTTAGAGCCGATAATTACAGAAATCGGTCTCATTAAAGAGTTCCGGAGAGTTGCGAAATCTTCGCTCCACCGCAGCATCGCTCTTCGCCGACTGGAAAAACCCCGCCCACCGCCGCTCTGCCTTCCGCCTCCTACCCTCTCCCGTGGCCCTTCAACGCCCCGCCCCGTACCGCACAGCACTCTCCCCATGAACAATTTGTGACAAGCAGCTAAAGCTTAGGGATAAATGGAACACGCAGGGAAAGCACGTGTTGCCTTAGAAATACTTTAGAGCTATTTTCGCAACGGGAAAGAGTCGAGATAATCAGTATCTATAAGTGATTAATCCTTAATTAATGTAATTTTATAATAATTAATTTCAGTAAAAACAAATTTTATAATCCGGATCTACATTTGGAGTCAAATACGTAAGATATTTTGGATCTGCTGGACTCTATTTTTTTATATGTTGACCACGGAAGCTTCGCCGTCGACTTAGAAATGCGCGAGTGATGCCAGTCAAACTGACCGCATTAAATTGACGACTGTTATGCTAAGAAAAATTAACTTAACTACTTCATGCGTACAGTTTTACTCGCTACCCAATATACGATTCTTATTCTACACGTGTTCCGTTTGCTTTAGCTAACTGAAAAAATAATTTAAAGAAACAGCGCCGCTCAGCATCGCATTCGACCCCCCTGTAGCATGCCTTCCCATCCTCAAATACTTTTGGTGAATAACAAGTATGAGAATTTGAGAAATTTTTCTTTTTATATTGAGACGCCTAACACCGCTTCCCCGCCACCCTGCCCTCACCGTACCGTCGCAGGTGGAGGCTGCGATCCGGGGAGCTGCCCCACTTCGCTATCGACAATTCGACCCTTTGGAATGACGAGCATCCAACAGACAAAATCCAAAGAAATCAGCTGCTAATGTAAAAAGGTTCTGACGTCTGTTAGAAGTACAACACACTCGTCCAGCAATCTGTGGACAGTTACCATGAAATCTCATTGTAGTTGAAGATGCGTCTTAATAAATGAGTTAATGAATCTTTGACATCAATTTATCGCAATCTTGAAATTGCGGAAGTTCGATCGGTGTCCTACGTCACGCCTCACCGCGCCACGCCACTCCACGCCGGTCGCCAAGGTGACGTCAGGAAGAGCCGCAATATACGAAAACAGAAATAGTAAGAAGAAACAAACACGATTTTCAATTATAAGTTCAATAAAGGGCAGTCCGTGGCGGTCAATGAAGAACGGTGTAGATGTCTCATCGCTCACCTTCAAACTTGGGACCCAGAGAGCAATTCCCGACCGAAATGTGTGGATTTTGTGGTGAACAAAACTGCCTTTCATTTCACCAGTTTCATTTTCTTAAATTTCATTAGATTAAGGCACTAAACTTGCATACTTGTGTATTCTTAGACTTAAGAGACGCTGAATTCCGATGAGACACATTGTGACTGAGGACTTTGTAATTAGTCAAAAGCGATGTTTACTGAATAAATAAAAAGTTCAATGAAATAACAAAAACATACGGCTTCATAATTTTGTAAACCGTTTAAAATTGAAATTATGTGATATTGGATTGAAAGAGTTGAGATAAAAGTATTGTCACTAGTGACAATACCCAACTTAACGATATCCAACACTTGAAAATCTAATCTTTAGGTACGTTTTACATTCTATGCAGTATAAACATTAATTCTATTGATTTTGGACCTTTCGTAATCAAATTGTATTCACAATGTCCGACACATTTATGTGTAAATAAATGTATTCAACCTACATCACTCCCAGACAGGCCACCCTGAAATTCGATCATAAAATCGATTGTTAAGATCAAACAATATTGGATAAAAAAATATCCACAACGTTAATGGTAACTCAAAGTTACAAGTCAACTCTTTTCCCTACACGGTTCGTGCACTGAAATAACGTATTTTACTTCAACGTAACTTATTCCTTCCCCTTCTTAAGATCATTACGTCAGAGCTGGAATCTTTTATACGGAGGGTAGCAACAGTGCGCCTAGAGCGCACTATCCAATAATGAAATTCCAACAATCAATAGTAAACTTCACACAGAACGGTTATTGCCACACATCCCTTTTACTAAAAAATCCAGAACTACAATCTGGTTGTTTCCAATCATAGCAATCGATAAATTTTATTATTACAATTTTATCTCACATATATAATACACAGAAACCCATCACAAGAGTGGTAGTGTTGTGTCTAGTCATTGTGTTAATCAACAATGAATTCTGTGTTACGACCGTGATAATATGAAGAACAGGTGTGAATATATTATTATTATTATTATTATTATTATTATTATTATTATTATTATTATTATTATTAAAATGGATCGTGATGGAATAACTACGAAAAAACTAATAAAAACACCAAGAATCTATTTCACCAATTACCGAGCTCAAACAGGCGGTCTGGAATGAAATCTCGGCACCAAGAAAGTTTTCTGGTCAGAGAAACGTCCCCAAAGGGAATTTATTTAAAATTCACCCAAAACGCGGTTTTAAATAGGCACTGCTTTCAAATTACACCAAAGCTTTATACTCATATCCAGTACAATCTTCTCCAGTTCCTCCTCCGTTAAAAAAAAAAAAAAATTTAAACGCCACTAATTTTCTCTCCGGCTCCGCCTCACCTCATTTCATGACCAATCACCTTAACCGAGAGGAACAAAAGAGAATAAAACGCCAGCGAGCAAATAATTTTCAGGCTCGGTGGACGAATTCTTCTTCGGTTTCTACGAGGAGGCCAATGCGACATCAACACCAGCAGGATGGCGACAATGTCTGAGAGAGGAGTGTCGACAATGCTTTTGCAAAGCGCACGCCCCGCATGTATCTGTCATCAAGTCACTACCACGCCAGGTCTCGTGCACCACCAGACGATCGTAAACATGGCGAAATGTTGACGACGAGATTGCAAGCGCGGGACACCTAGCGATGCCAGCCAATAATTGAGGGGAGACCAAAGCAACTTCGTCGAAAAGCATCATCTGCATTCATTTCGTGGATACGAACGTCATAGAAAGAGCCTTTTCGTAAGAGGAACACAGACGTCAGACACATAGACGAAAATACACTTGATTCCTCGTTGTTCTTTTTCGAACGATTAGCGCGATAAACAGAATAACAGGTTCTTGTATATGCAAAACTTCCATTCTCTAAGGCGTTTGATAATTCCCATTGAGCAAGTTAATAACATAAACAATTCCTCATGCAAATGAACGAAAAACAGAAAAGTAGGATAATAAGAAATCAATTTCAATCAAATAATAAGAAATCAAGTTCTGGGTGTTTTAGTCACCAAGTTGCAGCGTTAGGTACGATTAAAATAATAATAATAATAATAATAATAATAATAATAATAATAATAATAATAATAATAGTTATATGAATTTATTGGTATATTACATTATTTTGGTATAAAACATTCAATATTCAAGAACGTATCCTTTACATTACTATACGCTGAAAAAATAAACAAACACATATAGGAACATCGTATTACCACATTCCTTCCCGCATGAAACGTCTCGACACCAAACTCGATGTTAGTGTCGAGAGTCTGAGTACCACGTCGCCACAACGCCTACCTTCTTTCCCAACCTGAAAGCTTCCGGGCATGGTTCCCTTATTGTTCGCCCGGCAGACTTCCCTTTAGCACTGCATTCGCATGGCCATCTCGAACTGACAGGACACCGACCGAAACGCATAACTTACATAATTTTCGCAAACATGTTTACCAACATTGTAATTATACGAGAAAAACATGGATCCCCGGAGATGAATCGGCCGCAAAACCTCTACACGGCAACAAAGAGCAGACTGAGCAACAGACCCTCTTACACTCCAAACTCCGGTAAGAACGTAGAAATGATCGATTTGTCACGATCATCACGATCAAAATATACAAACATCTGCCCGATGACTCACGGGTGAGCAACTGGGTATAACAGGAAATAACAATGGAATTCTCTGGCACCAACTCATCACTCTAAGAAGCATGGCTCCTCGTTCGATTCAAACGCACACATACTACTATCTAAAAGAGAATGTATGTAATATATTAAAATTATATTTATTAAATGTAAAGAGAAATTATCGTTCACTAACGTTTCACGAAGTATCCTATCAAAAATAAACAAATATATTTAGGAGGTTGTTGTTCACGTAGCAACCACTTGACGAGAGAACGAAGAAAGTGCAAAAACACCTAGGCTCCCACAAATTTCTTCGAAAACATCACTACAAATGGGTTCGTGTAGCTTCGAGAAAACGGCAAGCTTCCAGAAAACACGCATGGTGGAATCGCTTACAAACTGCCATTGAGTAACGCTCGAAGTCGAATACTCACTCTCGACGAACTCAATGCGTTAAAAACAGTATTTGCTCTCACAAATTTCTTCGGAAACAACTGAACTTTAGGAATCGATTCATGCAGTGCAAACCAAACGGGCAAGAGCGACAAGACGTCACCTGGAACGAGTCTAGAGTAACATCGGAAGTCGGATTCTCACTCTGGAAGAACTCAATGAAAAAACAGCCAAGCTCTCACAAATGCCTTCAAAACAATCCACCACCAGGGATTCTTGTAGTACCATCCAACCTGGAAATATCTCTCGCCCTTGAGCAATACCGGAAGTCGGATACTCACAGCACTATTAATCGCTTCTTGCCATATCAGCCAAACGGGACACATCTCTCGCCCTTGAGCAACGCCGGAAGTTGGATACTCACTCAGGACAAATTCAATGGCGTGAAAAAACCGCGTCTCCCATAAATGTCTTCGGAAACCAATCACTACGAATCGCTTCTTGCCATACAACCCAAACGGGCCACATCTCTCGCCCTTGAGCAACGCCGGAAGTCGGATACTCACTCTGGAGCAGCGTCCAACTGTGACAGCACGTGACGGCGATGTCGCCCATGGTGGTCGGGGTGGTCGCGGCCGTCGTGACGGCCCCCGTCGCCGCCGTCGTCGTGGTCGCTGCCGCCGCCGCCGTCGGCTCGTCCGCGCGCCCGCACGCCAGCCCTCCGCACGCCGCGTGCGTTGGCCAAATCCGCCGCCGCCGCCACCCCACAGCCACCGCCGCTCCTGATGCTGCCGCCGCCTCCAGTAGCCGCCGCAGACTGGGAGGCGGCGGCGGAGGCGGGCGGACCTCGCCGCCGCCGCCACCGCCGCCGCCGCCGCTCCGACGCGGCCAGGAAGCTGTGACGGCGGCGGCGGTGGCGGCGGCGGCGGCGGTGGTGGTGGCGGCGGCGGGTAGAGGCGGAGTCTGTGACGGTGACGAAGAGTTTTCGAAAAGTGGTGGAGAACAACGGCACCGCCGGCAACACTGGACGTGGGAAATCGCCAAGAGTCACACGACTGAAGGAAGGCCCGGTAATCAATAGAGATGGAGCTTAGACACGGGGAGATTGAAAGACAAAGAATAAGGAAGACAACTCAGGATTGACAGAATAGGTGAAGGAACGAAAGGATGGAAACACTGATTGGACCAGTGGATTTAAAGTAAACAGAACGAAGAGAAGTAATTCAGGACATATTTCGTAGGATACAGCGTAGGATAGGAATGAAAATATGGGAATAAACCTTGAGAATGATACACAGACAAGAATGGTGACTCCATAAGAGCGTGGCCAGAATAACTACGTAAAATGAATAGTGCGATGAGTTGATGGAGATGAATGTTACTCAATTTGGAAAGAAGAAATGAAACATTGAGCAATCGGAACGAGAATACGCGGAAGGGGTTGATAGTGAGGCCCGTAGAAAGTCAGAGGATGCTGACGCGAGAGGAAGTTTCAGCAAACAATAAAGATCATTTACCAAACAGACAAAAGGGCCGTGGACACGCCGGGATGGGAAAGACTAGGGGAAAGTGAGGCTAGGAACGAAGGTGTAGAGGCAGGAGGGCAAAAAGAGTACAACGCAAAAGGAACGTGTGTGGAAAGACGCCGACACGAGAGGAAGGAGATATAAAGAAAGACGAGATATGAAGGGAGGGAAGTAGAAGAGACAGCGAAGGAAAGAGAAGAGGGTAGGAGGATGAAGGAGGGAGAGAGTGAACGAGGGGAAGTAGGAAAGAAAAAAGGGAGGAAGGAACGAGGCGAACGAACGGGCAGGCAGTGCGGGGCGAAGGAAGGAAGGGCAGCGACAGGGCAGAGAGGGAGGGAGGCGGAGGAAGGCGAGGAGAGGGCGGTGAGGGACCGCAGCGAAGCGGAGCGGCGGGGCGGGGCAGGGCGGGGCGGGGCGCGACGGCAGCGGTGGCGGCGGGGGCCAACACAAACCCGGCTATATCCAGCGCGCTGACTCACACAACAGGAGACGCTAAAAACGGCGGCTGCCCTGCCCCGCGCGGCACAACGGCCGACGCGCCGAGCCGCGCCAGGACGAAGGATGCCAGCCATACACCGCCACTTTGCTCGCAATACATGCGGCATATTGGCATCGAGCATTATTGGTTCCGTACATCGCAAACATTAACAACATTGCCTATATGAAGCAATTAATAAAATTCACCACAACACCAATACGAGGACACTTCTCCAAATATCGGAATTCTTATTTCTATACGACGGTTTAAGAGTAATCAGCGAAGTCTCCAGGACTGAGGATGCCAACAATATATTGCTACTTTTCTTCCAATATACAGGTGTTTTTCAATCCGAGGACCGTCATACTGGCACCGAAAAATCGTTTCGTATTTTGCGAAGTATAGAGAACATTAACAGGGTTTCCATTATGAAGCAACCAATAAAATCCCCACAAACAAAGAACACCATTATACTTCAATACGAAAACCTTCAAATATCGGAATCCTTCTTCCAATATACCAGAGCAGCCGCCAGAACTGAAGATGGCAACGATATATTACCAATTTGCTTTGAACGTAAAGGCACTTTTATCAGTGTACACCTCATTATAAACTTAAATTCATTATTAACCTTTATTAACCTATCATTATTAACCTTTTTTCATCCCAGATTAACCCCCAAATAATCTGCACATTTTGGTCGCAGTAAAACGGTAATTGTCATGTATGCACAATTTGGTCGTCTGACGTTTGGCGGAAGAAATGATGAGCTCACTTCGACGCTAGAGAGGAAATTGACATTTCTCGTCCTCGTCTTTCAGCGAATCGACAATATTGCCTTGCAAGAGACCAACTGATGTGGGCACATACGATGTGAATACAAATTATGCATAGTCCCCAAAAGCATACTCAAGTGTGTAGTTCGCTTCACTTAGATGCAAAGTACATGAAGTAGAATGAAGTTTTCAAAAGGCGCAACAGAATAAGCACTAAAATTACCAATGACACAGTTAATAATAATCGACGGTACATCAATTATTCTGCCCCGCATAAATAGTTTGTAAAAGAATGATATTCCATAATTCTAAAATGGTGACAATAAAGAGCAGGCTCTCATAATTTTATATCACGCACATTTTTGGCAGACCTGAAAAACAAACGAACAAACAAACAATGCCTTCCTTTACCGAAGCTAAGTCAAGTTCGCCAAAAGCAATAGAAACAACTAATAATCAAACGTTTTTCATTTGACCTTTCTTCAATTCTGACTTGACATCATGACAACTATACGTCCTCCTCTCGGCCGCAAGTCCACGACACTCGAAAACTGTCGAGCCCGGACGATTTTTTTGCAACCAGGAACAAAGACCAAACTGCATTGGTCCGTCGCAGCTGAGACCTCGCATCAAAGAAAATGGCGGAGGCGGTCGAAACGCAACTGCAGCGAAGACGTCCACAACGACGAAAAAAAAAAAAAAAAAAAAAAAAAAAAAAAAAAAAAAAAAAAAAAAAAAAAAAAAAACTTCCAGGGGGAAGACGTGAGTCTTGGAGCTGTGTTCCGGAAATGCCCCGCAAACCGCGGGCCCTCCGTGCCAGACGCCACGCCGGAGGCTCGCTGGCTGGCTGGCTGGCTGACCGGCCAGCTGCAGCGAGAAGCTAACCACCTGGAAAAACCCCGCGCTACGACTCCACGTCGACCGGTTGTATCTTTCGCGTTCAACCCGAACAATGATGCCCCGCGCTAGGTGTCTGGACAGCTCGGCGAAGGCGGAAAGATACCCTCGAAAGACGCCCGGGATATTCAGAATCTAGCACGAATGGAAGTTGCATGATTGTCAGTTCCTAAGCTAGGATATCATTTCAAAAGCCGATGTAACGTGAGTAAAACATGTGGTATTAATTCAGTTCAATTTTCGTAATACATATCCCTTTACATACCCTTACGGTAACCTGGTTGATAAAAGACAATTCGCTATAGACGAATTCATAATCCAGTAAATGGCTACAGCATACTCCTTCTATAGCTAGGGGTTGGGTTCAAATCCCAGTGAAATTTGTGGTGGACAAAGTCAGCTCTCGATACGTTTTCTGGAGTTCTCCCATTACACCCTACCTCTCATTTCACATTTTCTTCCATCATCATTATCGCTATCTTCTACTCATCAAATTATTATTTATGGGCGTCAATGGTATCAGAAGTTCAAGGACCCAATAAACAGGTAAAGCGGAGATGGCATAGCGATTTTTCACCCCGTTTTTTGAAGCATTAATATGATTGCCCACACGTTCGTTTAAAGCACGCAGAAAAGACTGGGAGAACTTGCAGGACTCATGTCCTACAATGACCAATATCACCCACATTCTCTATTACAAGCCTTCGCCGTTGGGGAATCTTACTAACGCAAAATGCAAAAGAATTTTTCGAGGTGTTTCGGGAGCCGGTTACGCCCAACATTAAACATCTCCCTGGACCTCGTCTCGTGAGCTGCTTACACATGCCAACCCTCTGCCACACAAGCACGCATGAAATGACGCTGCCGCGCTTTCTTTCTGGCACACTCCCATAATTCCTTCCTTTCCGTACATTTCCGTGTCGTCCATAGAAATAAAAGTCGTACTTGCAATACATCAAGGTAACTCTGAATAGGAAAAGTGTAAACGAGAGTAAGAATATTCATGAGTTTAGGTCATAAAAATCATGTTTCAACTTTTCCGGCTAAATAGACACGTGTGAAAAGTATGAATAAAATAATACAGAGCGGCTATTTTGTTAAAAACACTCTCAACATCGCAGACAGCAACGGGAAACTCTACTAGCAATTCAATGCAGGTTGCTAGAAATACAACTGAATTTGACAGTCAGACATCATGTCCAGAGAAATGGCAATCGATCAATGATATTGGATTGCTCCCGCGATTCCATTACTACAAAGACGAATTGGTTTGAATTTTTGGTTTGAAACGACAGATGAAAGAGAATGGAAGAGAAGGAGAAGCAAGAAAAATAATGCGTGTATGCGGACGAGTTCCGGCAGCAAAATCAAGCTGCCTTTGTTTCCTTAGGAATCAACTTTCGGTTCGTGTCTCTCAATACACTCGACAGTGTAGTAGTTGGGATCTGTCATTCTGGCACACGTTTGGCAGATTGATATAACATGTTTATTTTTGTAAACCCTTTCTACTACTTCCATTTCTTTTCACTATTTTTTAAACTTTTTTCAAGTCATTCGCAAATATCGCCTGTTATGACAGCAGGTTACAAGAGAATCGGTCTCGAGCATAAACAAATTGAAGTATTCATCGAACACACATTTCCTCAAAAATAAGCAAACGTTCCAACTATTCTCTATTTGAGGCCGGTTACCGGGCAAATAATATATTTCTCCGGATTTTTCCGACCCGACGATGAAATGTTTGATGGTTGCTATCAAAATTTTGGTTCCTAAAGGTAAGTTTGTAGATTATTACAAACTTTCGTCAACAAACGATAAACCATTCATTTTCATAAGATTAAAAAGACTAATGTTGTGTGGAAACAGCCGCTAGTAATGCTTGTCCGTGTCATGGTTCTTAACTTGAACTAAAAATTCGCAAGTTGATTATTTACGGGTCAGCAAAGTTGCATTTGCTACTACAATTTCTTTCCTAAGAATATGTTTTTCATACTTCGCAGCCAACAGACAAGAGCACCAGCTACACACAGACTCCAGCACATCTTTACGCTTTTTTTAATATTATGAAGATGAAATGCAAAGAGTATCGAAGAAATGATTAGTAACTGAAATTGTGAAATGCAGAAACCTCAAAATATTCACAGCAATTCTCACAAATATTCTGAGTACTAACTTAATAAAATATAGTACAACTGCGCATGCGCCAATTTTCCAAGTTCGCATGGTAGGAAACGCGAAAGCAAATTCTGTGCACTGGAGAAGGTTGCTGATAACGAAATATTGTGACATTATTTTTCTATGTAATTTAAATAATATATGAGCTACAAAACAAGAATGTTTTTAAAACACAAAAAGCCTACTTGAACAATCTATCTTACAGAAATTTTAATTACCAACAAATGTGACTAATAACAACCATTAAAACATTATGCATATCCCAAATTTTTTGCAACCCTTCACAAGAATGTTTCTTTACTTCTCCTGTAAATACTATATTTTATTTACGTCTCTTCGTTAAAACAGATTCGCTATAAACACACACAGTAGTCCAATACCTGGTGCAGATATCAGAATTCGAAAGGTTAGAATACACATTTGCTTTCGACCTCTCGAAATAGTATTAGAAATGTAGCTGAAATTTGTAAAAAATATCCCACTAAATAATTACACAAGCCAAGTTCGAACCCATTAGATCAGGGTTGTCCAGTAGGCGGCCAGCCATTTATTGTGGCCCGCGAGAGGTTATTAGTCAAAAGTTAACCCATAACTGGTGAGGTCATTTTATTGTCACGTAACTCGTGATGTGAGGACTACACACACCCCAACACAAAAACGTGCTTAAAAGTGTTGAAATAACAAAAACGTCTGTTTTGGTGATATGAATGAGAAATAGTATGCTTTATCATTAGGATTAATACCAAAATAAGTAAACCAGGAGTACAGTTACTTGTGAAATTAAAAAAAATATTTGAAGGTCAACATGAATCACTAAAAAAGCACTCTTCCAACTATATTTTATATCACTACACAGACTAATTATAAAATTGTATTTTTGAGGACCACAATCTAATTAAGGCGGACCAATTAATCACATCTTATGACTAATACAACACAGTTTTGTGAAATATAAAAAACCGACACACAGGATAAATAATTACGTAACCGATAACTTGGGAATTGATTATATCCCAAGCGTTAGAAAAAATAAAATAACCAGTTTCTGGACACCTTTAACAATGACACCACCGCCAGGCACGCAGAACAACTGACTTCCTGAGAGGTACCCAGAAGCATAGGGTCCTTTTGGCATCCGCTTCGCACAGATTCGTTACCTTTCAAAGCCTGGGGTACTAACAGTCACAACACCAGTTACGGGTTAGTCTCTTGCATCCTAGGCGGCCAGAACATTGAGCGACTAGCACACGCGCCCTGCCTGGATCACCCCCCCCCCTTAACGTAAAAATAAGTTTTGGTTTAAGGATTTTTTTTCTACACAAACCCAGAAATTCACAATCTCAATGTATTTCACTGCGCTATGCATAGTAAGGCCTGATATCACGCATGGTTCCATCCCCCTCCCACTGTGTCAGGGCAGCCGAGCAAACTGCCGAGATCAACAATACGGGGAAGTCAGGTGTGAATCGCCCGAGAAAAGGATATACGGCCCGTAATCATATTAAATGTTTTAGTTGTGGCTCCTGAGGCAATGCAAGTTGGACACCCCTGCCTAAGATAAAGGATCAAGACAGGTCGTTTTCGTCTGCGTCATCTGGGATAAGTGGCTGAGGGTAACAACTGATGTTACTGTAAAGCCTCTGATCAGGAGGTCCTAGGTTCGAGTTCCGACGGTGGCAGAATTTTTCGATACTAGATAGCTAGGTCGAGTTCAGTCGCTGCCTGAAGGAGAATTCTAGCGGCCGGCTGCTCTGATCGGTAGTTTTCCGTGGTTTCTTCGATCAACACCACGCGAACGCAGGAGCAGTGTCCTAACAACTGGTCCACGACCGCGCGCGATCTTTCCTTCCTCTTCCTTGTCCTCTCCTACCCCTTAATTACATACACTTAACACTTACATTCACTACACTACCACACATGCCGGGAGCTTAGAGCTTAACCCGGGTGAGGCGATAACCCGCTGATTCCTGATTGGGGAAACCCCGCTAGCCGACGGTAGGTCGGCAGCAGATCACACCATCCAGCGGGGAAGAACATCGCAAAGTCACGACGAGCGAACATGCACTACACTTACGGGACTAATGACTTTGGCACTTGACGTGCCCGGAAACATGACTCCATCAATCGTCCGCGTAAATCCCCGTCCCGGACCTCTGAATACAGCCAGCGCACAGCGCACCACACGCACGCGCATACATGTGTATTTGTCGGTCGTGCGGCTATCACGCACTTGTTTTTGACCAGGGGGAATTCACCCCGGAGTGGGCCCCTGGGCGTTATTCCCTATCCTCACCCCCTGCAGAGGCACAAGTACGCCTTTGAGCTAGTATCTAAGTCCCACCAGAACGCAGTTGACCCTCACGGTACAATGCTGGGTCAGGCCGCCCTGCCAGCTCAGACACCTAGCTACTCAGCCTAGTACTGGAGTCAAAACAATGCGCCACTCACATGCGCCGGGATCAAGTTCCCTCCTCTTTGCCCAGAGTATCGGGCCACAATCATGACGAATCCGAGAGCCCAAGTGGAGGATACCTGAACTAAGGTCCAGGCGGCTCGGAGCCCCCCCTCCCGTCTCCCCGTTGCTTAACGCCAGCTATCGACGTGGGTAACGATGGAACCTGGGCAACCTGACGGGTGGTATCTAGTTTCCCGCCGGACTTTTATATGTAGGACCAAGAGTACTCCGAAAAGCATCCTTCGCCCAATTCTTCCCAAGGTCGACGCGCCGTAGGCCCAACTGGTGGGTGGCCGGTTGCTCACTGCCTGCACCTTCAGGCTAACGACATGAGCGGCGCCGCGAGACTCAGGGTCCAGGAGGTCGTCTACGACACTCCACCAGAGACCACGACGACCTACGCCATCGTGATCCCCTCCCCTGTGTGTGTGGGGGGGTTAAGTGCGCACGCGTGCGTGCACGCGCAGGTGTCGACGGCGGCGCTTGTTTTGACTGGTCACACGCGCGCGTAGCGGGCGCCGTCTCGAAGGCCGGAGAAGCATCGCGCGGCGGGGGGAGAGCGCGCCGGGTAATTCAAGGAAACGCCTCCCAGAGGCAGAGCGAATAACAAACTATATCACGTGCGAATGATTTCTTTACGTCCGTCCCTATATTAATTGTGCTTTATAAAAAAAGGTGACATCTATTATTTTATTAACCATTGAGATTCTTTCCTTAATGCAATCTATTGCTGAATACACTATTACATTTTCGCGTAATCATTCTATCTACATTTTTTTCCAAACAATATTAGTAATTTTCAGTAATATCTTTACTATTTTGCATTTCAGATGTTACATTCATCGCAACAATAAGCAGCTCGAACGTGTAAGTATGCTCGACTTCAAATCTCAGCCCAGACCAATATTTTTTCGTTGAATGTTTTGAAAGCATAGGGCACTGAATTCAAAGGCCTAAATGTTATTTTCATTACAACTTTTAAATTTTCAAAGATTAAAGATATGCAGTTTTTTCGAAATTCTTATGCTTCGTTTGATGAGCAATTTTTCAAGTGATGGCTGAAGCGTTAATAGGAAAGAAGTTGTAATTCTATAATTTTAAGTAACCACAACCAATAATACGAGAAAGTATGTGTTTCAGCACCACATGTAGTTTTAAATGCAGTTAGTCAAGTATTAGGAACAATTTAAATACGATCGGGATTTTTTTAAATTAACACTACTTTTATTGGCCTATCTTTAAACATGTGAAAATAAATGTGGCTAAGTTACTTCTCAAAAGATTTATAGTGCCAGAGGAGACAAGATACAATATCAGAGCGGGGGCAGCAGATTTCACGGACTATTCAATAATCTGGAGGACCATCAACATTGGCATAATTCTACAGTTCCCTGACTTGACGTTTCTCTAGGCCTCCTATCATGAATTTCAGGTGAAAGGTAGTAGTTTCGAAACAAATTATGTGGGAGGACGTATGATGGATTTTAATGAGCCGAAGAATGATAATTAATGACATGTAATTAGAGATACTGTCAGGAATACAAATTGGCATCACTTATCACTAAAAATACTTTTTTTTCGGGATGGTATTTTAGTAAAATATATTTAACTTTTTCTCTTAAAAGCGATCAGCTGACGCAACCGAGCGGATGGAGAAACACTTTGTTACGCGCACACGTGATCTACTTCACGGCTCTGTGCCAAAAAGGTTTCTTCTGTTTTTGACTGGAACATCACACGACATAACAACATTTAAAAAAATACTAAACAATCTGCAAGACATTTCCTTTCAAAGTCCTGTCCGGCGATTAAATTTAACTAATTCCGAGTCCCGCGCATAGTAAAAAAAAAAAAAAACAAAAAAAAAACTAGTGGTGCTGCATCCGCATATACTTTCCCTTATAATTAGTAACGGTTACGTAAAATTATAAAACTGCACACTCTCTCTTATCGCTTATCAAACTCTCAACATCACTTAAGTTATGTAAAAAATGAAGTAAATATAACTCAAAATCAAGCGAAAAATATTTATATTTTGAAATAATTAACAGCATACGGGCTGACATTCTGTGAAAGAAACCCTACTTCGGAGTCAATGACCGGATTTGATCTACAAAGTAAAATACTACTATTGTAGTATATTATACTAGAATCTAAAATACTACGAATAGTAGCGAGAAAAAACTTCTTTAGTAACAAGGTCTCACAAAACGAGTGAATTTCTCTCGAAACATCGGCACTTTTCCTGCAGCATTATATATCTGTTTCTGTACTTTGTATAAACGAGAAAGTATAAAAAAACAGTTCCCAGTAACTGGGTTCTCAAGGGTACTGGCGGAACGGGCGGGGTGGGGTGGGGTGGGGTGGGGGGAGGGCGCCCCTTCTTAGAAGGAGTTGGCGCCAGCCCGCGCGACAACGCAAGCCAGAACCGGCCACGCACGCACGCACTCTCTTTCCGGGTAGGGGGCGCGGAAACTGCCAAGCCAGGCGGCGTTGCCACTTCTGTCTACAGCCCGCCTGGACATGCAGGCATGGAACAAGAAATATTCTTCCAAAATGCAGTATTCAACAGATTGGTAGATTGTTAGTGATTCCGGGAGCGTCAACTACTAGGGTCACTAGTCCCGTAAGTGTAGCGCATGTTTTTTCTCTCGAGAGTGGTGGCGGTGGTCTTCCTTCTGGATGGTGATATCCCGCGTCGACCTACCGTCGGCTAGCGGGGTTTTCCACAACCAGATATCTTCCTCCAGCGGGGCACCGCTCCAGCCGAGACAAGCTCTAAGCTCCCGTGCAGTATTCAAAAGTTCGAGGTGTTTCTTTGGACGCGAGGTGTCCTCGAAGAGCGTAGATGCGATGCATGTTTGCGATGATTGATGAATTATTTCATGTTTTCACGCGGGTCAACAGTTAAGGTCATTAGTCCCATAAATGTAGTTAATGTTATGTTCCGGAAGGTGGCGCTGATCAACCCCCGCTGGAAAGGTATAACCTCTCTGGGCTCTAGGGTCGATCGGAGAAGCCACAGAAAGCTGCCGATCTCCTCCAGACAGCGACTGAGTTCCACCCTTTTAATATCGATTAGGTATGTGCATGGGCATGGTGAATACTTGTAAGTGTATTCTTCACACGCGTATGAAACACCAAAAGTCATTCAATCGATTCACTATTGTGACATCATTCCCTGTAGTAATTTACAATTATTATTTTCTAACATCCCATTTTCACTGCACCTACAAAATACATAAGGACGAATCCTCAAACAAAAGATCTTTAACAGACTTCTCATGTAACACTCATATTCGGTTAAAACTTATTTAATTAAAAATTGCACTTAACAGTAATCGCGCACCTCCTTTCCCGCACAACCACGCATAACTACAATAGTGAGTCCTAAGCCTTTTAAAGCCTGTGGGATGTCGAACTATGTTACATGAACGTAATCTACGAAATGAGATCTTTGCGGTCCCTGTATTACATTTTTTGGGGCTTAGCTTTCGGAGATCCCATTCTCTCTAGCACTTACACAAACGGAAAGAATGTCCAATTCATATTAGTAAAAATTAAGTGTCTCTGATTTCAAAATAACCGTCTCATACATTTGTATGATTATTTATATGATGAAAAACCCATACAATCAGTTTTACAAATTGTTGTGTTCTAATCTATGGAATGACTAAATCGAATTCCATGCAACTCAAAGACTCAATGGTTGAACATTTTGTCAGGCAGAAATAAGACTGATTTGTTTTTGGCTAATTATCTTCAACACAAATAAAAGAAAATGAACGATGCCTGATGGCTAATTCCTCCTAGAGCGGTCGACAGATGATCTTTGACACACCGGTAGATCATGACCCATCTTAGGATCTAACTATGTTGATCATTTTGATGATTAGCTATCAATATTCGTGTATCATTAATACAATTTTCGTTACTGGAAAAAAAAAAATAATTGTCGTGTATATGCAACCCGCAATGCAACCAGCGAGTTTACAGGGAAAGGGCAATATTTATAACTACTCCTAACAATAACGGCGGGGAATAGCCTAGCATCCCGTAGCGACTGTGGTACAGCGACAGCGATGGTACCGTGCATGGCAGATCATCTGGGGCAAGGTGGAGTAGGGGGCTAGGCGGTTACAAGATTTCATTCCTTTCCCTGTTAAATAGTTGACTACGATAAATAAATACCCGAAGTACACTGTTTGTACCTTAAGTGAAATTAAATTATGTAATCTATATTCTTAGCAATTTAATCGCAGTGGTCTAAGTTATCTATGTTCATCGTCGCCCATCAATATTATTAAGCCCTGCACAGTACCGGGGCCTTTGTGATGTAAAGAACAATTGAGAGCGTGACCAACTGAACTTGAGGTACCAATCTGAAGCCATTTTCACATAGGCCTACATATAAAACAATGATTCACGAAGTGAACTTAATGGTTCTCAATTCAAACGTAATGTTGAAGAAAAAGAGGAAATGCGCTCGGAACGGAACAGCGACCTTTAAAGCACAATGTGAAAAAAACAACTAGTTTGGCTGTATAAATTTAATGCCTTGCCATTGGCATCACCTTCAGACTTGTTGCAGACAAATGAATCTATAGAAATGAGGTTCCTTGCAGTGTGCCAGGAAAGTGTGGACATCAGGCAAGTACTAAATAGTGTGTCAGTTGCAGATAAGATTTAAAAAATACCGAGTCTTTTGGAAAGATTTCACAACGTTCAAGAAAAAAATTTCATAATTTTATGTATAAAGGAAAATTTATTTATTTTAAGAAAATAAAATGATCGATGAAATGATTATTTTTAACCTTACTCGGCATGTTATGTAATAACATTTTTACTTTTTTCTTTCTGATATATATGGCCCTCCGGATTTGTATTTTATTTTTAAAGAAAACTGAACTTGTAGTGTTTATTATTATTATTATTATTATTATTATTATTATTATTATTATTACACGTATACGTAAATCCTTTTACACTACAGAGCAGCAAATAAAACTACATCTTTCTAACCTGGAGTCATTAGCTGTGGCAAGGTGTGAACACTGCCACCAAGTTACGTTTAAAATGCACCCTCTTTATCAGCGCGCATGCGCCACTGTGTGACGTCAGCTTTCGGGCCGCCATTGAAATGTCTCAGGCGCATCCTACGGATGGCGCCACCTGTCGCAGTTACATCACGCTCTTAGCGTCGTCTCCGTTACAACTTCCGTCATTGTCTTTCCCTTTACCTTCCAGCTTAATTACATCATCATGGTACATGAAGCTTCTCTAACCTCAAACAACTTGCTTTGACCAAATCAACTTGGCCACAACCATCAGAGAGGAGCAAACGGAGCGAAGAGGAAAACTACGTCACTTCCGTTACAACTTCCCTGACAAGTTCCTCACTGTCTCTCGCTTTGCCTTCCAGCTCAATTACATAATTACTAATAATCATAAGAGACGGAGCTTTTCTAACCTCAAACTACTTATTTTGGCCAAATCAACTCGGCCACAGCCATCGGAGGTAAGCAAATGGAGCCCAAGGGGAAACTACGTCACTTCCGTTCCAACTTCCCTGACAATTTCCTCACTGTCTCTTCCTTTACTTTCCAGCATCATAACAGCATCATTGTAGCTTTTCTAACCTCAAACTATTTATTTCGACCAAACCAACTTGACCACAGCCATCGGAAGAAAGAAAACGGTGCGAAGGGAAAACCACGCCACAACTTCCCCGATAACTTCCGTCCAGCCTAAACGTTCCCCGTTCAAAAACCCAACCCCGTGAGAGAGCGCGTGGGCGCGGATAGCGCGAGCGCGTGGCGCGTCGGCGTAGGCGGCCGGCGGCCGAGCGGCCAGGCGGCGGCGGCGGCGGCGCCTGTGGGCCAACGAACCCTCCCCGCGAGCGCACAACACACGCCCACGCGCACCCCACACACGCCGCCCGGCCCCGCCCCGCCCCGCCTCCCCTCGCGCGCGCTGGAAAGCACCACGCGCCGCACCGGCTCCACGTGCGAGCGGAGGCGAGCCGCGCCAAACCTGCCAAGACGAGGTGCCCACCAACTTCACTTCAGAGCATAATCCATTTTCAAATCATCATTATAACAAGATATTGATTGATTGATAGTGATTCCGGGCGCGTCAAGTACTATGTACTAGTCCCGTAAGGGTAGTGTATGGTTTTCCATCGGGAGGTGGCGATGATCTTCCCCCGCTGGGTGGCCTGTTCCGGCGCCGACCTACCGTCGGCTAACGGGGTTTTCCCCAACCAAGTATCTCCCACTAGCGCGCCACCGCCCTAGCAGGGACAAGTTCTAAGTGCCCGACCGGTCTCCCGGCATGTGTGTTAATGTAGTGCATGTTAGTGTAGGTGTGTGTGTAAGGGGTAAGGATATGGCAAGGAAGAGGAAGGAAAGATCGCGCGCGGTCCGTGGCCTGTTTGTTAGGGTCCTGCTCCAACATTCGCCTGGTGTTGATCGGAGAAACCACGGAAAACTACGGATCAGAGCAGCCGGCCGCTAGAATTCTCTTCCAGACAGCGACTGAATTCAACCTAGCTGAAAAGTTAGTTGAACCCACCGCTCCCGGTCCACAAGATATTCTGTTCAATTCCATTCAGTGTCACCTAACAGTAAGCCTACAAAGTAACTACAGTTGAACCGCATAGAAAAAATCAACAATTTTCACTGATTATAATGAACCATCTCACGAATGGTCGTATGTCTCTCTTAATGTCACTCACAAAATACTAAACGAGTTGGATACTGGAAACAAATTTGTAGTCCTTTGACATGCGATGATATCGACATGAATTTGTTGACAAACTTGGTTTCCAGTATCCAACTCTTTTAGGTTTTTGTGAGTGACATTAAATGTGACATACGACCATTCATGAGATGGCCAACGATATGCGCTAAAATTTCGCCACTCACACCACCATAACCAGGGAATTCCCTTCGTCGTTCAACGGGATGCCGCACGCGTTCGATATCGGTGACAGTTGATGCTCTTGGACCACGATTTCGTCACACGCTTAAGGGCCGGCGACTACATGTAACATCAATTGACCGTTACGAAGTCTCCTTCGCTCTCGTACTCTTCCATTAAATACCCTCTCGTGGAGGGCGGAGAGAAGATGGGATGTTTGAAATGGGACCGCTTCCCCTGCGCTGTGGGAAACAAGACATGCCCTTGAGGTTTTTACACCACAGTAAATTTATTACATTACTCCCGACGACGTTCCAGGGCTCTTTTCGATGCCGTAAGTGTAGTACACAGGCTCCTCTGATCAGTAGTTTTACGTGGAATCTCATATCAACACCTGACGATGCCCTAACAAAATGGGACCTCGCACCGTGGGCGAGCTTTTTCATCATTGTCCCTTCCTCTACCCTTACACACACACACACACACACACACACACACACACACACACACACACACACACACACACACACACACTCTATATGCCCCACACTAGCATACATCGGGAGACCAGTCGGGAAGTAAAGAGTTTGTCCCAGTTGGAGCGGTACCACGCTGGAGGCGATACCTGAAGGGAAAACACCCCGCAAGTCGACGTGTAGGTCGGCGCCAGATCTTACGGTCCAACTGGGAAGGAACGTCACCATCTCCCAGGATGCAACATACTCTACTCTTACGAGAATAATGACCATAGAAGTTGATGACCGAAAACACTAAATAAACAATGAATAAATTTAAAAAAAACACACAAACTTTCATCGGCATTGAACGTGACAACAACGGAACAAGACGCCAGCGGGCTACGAATCGAATACTGCACAGGCCTACCGTGCGCCCTCATTTCCCCTACGCAGTTGTCGAGCGGGGGGGGGGGGGTGCGTAGATCCGAGTGGCCTCGACCCGCACCTCGCCTCCAAACAGCAGCCGCGCCGATTTGGAATTCGGCGAAGCCAAATAAGCCCGAGGCGGTCTCGCGGCAGGAATAACCCCGCCCCCTCCCTCGCGCGCGTCATTGGCGGCCCCGCGCGCGTTGCGCTTTCTCACTCACGCGCCGTCCACGCGACGCGACGCCTCTTTTTCACCCGCGACGGCCTTTAGTGCGAAAACGGGGGTTTAACACACACGATATGGCGTTTAAAAAGCTTATAAATCCGAAGAAGCAAATTTTGCTGGAGGGAAGAAAAAATAATTGTAACAAAGTGTTTTCAGGAAGTCAGAATAAACACACCACTCGTAATGCAATTTTCTCATTATTATTATTATTATTATTATTATTATTATTATTATTATTATTATTGTTGTTGTTGTTGTTGATGTTCTTTGTCTCAGAGTTTATCTCTGGTGTTTTCTCTTTGAGAGGTTCAACCAATGCTAGTGTTGATTTAACTCAGTGCGAACAATTCTGTCTCCTATATCACGGATTTTTTTGGGCTTTAGGAATTAAAGTACTGTCTAGGACAACAGTTTCCAAATTTTTCTTCAAATTTTTGTTGACCAAACTAGTTGCTGTGATTACTATTGGGATTATTTTCACTGAATTGAGTTTATACATTTCTTTATATTCTATTGCAAGCGCGGTGTATTTAGGTCTTTTTAAGATTCTGATTTATTAATGTGATCAGCCAAATGAGTGACATCAATCAAAATTGCATTTCTTCCTCACACTGTGCAAGACAATGTCAGGTCTATTAGCACTTATCCGTGTGAATTGCAATATCGTAGTACAGTTTGTAATGATTATTTTACATTGTAGGTCTAGCTTTATATTCATTTTATTATTATTATTATTATTATTATTATTATTATTATTATTATTATTATTATTATTGTTGTTGTTGTTATTAGTGTTGTGGTTGGTGTTGTTGTTATAGTAGGAATATGTTAGAATTACTGTTTTGTTCAATACAAATTAGAAATCCTAATATTCTAATCTCGTCTCTACAAACGTTTTCGATTCTTGGAGCTCTCTCAATTGCCTTGCCGAGAGCCAGAGATTATTGACAGTCTTTTAAATTCAGGTTTCCGAGTTTCATTCACGAAGATTCGGTATATAATTTAAAACTCGATTCAAAAAGGAACATGCCTGTTTTACAAAGAAATGTGACGACAGCTAATTCTCACAGAATGTAGATCTTGTCTCTTTAAATCAATTACTAGACATTAAGATGGTAGAATTTCTTGCATTCTGCTTTGAAAGAACCCAACTAGATTTACGTAAGCTATCAATCCCCAAGGTAGAATGATTTTTCAGGTGAGAAGTAGCAAAGAGATTACAGAAGAATTAAATATTGTACAGTAACTAATACATATCTACACAAGTCAACAGTCAGTTTGGAAAACACAATACACTCACAAGTTTCCAGTATGCGTTTTTTGAAGAAAAATCTTTGCAAAGGTGATGCCATACACTTTCATATAAAAGTCGCTTTAGATTCAAATATGAAATATATTTGTAAAAACTTAAAAAGGTATATACATTAGGATGCTAATACGATACATCAACTTTCGAAATATCCTCATTCTACTCTGATATAAGGCGCCTCTCAACTTTCAGCTCCAATACCGGAATAAAAGGTGCGCCTACTGTTCGGAAATATATTTTTAAATGAAATATATTTTAAAAAAAAGGAACATACATTAGGGTGCGAATACGACGCATCAACTTTGGAAATATCCTCCTTTACACGCTGACATAAGGCGTATCAATTTTCAGCACCAAAAACGGAAAACAAGGTGCTCCTGTCACTCGGAAATTTACAGAACTTGTCCGACCCCGCCCTGGAGTGGCGCAAAGCCCGTTTTAGCCCGGCGCGCCGCGCCGCCGCGAGCTGGAGGTCAGGCGGTCGACATCCGGCTGCAGGGAGTGCGCGCAGCGCGTGCGCCCGGAAGCGCGGCGGCGGAGGCGGAGGGGGGCGGGGTCGCGGAGGGAGCGTCAACGAAGGCGCGGCTGACGGTGGCCAAAGCAACGGCGGCGGGGATGGTTGCTCGGACGGGGCTGGCGGGGCACACACGGTGGAGACAGTGCACACGAAACGGGTCAGTGACGGTGGCTGGCGGGGAGGAGTAGAGCGGGTAGGAAGATGCCAGGTGGGCGTGGCGGAATGGAGCGGAACAAGGCGGAGAGGAAAGAGTAGAGAGGGAGCGCTGGGAGGTGACCAGGGAGGGTGGAGCGGAGACAGTGGGGAGAGTCACAGCGGAGCAAGGCTCAGCGGATCTGAGCAGGCCGGGGTGGAGTAATGCAGAGCAGCGGGTGGCGAGGTGGAGCAGAACATATCGAGGCGGGGGGAAGGAGAGAGGGGGCGGGCGGGG
Source organism: Teleogryllus occipitalis (assembly GCA_011170035.1). Lineage (NCBI taxonomy): Eukaryota > Metazoa > Arthropoda > Insecta > Orthoptera > Gryllidae > Teleogryllus > Teleogryllus occipitalis. The sequence goes on along the minus strand of BLKR01000321.1, from coordinate 399,281 downwards.
TGGAGCAAAACATACCGAGGCGACACGGGGCAGATGTAAAACAACGGGGAGGGATGGCGCAGGAGGTCGGTGGAGAGGCTGGGATGGGGCGGAGACGTACGGTAGGGATGGGGCAGGAATGGGGCACGGCGGGGCGGGATGGGGTGTGGCGGGGCGGGGTTGGGCTCAGGAAGGAATGGGGCGAGGTGGAGCGTGACGAAGCGGGGGGCGAGGCTGAATGAGATGGAGCGGGGCTGGGCGAGGCGGGGCGGGACAGGGTGGGGCTGACGCGGGCATGGAGCGAGGCGGTGCAGCGCGAAGTGGGGTGGGGCGGAGCGGGGCGAGGTCGGGCGGGAAGGGGCAAGGTGGAGCAAGGCGGGTCAAGGCGGGGCACAAGAGACGAGGCATGGTGGTGTGGGGCGAGGCGGGGTGGTGCGGGGCGGTGCGACGGGGAACGGGTCCGGGACGGGCGCACCGGGGCAGCTGCGGCGGCGGCAGAGTACGGAGAAGCGCGTCACGGCTTCAAACGGCCGCTGTCAAATAGCAACATGAAATACACGCGCGCGCCCGTAAACCCGTTTCAAAGCCGCCCCGCGCGCTTACAGACGAGCCGCGCTGTCCACGTCAGAGACGCGCGGCGACAGCGAGGCGAAACGGCGCGCGCTTCCAGCTCCGCCACAAAGCGGATGCGAGACGCAGAATGTGACAAAGAATAATTTCAGCTAGAAGCTCGCTCCCCCTCGCACACACAACTTCCTTCTCGCTTTTTTACGCGCGTCCGTCTGTTTTCTCCTCCTTCTGCAATATGTTTTGGGCTTAATGCCCGTTGCTGTTCTTACAACTGGTCGTTTGTCAGTTCAGTTGTTATAAGTAACGGGTTCATTGTCTTTGCTGCGTAACTAGGCAAAATTTCGTTACCCATGTTATTGGTTTTAACGTTGAAGTTGAATAGCCGTTACAAAATTTAGTTTCAATAACGACTTTGTAGGGTATTTAGTTTTGTAAAGATTATTAAAATCTATCCTAGTCATTTATAATTTTTTTGTAATTGGAATTGCTGGACGTTTTGACTACAATCTCTAAACTCTCAATTTCCATTTTCACTACGTTGTAAGAACCACCTTGGCGATCTTCCCCAAACTTCTTAGCTTTCAATTACATCCAAACCTATGTTTCAATTTTACGTCGTATTACGTAAAGAGATCGTCAATTCGTTTGCGAAGTTATACGGAACAAGATTTATATCCAATTCTTTTATCCACGAACAACGCAAATATCTGGAAGATCGGATTTATACATGGGCTACGTGCCAAAACTACGAAACGGAAGTTGATAGAAAATAGTTATTTATGATAGGAGTGGTTAAAGTGTCATTTTATATTGCGAGTAGGAAAAATTGAGACACAAGGCCGATAGGCCGAGCAAAATAAAACCTACGAGGAAAATAAAATCAATTTTATCACATGTGGCATACACGATGTTTTGGACAGACTTACTGACATTTATTTTATTTTAATTAAAGTAAAAAATATAAATCACATAATTGTGTACTATGTTACATTAATAGCAGTATAATGCGATCCGACGAGTATTTCGTTTTCTTTGTTGTATTCGGTTTTACCAGAACATTTGAGCATCATCTCATTTTAGGATTTATGTTAAAAATACAACTTTTAGCACACTTTGTATGCACTAAAAGTAACCGCTTTTACTAGAGACTGTATAATAGTACGTTTTTATACGTTATTCTAAATACCAATTGAAGCGAAGCCGAGAATTATTGTTTCATTGAACGCACTACACAGCTTACAGTTGTCCTTACAACACCAAGGCAAACCACTTTGTTTATGTATGCGTTGTGAAGGACGCGCTTATTTACAGACATATATTTAGCTCCTCAGCTGGAAGCGATAATCCTGCTAACTCAGTTTGCACTTAAAAAATGAAGAAGAAATTAGGAACAGAGTTGGAGCACTAATTACCACATCGTCGCCTTCTAACCACAACACATGGCCGGAAACCTGTAGCACCGAGTCGGAGAGCTACAAAAACTACGAGTTTGTCTTCTGAAAGATAATTGGAACAGTTTCCCCAATCGTCATAATGAAGTTCGGGATGAACTGTGACTTGGCGGCTGGCTCGTTAATCTCTACTTGAAAGAACCGAGATATAAATCTGTGAGCATCTGTGGACGATAAGAAGAGCTTTAGTTTCGTTTCCTTTCTCACGCACCCTGCTATTCCTTCTGTTTCGTCTTCCCGCTCGTCACTATCTTACAATCGCCCTCCATTCTCTCTGTAAATTTCCCTTATCTTTACATACGCAGAATCACGATGAATAAGTGAAGGATCACATAACACGATCGTCTGGCTGTCATCTCATACACAGAAATATTTAAAAATTCCATCTCGGAAAACCTACACTCCACAATTGTTCTGCGAAGACCATGAAAATGACAAGTTCTTAACTGATGGTTGGATTCCGTTGAATTGCATCTCTTTCGCCATCAGTGAAGTGGTAATAAGTAATTTAATGAATAATTAGCATACCCGTACGAGAACTCTCGTATGTTAAACCCCACTCTATTTTTTCCCTTTAGTTTCGTGAAACTGAAAAATGGGAACATGGTGGTCCGTTTCCATCGTAATTCCTTCAACATTTGGTACGCAGAACCACGGCAGATACTTAAATGAATGGTTGCACTACATACATAAGAAACAATATTCATCGGTGTCACACAACTACAAATAATTCTTCTAGTTGTTGTTGCGAAATCGAATCTGGAATTAATAATTATGCCAATAAATCTGTGCTGCAGTCTGTGCAAACCACGGTGTACACAGAAAGCCTAAATAGTACAAGATGGAGGAAGAATCTACGCCTTCTAAGCATAACGTCAGAAAGATGGCTACCTGCACCAAGGGCTGAAATATAGTTCACGGAGGAATATATTTTGTATTCCTCTATACATAGGTGGTATTGGTAGTAACGAACCGGCAAAAATTTAATAGAATGTCCAAGAATGTCTCATCCTGTAGATTACGGTGTGATGAACGTTTCTTTAAAGCCGTGGACCTCACAATTTTAGTTTTTAATGCCCGAAAACGCTTCGTTTAGGAGTTATTTAACGATAAAGCTGCCCGAGTGTTGCAGGATGCATTGATATGAATAGTTAGATCCACTTTTTTAAACAAATCCTTCGTATTTTAAAAGTCAATGTGCAAGTCGTCACGTCCCCGTGAAATTCTCTTTCTTTACAGAAGTCATTAATGAAGATAAGTTGCGTGTTAGAGCCTCAAAAGGTATGCACACTACTGAAATAATAGAGAAGACGATGGAGAAATGACGTGATAATAGAATGAAAAAAAAATCGAAAGAGTTTTAATAATTCTTTTACATGACGTAAATCCATTTCATAAAGACAGTGAGCTTTTGCTACATCACGTTCGTACAGAACACACTCCTTCCGAATCGTATACCAAAAGAAAATGGGTTTTATATCGTTATTCTTTATACGGTTTCCATCCCAACTCAGGATCATCACTAAGACTCAGGAAAAGCGTTTGGTAAATTATTCCAAATATAATGTTTTGCCGGAAAATTACTTCTTTTGCATTTCTTACAAGCACCGTACCCTTTACTTGTGCTCTCTACGAGGATAAGATCACGTGTGCGACGCGACGTACGGACCGCGGCGTCAACGCCATCTACGTGTGGCCTGGCTCCGTTTCCCTATTGCAGGGTTACTTACGTTCGTTGCTCTCGCGAGCTACCCTTGTCGAATACAGAACGTACAACGACCGACAAGGGCTCGCGAGCGATACAGGTGCGATGGACGGGAACACCGGCGCATACCACAGTGGCCGCATTCAGCGGAAACGTTCTCACTGGGGAGAGTCGCTGAAAGCACCTTCATTTACGCGTTTCCTTTTGACGAACGATTCCAGAGATGTAGCGAACGTGCCCTGCGCCATTCTGCCCGAACAGGAGCGAGTGTTCTATAACCGATGCGTCAAAAGCAAGCGTACAAAGGGGGGATCGAAAGGTGCAAAGACCTAAAACAGAAAACCCAATACGTGCGGTCACAGGTAGCACATCACAGCGGTCAAAAGTGCAACGTGCGGGGCTGCGCGATTCGGTTCAGTGCAGTGCTCGGCCGGCCCCACAAAGGAAGAAAATAAGCATCGGCGCCGGGAGCCGGGCGCCGCGCCGCGCCGCGCCGGGCGCTCCCTAAATCATTTATTTATGGAAGGATTCCCCGCGGAGAAGGCAGCGATTGTGAAGGAGTCGGGGAGGCGAGCGCGAAGGGGGCGGGGCGGCACACACGCCACGCGGCGCCCCCGCGCGCGCGCGCTCGCCTGGCGCCGGGCCAGTTTCCGCGTGGGCCGGGGGCGGGGCGGTGGCTAGGGCCACGGCGAGGATGGCGACGGAGACAGCGGTCGCAGCAGCGCAAGTGGAAGGAACTGAGGGGATGGCGGACTGGCAAGGTAGTGGCTCTATTCATTGGTTTTATTTGCTGCTGTTGGTGGTGACGGAGATGTTAGTATTGGTGGTGACGGAGGTGTTCGTGTTGATGGTGACGGAGGTGTTGCTATTAGTGGTGGAAGTGACAGAGGTGTTGCTATTGGTGACGGAGATGTTGCTATTCGTGGTGTAGGTGAGGGAGCAGTTGCTATTGGTGTGGTGGTGGTGGTGGTGACAGGCGTAGATGATGGTGGTGATGGAGGTGATTCTAGTGGAAGTGGTGAAGGGGATGGTCGAGGGGTGGCGGTGATGATGGTGATTTAATGGTAGCGGGGAGCATTAATGGGTTCGCCTGTCAGCACCGGCGAAGGATCCATTAATGACGAACGTAGTGGAGGTTGTGGCGGTGAAGGCAGATGTGAAAGAAATAAACCTAATTCTTACTAAAAAATCGATTCGACGTTTACGAAACTTTAATAACGACTAATTGTTCCTCTCTTGGAAATTTTCACGATTGCTTCTTTCACACCCATAAGTCCAGAGAAACATATGATTATGAAGCATTCACAAAATCAATAATCGACCAAAAATAATTATTTCACATATATATTTGCGAGAAACAATATGTATGAATTTTTCGAATTCGAAATCTTTACTTATTTGCACTATCATAATTTTATAATTTCTTGATTTAGTTCCTTTTTTACTTCATATTTCTTGAAGTTAAAAGCAAATATCCGAGCTCTTTAAAATATTTTTCATTTTTATTGTAGACAATCACAAAATTAAAATTACGATTTATCACTTATTTCATTTACCGTATCATTCTTCTTATTAAGCCCCATGCAACTAGTGAGTTTACTGATACATGGAGTACAGTGATATTCGTAGTAATAGTGAGGATGATGGTGGTAGTGACGATGACAATAATGGTGTTGGTAGTGGTGGCAATTGCCTTTAAATGGTGGTACCGTGTACGGCACAGGTACTCCATCTCTACAACGTGTACCACTTAAAAAGCTTAAGGATTGCTTAAAGAGCACAAGGATTCTGACGTATCGCCGTCCTAAATATCAACCATTTAGGGCTTCTCTTTTCATACAAAACACACAAAGAGGGAGGTCATGTCTCTAAACGTCTGGAATGAGATTTTCTAAGGACGTACAACATCTTTCGAACGTTGATTCCTACTTCGAACGACAATGAGAATCGTATTTGAATGAACCCAAGACGAATCAATGGAAATTCTGCTATAAATACAGGTATCAGTCCAAATCTGTACTGTCTGAGTAGTATTAATTCATTTAAATATACATCTTAAATGGATGTAATTTAAATTCAATGAAGGGTTTTCTGCGAATCGATTCAAGTATTATCGAAGATCACTACTGGTTGTGGGAACCCCCGGCCTAGGAAGCAGCCAATGGCAGAAGTTTTCTCTTTCGCCGCCCACACCATCGGGCTGTGGAGAGTCACGCTAAAACACGCTGAATACCACAGGGGGGATTTCTATCGCCCGCCGTAAAATAAAAATATTTTAATGGGACGTTTTCATGAAAGTTATTTATCTTCCTACACAGAAAAGTTCTTTGATGATCTTTCATCTCAGGAAAAGGATGACTAGTCCGAGTGTTTTATGAATTTGTTCCAAATCACATCTCTGTTTTCGGCTGGCTCGGTATTTGCTCCGTCCTATCCTACTCGAGATTTCATCTCCTTTTCGCCTCTGGCAAACCGAATTTTTGAATCGCATTTGAATTTTCATTACAATCGATGTCTCGTATTCCGTATTATTGCATTTACTTTTTTTAGAAATCGCTACGTTCTGGCATTTTTTCCTTTCTCTGTAGGTACTAGCGGCTAAAGAACTTTCAACAAACCTGAGGTTACACAATTTCTTGTCATAACCATAGCAGTCAAAATCATAATGTCAGACACTTTTGATTTTTGAAACAATAATTTAGTTATGAAAAGATATGGCTGTGCTCTATTTAATATTTAGAGAAAGGGGGTACAATATGACGGGTTCGATTTTAAGGGCTTCACTATACTATGATCCCACAGCCCGGTACAGGAAAGGAAGAAAGGACAAACTGCACGTTGCAATACTCAAATGTACAGAGTGTTGCATACACAGCCTTGTAGGCGAATGGACATCAAAAAGGTTTCAAATGCACATCATTCAATAATTGCATCGCGATTGATTAAAATGAACAGAAACCTCTAGCGTAATTATAAATAACACAGAAAAATAAACATGTTCGTCTCGAAAAACGTCTCGGCAGGAGCAACGACATTCTCTTCAAAACAAACTGAGCATCCAGTCTTTCACAACACAAATGCTACATAACTCTAGTAAGAAAAAACTAGTTGAATTTGCGCCATGCAGATGGACCATGGTGGGAAGTCTGCCATGAGTTTGTTTACACATGTTTTGAAGAGAAGCTGCGTATTAATAGGAGTACGGTATTTGACCTGCAAGAGAGTCGGGACGAATGGTTACTATAAGACAAGGGATTAGAGAAGAAGAAGCAAATCATGTCTTACGCGTTCTGGCATCGATCATTTAAAATGCGAGCAATACTAGTGTACATGAAATAATCGAAGTATTTGACCCGGACACCAAATATTTTCTCGCCCATAATCACTAATCGTTGTTTGAGCAATTCCTGTTGTGAGTGCAAACTTAATTTGCCTACGTCAATTACCAAGAAGCACTATTTATGTGCACATCCCACTAGTTAAATTAACATTTCTGGAGTATAAAGAAATTGTTCCATATCCATTGTTCTCGAATGATGCTTGATACTTCGAATCCGAAAATAATAACCAACTGACGCATGTAGAGAACCATGGTCGATGTGCTAGATCTCTATGAGCAAGGGTGCGGGTTCTAGTCGTGTGGCCAGCACATTTGATGCCCGAGATACAGCGGCTGACGCATTACAAGAAGCTGCGGAAGGTGGTAGTGGATAAAGGCATGCGTGTAACTAAGGGTGTCGTTGGAAGAGTCAGTAGCTGCATCGATACTTTCCGGCTGGGTGAGGAATGCATTGGCAACCTACCTTACTCCCTTAAATTATCAGGAGTCCTCTTTAGCGGCGCTCTATGAAGAAAACATTGAAGATTCAACCGACTCGAAGGACAAATGGCTACGTACATAGATACTTGTACACAGACGTACAGCTACGTACATATACACTTGTATCCATCGCAAATGTAGTATGTACAAGGCACGTCTGGCCCCTAAGGTTTTATGATTTGAATTAAGAAAGGAAGTTTGTTCCTTGTCTTTTTCAATGCATTCGCAAATGAATCATTACATTCAGACGTCTCATCTTCAACAAAACGTTATAGTAAAAGCTACTGTACGGAAACGACCTTAAAGTATACTAAACGCTTGCTGCTGCTTGAAATAATTCTTAATCGTTCAACTTAGCTGTCAATTATCTTTATTCTGTTGGATGGCATTTTTTAGAGATGATGCTGATCACCGCAAGGAATCTAACGCTCTCCATTTCGACCAATAATTTGCTTACTTCCCTTTCGCAGGCCTATCGCCACAACGCCATCTAGTAACGAACGGAAGTAACACAAGGACGACGAACGGTTTTAGAATTTTTCTCATGGCCGTCATTTAAACTCGAGGTTCTTTCGCGCGAACTAAAGTGTGCCAGTTCGATCAGCCAATCGTTTCACCAACGAATCCCAACGATCATTTTCCTTACCCACACATCCGACGGAGACTTCATTTTGGAGAGAGTTTCCGCGGAAGCCCGGGGCTGCTGGGTTTCGAGACCACCGGCGACGCGTCCAGAAACGGCGGCGGTCGCTGGGCCGTGTCAGAGGCGCCGCTCCGCGCGGCTCGGCTCGGCTCGGCTGGGCTCCTCTCTGCTCCGCCCGCAGAGGCCCCGCCCCGCCCCCTCGCCCGTCCTGTCCCGTCGCTTGGCGCCGCGCCGCAGGCATGCCGACCATCTGATAAGCGGAGGCGGAGCACACGGACACCGCTCGCTCGCCCGCGTCGCCCCGCTCTCACCCATTCCCCCTCGCCACGCACCGCGCCGGCCGGTCTCGTCCCGCACCACCCCCTCCCGCGTTGCCTAGCCTCACCCCGCCCCGCCCCCTCCGCACCTCCACCTCTCGCCCCTGAAACATTTCACACACGTACAATGAGATACCTTCATTTTTAATCCACTATTTTATCGGTCTGAAACAACTATAGGTTTTCGCAAATTCAATTCCCTTCTCTTGCTTATTCCAGGACTTTTCACTTTTATAATTTGCACATAGCAATTACCGATTTCTAGCCTTCTATACCTACGATTACTATGTTTTTTTATAATACATCCACTATAAATTACTAACACATTTAATATATCATTTTTTTCTGCCAGTTAAACTTCCATAAATCTTGACTCAATATCGATCTTTACAGAGGCGACTCAAAGCCATTCAAAGCCTTTCTTTTACAAGTGTACTTTCAGTATCCCTAGAAGCTTGTGTAATCTCTGTAACGTTACACCCAGCATCGGGTCTTCTAACTCCCCTCCCACCTCGCCCCGCGCTTCATCGTCACGACTGTTCCCGCGTTGCCCACCCCCACACGTCCCTCCCCTGGCATCTCCACCGCGCTGTATGTCCCCAGCTTCGCCCTGCCCGCTTCCGCTTTCTAGCCCAGTCTCGCCCTGCGCCGACCGAAGCGCGGGTGATAAGAGGGGGGCGAGGAGACGGAAGTGATGGAAGGGTCGTGTGAGCGGGCTGCTGCCAAAGGCGGACGACGCGAGGGCGCGCTGCGGGAGGAGGAAAAAAAAAACGATTATTCTCGGCTAATTGGGCCAACAGCTCGTTTCACGATTCATCGTTCATAATACTTTCGTAAATCTAGTCCGAGTAATCTCGCTTCCTCGTGATAATCTTTAAACGTTTCATAAGAGCACTGAAATATCAAATGCTAAATGTGTACTTTAAAGTGATATCTTCGACTCGATCTGCGACAACTTCTTAAATGCCTTCCTTGCAAAAAGGCATTTTAGGAAAAATTGGCAAAGATAGCTGTTTTCTAAAAAAAAATAAGATACGCATTTTTTTAAAAATATTCCCGATACATTTCATTTCCATTCTTTGCAGTCACATTAAAATTCCTAAGCGATTGACAGTCATTAGACTAAGAAGCAAAGGTGCTATGTTATCCAATCGGAATATTCATTGATGAAGTCACAGTGGAGATGTCAAAGCTCATTGGTGGAATATATGACTGTATCCTCTCGGTGTGTTGTACGGTTAGAATAGGTCGGTTACGTTTTGATCATTTCTTCCGAGGAAGTTTGTTTTTTGTAGCCATTGCTACTGTTGTTAGACTTTAATCTTCGCGAAAATGTTGGCATTACCTAAACAACAAGTAATAATGTTATTCGGTAGTACACACTATTTTCATAGCAGTATTCAACGAATTAAATATAACTTACATTATATATATATATATATATATATATATATATATATATATATATATATATATATATATAGAGAGAGAGAGAGAGAGAGAGAGAGAAGAGTTGATGAAAGTTTTAAAACGAATGAAACTGCATAGTTTTGCTCATATGGCAACAAATGCTTAAATGTCAATAAGATAGTCTCGGGCGTCCCAAAAATGATTTGATGTATCCAACAAAAAGTATATTTCAGTTGTAATATGGATAACAGGCGTAATGTGTTGTTTTTTAAGCAGTTTGGTAAAGATTGGCCAAAACAACGAAATAAACAATAGTTAATTATAAAAAAATGTAATGGAAAAGGACTGTTTCTTTACAGTCACATTTTAAAATTACCCATATCTGTACAATTGGTCTGTAGAATGTTTACACTAGTTCGGTAAAATATGCAGAGCACTGCTGACTACTTTGCATCCACAAATGATCCCTAATAACCACTGAACACTGCATCAATGGTAACGAGACTCCAGCATTTTCATTTTCTACACAAATGAGAATACGGCAGAAAGTTGTTGCGGTCTCCTTATAGCAGAACCCACATAAATGGCTTCATTAAGAGAAAAACCACCCAAAAACGTATGCATCTCGGCCGAAACGTGATTGGTTTTGGACTCCACCATTCACCAATCGCGCCCAGAAACTTTCACGTTTCTTTTTACTTTACTTTCTCATTAAACTTTTTTCCCCCATTCAGTTAACTAAACGCTAACCCTGTTTATTACATTATCTTCCAGCTTTCGTTCAATCCAGTCAACTGAGTAAGTTCCTTCCAAGCTCCCTCCGGAGACTAGCTCCCAAGGCTCAAACCTCCCATCCGAAAGAGGGCATATCGTCCGGCCGGATGGGCGGTGGGCACGGGGGCGGGCGGGGGGTCACTGGCAGCGGCAGGGCGATGGGCCATGGGCGAGGGGGCGGGGCGGGGCGGGGCGAGGCGGCGGTAGCGCTTGGCAGAGGCTGTGCCCTGGCAGCGCCCATGCCTCGGGACCGCCCCCCCCCCCCCCCCCCCACCGAGCGCGCGACGCGACATTTCCTTGATCGAGCGACCGTCCCACACACATACATACACACACACACACACCTCCCCCGCGGCATTCAAACGCCCACGCAACGCCGTTAGCTCATTCCTAGACAACGACATATCCAAACAGTTGTGGTTTCGTTTTCAGTTTCCTCTATTACTCTATTTGCGATGGTTTAAAGGTATATCTAACGTGACGTTCTAATGAGTAGATGAAAGCAACGGTGTTCATTTGAATGACGGAGCAATGAGAGGCAGGGGAAACGGGAGAAAAGCTTGTCCAGCACAAATTCCTCAAGCATCGGCCGGGGATCGAAGCCAGGCCGCGGCAAAGAAAGGCGTGTGAGCGAATCACTACTTCACGAGCGTCTAATTAACATAAAAGAGTATTTGCACAGCATATCGCAAAACAATGTAACGTACGTTGTTTTTGAAGACATAAAAGCGTTCTGCACCGAAAATGTTCATTCTCAAACTACATAAACGGAATAGCTCCGAACTCTGACATCAGCATTTGCTACAAACGTTAAATTCCTTTGATGTCACATTCTCTTATTTCGCATTTGATCTTCAAGAGCAGACCACCGTCACGATGATGCATCATAGGTATACAGAGTTACCACAGCACAGTCTGTCGCCACAGGAACAAATTCCATTTATCGTCATCACGTGATTAGTATCGTTCACGGCAATTCCGGAGGGGGGGGGTATCATTCTCCGACATTCTTTTACCGTAACGCTAGGGGTTGCGGATGTGCAGAAACTCAATGGGGGGTTTCAAACAGTGAACGACATTTCACGTAATGGAAAAATTCTCTATTGCTCAGATTCGATTTTTCCAGTGCCCACAACCGCTCCGAAATGTTGCCTCGAGCTTCATTGTTTACTAAACATGTTTTACGAAGCCACGCCAATAGTCGTGACAAAACAAGGCTTTTGATACACAGAAGACCCCGAAAAACAACCGGGAAGGGAACCTTCTCTCTACAAAGCTGAAAGAGAGAAGAGAATGTGGGGTACAGCTGGCAGGATGTCTCCCATCTGTAAAAATGTCGACCACGGCAGCGAACGCCAGCAATCTATAAAATGGACAACAAGATATTTTATTTCTTGTTATGACATCATAAGAGAAACTAGTACAACTATGGACTCAATATTTTATATTTTATTCTACAACGTTTTTGGCTTTTCATTTCAGAGAAGATAAATGAAGACGAGATAATGAAAAGAATAACAGTGAACCATAACGAGATGACAGGCAAGGGAAAGGAAAAATCCACGGATATCATGCCGCGACCCCGTTTTCTCACCACAAATTCCATGTAGTGACATACACTTTAACCCCGATATTCAGAAATAGAAAACTCTTTAATATCCCGCAAGTTTCAGATATTGGAATTTATATTTCATTGTTTTATCACTGTATAAAAATACAATGTCGCACTGTATATTGTATACACAATGTGAAAATACGTATTTTAAAATTATTATTATTATTTAAATTAAATGAAACATTCGCGAACCATTTGTTGGATGAAAAAATTAGATTCGCTCATTTTTACTTCCTCGCCACGGAGTAGAGAGAAAGTTATATAATGCTGCGCGAATTTTCGGCAAAAAATTCTTATTTCAGGGCCCAGGTAACGAAAAAGTGGATATATCCAGAAACTAAATTTAGAAAAAAATCCTCTAACACGTGGTGTAGATCCATGTTTTATGGGTTCTTGATAGCGAAAAATCGATTGACAGCGAAACGTCCGTCTGATTTTCTCGAAAATCGATCTGGCTGATGACGCAAACCCTTGAATTTGAAACCGATGTTTTAATTTTGGGGATAATTTACAAGAAGCCCCTGGGACGTTTTCAAAATCTTCAAAAAAATGGCTCTATCGTTTTTGTCTACATTTTGTTGTTGGATAGTGTAAAGGACGTTTAAGAGAATGGTGCAGGGCTCATAATGGTTAAAAACCCTAATTTTTCAAAAATTACAAAAGTTCAAATTTTTTTTCGGCCTCTTCCTACAACCTCAATTATGAAGATAGAAAATTTTGTCATTAATGAAGTCTGTTCCTTAAAGATGGATTTTAAAATAAGGTCATGAACCATTTATCGAAAATTTGAGTACTTTTCGCGTAATTTTGCGAGAAAATACGTGCTTTTTAGCACCACTAGTTTACCATTAATTTACAAGAGTTTAATAAGTATTTGGACAATAGCTAACGAAATTGGTTGCGTAAATTTTAACGAGAGAGTCAACGCCGCTCTGTTACAAAGAACCAGGTAATGCACGGGGAGGGGGAGGGGATCCCAAGAGAGTCGGAAGAGGCTTGTTTTTGTGGCAAGACGCTCAACAGCACTCCGACGCTAGAAACGGGAGCCAGCACCCCGACATCACGGAAGTCTACCAGTTGCGAACGCCTCTGATGCACAGCCCGGCTTGCCGAGTACCTTCGCGAACCTGAACAAACAGCTTCCCGAATTTTATTGCTTTCGAGTCAAACACTAGCCTCTGTGTAGCTAAATCTAGAGGGCTTGAAACACATTAAGCTATCGCTAGCGGGCTGAGAGCGCGGACTTGGCCTCGTGCAAATGAAGTCTGAGTTATCCGTAAACAGTTGAAATGTATAATTTCTCAGACTGTGTTCCCAGTATGGAATCTAAAATGGTACAAAAATAGAAGATTTACTGTTTTGGAGAAAGATTAAGCTACTGTCATTCAAATACGTGTATAAAAAACCTAGCCAACAAGCTTTCAACGCTCTGGTAGGCGAAACAAAACAACTGTGCTGATATGAATCTCGGGTAAAGGCAAGAGCAACTACATTCGATTCGAACGCGTTACCAAAATTAACCGCCACTGTACAATGAAAATACAACTGGATAGTCATGTTCATTTTGAAATTCTCCATTTGCGGCGATAAGCGGAAACGAAACTTCCAAATGTTTTTCATTAGAAAATACACTTTCAGAAATACACATTCGTTTCTTTGGACCTATTGTATGATACATGATCATCAAATACTAATGCAGCATTTCACTGCAGAATGTAGCACCGTCCATTCTCAGTTAAGAGAAAGCATCCGATAAAATAACACAATAAAATATTTGTATTAGAACAAATTACGGTTTATAGCTGAAAATAAAATACTTCTTAACATTTGAACAAAATAATATTTCAAATTAATTTTCAATTAAATTATTGTTACGAAATGAAAATATATAACTTGGTACGAATACATCAACTCGTAAGAAAACAATTGAGTAATGTAATGGGTTGTTGTGGAGGCAAGTTTTTTTTGGGAGATGCGGGCTAGAGTTCGTGAGCAATGGACGTCTGACGATTATGTCGTGATATTTAAAGTGTAATACTTGTTTAAATACCAATTAGTAGCGCGCCTCAAGGGTTTAGAATATTGGCGAAACCTTCGGTAGGTATTAGATATAATTAATCGGTAGTTCCAGAATACGGAACAAAATATTCGCAGAGCGGGGCAGATAACAGTTCGCCGATTGATCAGCAAATCAGAACTAACGAACAATAAATTATCTTGTTGTTGGAACTTTAAGTGTAATTATTTGAATTTACCTCAAGAATAAGGAGAATGAACAGCGACATGGGGTACGTGAAAATCAACGACAGCTGAAATTATTGGAAATACAATCACGGGCACTTAGGAGAGAGTACAGTTGTGGGACGGAAGTTCATTAGATACGTAACAATTACTATCGCCTTGGCAGAGATTCATAATTGCTAAGCTGCGACCAGTTCAAAATGGCGTGCAAATTGCAAATAATAAAAACGAGGCGCAAAACGTTTGTGAGCAACCAGGAACCAATTTACCCTCACTGCGAAGGAAGGCTAGGATCGATTCGGAGTTATGGAATGGGTTATTCTACCACATTAAACCATGTAATTGTTACCGCATGCATTAAGTTAGGCTATTTTCCACTCTTTGTACTAAAATACTTATTCAGAATGTCGATATAGTTAAAACACTAACGGTTTTTGTTCAGAAAGAAATGTGAGCATTCGAAGCATCTGAGCAACCAAATTTCGGGATTTTTCTTTAAATCGCAGGTAGTAAGTCCTAGATATATTATTACCCACCATTCCATTTACCCACTTTAAAGTAAAAACACATTTTTAGTGTCTTAAACTGAATTGAATGAACTCTTACCTAACGTTATTTATTCATTGCGTCATTTTCAAGACCTACGGAATTCCATTTATTTGTTTCCTTGGTCGTTTTATTTGCGAGTTGCAATAGCTCTCTCAAAAATAGTCCTATATAGCGATTTAAGTTCAAAACTTCATGGGGGTTTTTAAATGCAAGATTAGTAAGATTACAATGTCCACCAATCGTCTGACATGTGTCTTTACAAAAATTGCCCTGTGATTATAAATATAAGCGATTCGTTACCTTTTGAACACACAGTGAATGAAAGGACTTTACACATCAGTACACAACATACACATGTATAAATCTTGGTAAATATAAAACATTGTAATTCGATTTTCAGAAATATCTTTTAGGTAACTGTGTTCACAGTGAATAATGATTATAATATTCCAAAATTTGTAAACTTCTCAATTCGTTTATATTGGAAAAGAACAACTGAAGGATACGAAACAATGTGTTTGGGGTTTTCGATTATCCGACTCATAGTAGTTTTCTGTAGTAACTTTTCTACAGGTCTTTCCTCTGTTCGATGAAATCGCACAGGTACGCACATCTAGTAGTGTATGAATGTCTTAGAAGATTTTCTAAAATGATGGGCGAATTTATGTGATCTCTGAAGGCTTAAGTAATATACGCGCCCTTCTTTTTAGATCCGGAGTCGGCACCCTTCCCTTCCTTCATCGACGTGTTTGAATTACGAATAAAGTTGGCAACGAGAGTCGTTGTCACATTCGATAAGAAGAAACGATACTTCAGGCTTAGTAGAAACTATACGCATAAAAAATAAGATATAGATTTCATAGTACTATCGTCGGAAAAATAACACTTCCACCCCTCTGGCATTTAGCGAAATGAGAGCTCTAGATACCGTACGCGATTTGCACGTCTTCACTCTTATGACTACGATGTGGTGATACGATACCAGAACTACAGTCGCGGAATTACAAAGCTGCATTCTCGGGCCTTCGAGAAGATACACTCAGACGAAATTCGTATGGGGAAGGGAGTACCCGGACTGGAAAACACTCTCACTCGAAGTTCCTAACAGATCCGGAGGGATGAAATTCGTAATGGTCTCCCGAGGAAGAAGTGATGGAGAATCCGGATTGAAGAACAATTACACTGGGGAACATACATACGCAGGGATGAAAGTTAGGGAGAGGATGACCCGGAATTGAAAAAACCATGAACATACGTGGGATTCCTACTAGACACAGATACGGAAAGAACGACATAACTTGCTTAAAGAGAGAACGACACAATTGAAAAAGATCGTACTCGGGAGGGTTCGTAGGAGGCACGCAGTCCCGAGAGCTGTCCTCCCGCAGCAGCCGGTGCTTTCGCAACCCCATTATCCGCTTCATTACTTTCGCGGCGCGTGATGCGTCGCGCGTGCAACACGCGCGGGGCGTGTCGCGTGCACGCGGCGGCAGGAGGGGCGGGGCGGGGCGGGGCGGAGGGAGGGGCGATGCGCGGCCGTCGGCCTCCGATGAGCTGGCGCGGGCCGGGATCATCTTTATTATTAAAATAACGCTTTTAAAACGCTCCGCCCTTCACAAATACGGATTACCGGCTGTTTCGAGCCGCTAAAACGGGCGCGGCCGTTCACTAAACATAGCCGGAGGGGGGGGCGGGGCGGGCGGAACGGGAGCGCGGGAAGAGATAGAGGGGGGAGGGAGAAGAGTGGGACGGGGGGGTGGGGTGATTGGGTGGAGAGGGATGGGGTAGGGGGAGCAGGCTGCGACATGGAAGAGGGGACAGATGCCCCCGGTGAGGGGGCGGGGCGAGAACGGAAGCGCGGGAAGAGAGAAAGGGAGAGAGTGGAGGGAGAGGGCGGGGCGGGAGCGCGGGAAGAGATAAGAGGAGGGAGGGAGAAAGAGAAAGAGGGGCGGGGAGTGGGTGGGTGATTCGGTGAGTGGGTGGAGACCGACGGGGAGCGGCGGCAAGGAAGACAGAACGGACACCCCGGGTGAGGGGCGGGGCGATAACGGGAGCGCGGGAAGAGAGAGGGATAGGAGAGAGAAAGGAGAGTGAGAGGGTGGGGCGGGAAGAGGGAGGGGCGGGAGAGTGGGTGGATGATGGCATGGAGAGGGACGGGGTGAGTGAGAGCACGCAGCGGCAAGGAAGAAGGGAGAGACGCGCCAAACCGGAATCAAATTCAAAACGAATAGCCGCTCGGAAGAAGCTTGGCCTGAGTTGTGGTCGGTGTCTCGAGAAGTCGGACGATGTGCAGAACCCAGTTGTGGACGGTTGCTCAGGCGGTGGATGTTACGACCCGGTTTTGACCAACTTCAAACGAAATAGAACAATTTCGAGTCAATAAATACAATTAATCTGACAGTTCTCTTTTCAAATTCCCAAAATAAAGATGATATACTCCAATAATTAAATTATTTTTTCATCATTCCGATGCTTTTAATTCAATTTTTAATTCAAATTCTACTCATTTTTGTCGATGATAATGGTTCTTTCAATTCCGGCGAATCCTACTCATTTTTGTTTTGGCATGTTTTTAAATAAAGAGAACATCAAAATTGGAAAAATAAATTTATCACTTGCGTGAGCAAATAATAAGAGAATGTGCGGGATTAAAATATTAAATGAAGAACCCACAAAAAAGAAAATGTTCCAAGACAGGGCTGCACAAGGACAGTGAAAATGTATCTGTAGACAGAAGTTGGAGAGGGACGAGATTTGACACAGTTTGGTTTAAGGCCATTAGCCATTGAACAGCGATTTCTTAACAGCGCATTACAAGCAATTCGGGAAGAAAGCGTGTCCTTCCTTAGCACGAAAAGGATAGTATATTAAAAGTTCCAATTTATATGACGTCATTAAACACATATTCGATGTAAGTGATATCGCGATGAGAAAATTATGAATTCGGAACACGACTGACTTCATTCACGAAAGAGGAGAAAGTCATTAGTTAACAAGATTATTTTCTTTCCTTTTTTCTTCGTTTATCTCGCCTATTTATAACACATCTCAAATCGGGATTCTCGTGTACCTGGTATCTATCTGGTCCTGGTATGGATTCTCAATCAGTCATTGGCTACAGCACGTGTTATCACGGAATTACAATTTCATAGTCATTGAAATACCCCGCAGTCATGCTTGATATTTGGTACTTCAGATCCGAACTTCACGATTCTAAACGTCCCCAATGAAATCAAGTGCATTGCTAACACTGTATTTAACGACAATATAGCAAAATGATCAAATGTCGTTTATGAAGAAAGAAAAAAATAGGTTCATTTTGACTATGATAAATTAATAATCGTTATACGTTTGGTGAAATGAAAAATATCGAAACTTACTTTCAACCCGTTTTTTTCCTAACATACACAGACTAATTGGAAGAAGAATCCCAGTACTACGAGTTAAAGGAGGCGCATCATCATAAACAAAAACGCTGGTATAGAGAAAAAGTTTACGAAACAATTGTTTTTTAACATTATAAACGAGCTGCTTATAGGCAAAAGATGAGAATGGAAGACATCTTATTAAATGAAATTAATGATTGTGATCTTTCGATAGCTAGTAATATGTCATGTTAATTATAAGACGTGTTCCTGAGGCTTTTAGCAAATGCTGCAGACGACAGCTATGTGATCGAAAGACCGCTCTTGATAATATTAACAGATCTAATCCAATAACTGCTGATGTATTTAAGCTAGAGATACTATAAAGTTGCTGGTATATATGGAAAAGAGAAACGAAAAAGAGAAAAAAAAAGCGTTCAAAAACAAAGAGATTAAGTTCAGAGAGAAAGAAGCAGAAAAAAAAAGAGTTCAGAAGGAATGAATGAGGAAAACCTTATGATAAGTAACCGACGGGGATCACAACATTGAAAGACAAGTGTGAAGTATACTCAACAAAACGAGAAAAAAAAGATAAAATTATTTTTGAAAAAATGTTTGAGAACAAAATGTCAGAAGAATCATACGACAAAATAAAACAAGAGAAACACTCCGAAATGACGTTTATATGATGACATATGGAACGTCTGGGATGATCAAATGGGAGAAAAAATTAATGCAAAAATACGATGGATAACGACAATTTGTAGAACATCAGAAAAGACCAGACAAGATGAGAGTTAAACTCTAAAGCAGCAGACGACACGTCCAAGACAATGATCTGAAGTATGACTGGTGACATTGGGGAGGGGAATCAGCAGACATCAACTTCGAAGTCAAAATTAGCAGGATCAATGAAACAGTGCCTAGAGAGAATAAATAAGGAATCGAATAGAGGGAATTCCTCCAAAAACTAGGTCAGTGGGAAAAGAGAGGGACATGATGGGATGGCACAAGGAAGAACGAAATGATATGCGGAGGAAAATGATGCAAGTTAACGGGATGTGACTGTATGATGTTGAGCGGGAATTAATAATACTGATGGAATGGGACATGGAAGGTATGAGATCACATTGCATCACATCCTACCACGGAATTCAGGAAGACCTCGGAAAGGCATTGAGTGATTTCTC
Source organism: Teleogryllus occipitalis (assembly GCA_011170035.1). Taxonomy (NCBI): domain Eukaryota; kingdom Metazoa; phylum Arthropoda; class Insecta; order Orthoptera; family Gryllidae; genus Teleogryllus; species Teleogryllus occipitalis. Next base: position 379,652 of record BLKR01000321.1, on the reverse strand, counting down.
AGAGGAAATGGAATGTATTTGTATGACGTAACGAGTTGCAATTATACAATTCATTCAAATGCATTGTTCACGTAGAGGGGCCGTAACATTTGATGTGCTATTAACGTATTGTACACAAATCCGAAGGCTCTCTGATCTAAGGCTTAATGTGCCGTAGCGAGGAACGGAAGCGGAGCGGAACGGACTGGGCAGAGAGGGGTAGACACGGAACGAGCACAGGCAAAGGTGTGGGGGAGGGAGGCGGAGCGGGCCGGAGTCGGAGAATCGGCACGAGAGAGTGCGGAGACAGGGTTAGGCGGGACGGGTCAGGATATCGGGGCGGGAGGGTGCGGGCAGCGGGAGGGTGCGGGCGTGAAACGGAACGGGTCAGGATATCGGGGGGTGGGGAGCAAGGGGCGGAGCGGGGAAGGGGAGAAGGGCGAAGCGGAACAGTCCCGAAACTGGATGGCGGAGCGGGACGGCGCGGCGCGGGACGCAGACGAGCAAGACTTAGGGGGGGACGCAAGACGGAACGGAATCCGAGGCGCGCCGTGGATGGGACACATGAAGCGACGCGGGCGGGGCGGAGGGTGGGACGAGACGGGGCTGGCGGGACGCGGGGCGGAACGGAACAGGAGGTGGGTCCTGGATGGGACACAAGACGGCCCGAGCAGGCGATGGGACGACGAGCGGCGTGGCGGTGGGGGACGTCGAGCAGACGCGGGGGGAGGGCACGCGGGACGGGACGCGGGGCGGGACGCGGGGCGGGACGCGGGGTGGGACGCGGGGTGGGACGCGGGGTGGGACGCGGGGCGCGGGCGGGTCGCGGGACGGACGCGTGGCGGTCGCAGGACGGGACGCAAGGGGAGGACGCGGGCGGGACGCGGGGCGGGACGCGGGCGGACGCGGGGGACACGGTAGGGTAGCGGGGCGTGATGCGAGGCGGGGCGGCGCGGGGCGGCGGGGGCGAGACGCGGTGGAACGCGGGGCGGGCAGGCAGGAGAGGGTGGGGCCGTGCGCGGCGAGGCGCGACCGGGTCGGGCGATTGTCGCCCCGCGGTCGGGTCGCGCTCCCTCGCGCTCGTGCCCGTGCCCGCCGCGCGCGGCTGTATAAGCGGCCACGTGACTCAGCAGGCGACGGCGGGGCCGCGGGGCCGCGCGACCGAAATACGCGCGTGACTCACGCGGGCGGGAGGCGGGCGGCGGGCGCGGGTGCACGCGAGAGGACGCGCGCAGCAGGAGAGGAGGGGAAGGGGGAGAGGGTTGCGGAGGCTGAGCGGGTGTGCACGCGTGCGTTTGCCTCGGTTTGGGCGCGTTTCTCCACACGTCGCTGGCAGCCTTGGCCAAGCGTTGCCGGGGCTTCAGCGGGCGGTCGTGGACGGGCGTACTGAAGACGGCGGATCGGGTGTTGTCTACGCATTTCTTTGCGCTCCAGAATCCCTGGCCCCACCTTTTTACCGTACATGATGAATTACGATTAATGAATAAAAGTAGCAACAAGAGGAGTTGGTCGCATTTGACAAGAACGCTGTTCGCTGAACGCAGTTCGCTGTTCTTTAGTGGAAACTATAAGCATTGACAAGTGTTACACATTTCGTTTGACTTACTTCCACGAAATCAACAAAATCCCCACTGCTGTCTCAATGAGCAAAATATAAAAACTTTAGAAAACGTCCTGAGATAGAAGGTTATCCAACGAAAGCTTACTAGGGCAATTCAGATTAATACGCTTATGGAACTTGAAACAATCGAGCCAGGTGAATGAGTATGAGTGAATGGTATATGAGTGAATTGAAACGGTTGGTTTTGGCAGGCGGAATGTGCTTTGGAGATGGGGCTAAAGGCCGGAAAGGTGTTCAAATAAAGCGATCGGAGGGGTGAGTACGGCGAGATGGCAAGGCATGCTGTGCCAGTGGGGTGAGCGGCGGCCGGAGAAGCTGCGTTGAAGGATCCTCGCGCGAGCGGGCGAGGGAGGGGGAGGGCCGGCGGGTGGGGCCTGTGTGCCGAATAGTCGCGCGGGGTCGATGCGACGGGACGGCGAGGGCGGGCGGGAGGGAAGGGGCGGGGCGGGGTGGGGACGCGTCTTCCCGCCAGCCGGTCACACAATAAACGCGCGACCGAAATACGCGCGCGGGGCGAGGGCAAGAGCGAGGGCGAAGGCGCGGCCGAGTGAAGAGTCCCCGTTCGGGGCGCGAGGCGCGAACCCGCGACCCGCCGTGCCGCGTCGGGCGACGTCGCGTGATCGCCCGCGCACGTCTCCCTCGCCCCCCCGATGCGCACCATGCGGCCGAGGGCTGTGCGTCAGCACGCAAATGCATTTCATGACATTTCTGAACTATTCAATTATGTCACTCAGTTCAGTCTCTCGTACACCTTCAAAAACCGTCCGCATTACTTGAATGATGTGTATATTAAAGTATTTTTCATTAACGCACATTAAATTTAATGTATTCGTGAACATTACGATGCAAGAGTCAAAGCTTTACGGTCATATCTGGAAGGAATGAAAGTGTGATATCGATGGACTAGTGATTATGGATACATGAGATGAGAGGCAGGGGAAACGGGAGAACCTCTACATTAAATCTACACTGATTTTAACGTCTGCATTAAATTTAATAGACAAATATATAAAGCTTTTTTAATGGACAAGGATACATTAAGTTTCATGAACAATACATATATTCATGTACATCAATATATTAATTATAATGACATTTCTAACAGTGTAGATCAAATAACACACTTGGTAATTATCAATATTATTTATCCCCTTATTTGTTGCAACGATTCCGTTCTGAATACTTCGAAAACCTCAAGCGCACACATGATTACAAGTATCTTGTATACAAGCATTGAGATTGTACGAGAGTGCATCCAAGTCAAAGTTTAAAATAAATGGAGAAAAGAAAACCTTAAGAAGAGAATTTCTGCATTACTGCTTGTCATCCACCATGGAACCTGATTTTATGAATAAGCCATTGTGATGTTTCGGTATATTTTCGCGTGGCTCTGGGGTTACCATATCACTGTAGTTCAAGTAAACAATTTTTTGCTTGAATAAATTATTTACCAGGCGGACAGGCATTTCAAGTCATACTTCCGGATGTTTCGTCTGCAACCATGACAGATATCAGCGGCGGAGACCCTTACTGGTGCGCTGCTTACTTGCTGACCCGCTATGCTGCGACAGGCTATGTCGTGTAATCTTCTCCCCAATAGTCAGTCAGCTCAGCGAATAACCGAGGCAGTCGTATTGCCAAACATTAAGTATGTCCTTTGTCATTGACATAGTTTTAGTTTTCCCTCTACGTATGCAATGAATATGTTGATTCCATTTATGTTGTAATTTACATTTCGACTGTGAGCACAACCCTTTACTAAAATATTTCTACATGATCCTTATCAAATAAACTATGGCTTATCAGAGTTTAACGTACCCGAGGTAAACTCGGGACAAATGACCTCAGATTCTCGCGAATATTCTCTACAAAATAAGATTTGGTAAGATGTAAAATGTTCATGTTTCTCGCGCAAAATACGCAAGTACAGATTACTGGTTAATTGAACAAAAATAAAATTACTTCTGTGAATAGAATACATCATGACATAATTATTTTAACACAGACAACTAAAATAGGGCCTTCTCGTAAGTAAAAACAAGAACCTTAAGGTTACAACTTTAAAAGGGTTAATTCTACAACAAAATATTTATATGAACTTTTAGTAGAAAATTATTAGTTTAATTTTGGATAATTATAATATTCTGTAGGACTGATAGTAATGGAGATATACACAAAAATGTAAAAAAATCCCCAAATTGGCCCATCGCCGGCTAACCCACACACTTCAGGATTTTTAATATGATATGCGATAGGTACCAGCAATCATGCTAAATTTCAAAACTCCAGGATCTTTTCAATCGATTTGACCAATTTAACTGGGCTATAATGTGCCAGAATAATCAATCCGTGCGAAAGATGGAAAGAGCGTTTTGGGACATGAAGGAATTAATGAACTCGATTGAGGAAACGAGCCGACAATGATTTCTTAACCATGCACACTGGTACATACATCATAGATAATTTGTGGTCCGCGTTGGTAGTGAGATTCACAAGCTACGGATATTTTTATTCTGTATTTTATATTATAATACGGACTATATATATATATATATATATATATATATATATATATATATATATATATATATATATTTGTGTGTGTGTGTGTGTGTGTATTCCAAATTTATTTTATAGTTGAGATGCAATGTAACGAATAATGTGTATTATAATGAGTGCTCTAGCGTTTAGCACGTCACGTTTTTGATGCAGAGATTTCGAATACCCGCCAGACAGAAAGCATGTTGGGTTGCCTACCAACCAGGCGAAACGACACATAATCTATATACAGAATGAGTCACGTAACTTTAATATCTCCTGTAATTTTTGAACGGTTGAAGATATTGCAATGTGGTTTTCACGAAAGTGGTAATTGTTGCAAGTATTCGTTTCGATTTTATCATATGTATTCTAAGATATACTGAGGTAGTAATTTTGTTTTTTCAAATGGAACTACATATATTTTTTTAGTCTATCATGACAAGCGTAAAAACACGAATCCAATGATATACATATTGTCGTAGTTTGATAAGCATTTTTTGAGCAATTTTGATTTTTTTGCGAATTGTGTTTAACGAATATTTTAAATGTAACGTCCACCAAACAAGGTCGCGCGGGGCTCTCCCTGCTAGCACGAGCTCGGTGCGTTACATTACTGTTAATAACGAGTCGCGAAAAATCAAAATTACTCAAAAAATGCTTATCTAATATATGACAATATGTATATCATTGGATTCGTCTTTTTACGCCCGTAATGGTAGGCAAAAAATGTATAGTTCCATTAGAACAAAAAGTTACCTCCATATCTCGTAAAATACAAGTGATAAAATGAAAACGAATACATACATAAATTAGCCCCACTCCCTCATGCACTTTCGTGAAAACTGCATTGCAATAACGTCAACCGTACAAAAATTACAGGAGGTGCTAAAGTTACGTGACTCCTCCTGAAAAAAAGATTGCTAAGTTGGTTTGTGTACGCTTCAAAAACTAAAAATGTTCTGCTCCGACTGAACTCAAATTTTGAGACGATATACAACCCGCTTCAAACATTGTTTTTATCTATTTCTCGCGTCCGTAACATACCCGCGACCGCGAGAAAACACATGTGAAACATTACCTGTTCTCATTTACATTGTTTATTAACAAAAAATGTCAATACAACAAAATACAACCAACGTTGGAAGGCTATTTTGCCAGCTTCATACATACGCAGACCACATCATCTGCAAGAATATGTTCAAGATGCAATGGCATCTTGACGGAGAGAGAGGGAGAGACGGAAAAAGAGGGACAGACGGAGAGAGAGGAAGGGCCGGAAAGGGAAAGTCGGAGAGAGAGAGAGAGGAAGAAAGAAAGGGAGAGAGAGGGAGACGGTGAGAGAAGGGGAGAGGAAAGGACAAAGAGGGAGATGAAGGGCAGAACAACGTCCACCGGATTCCACTAGTTTATAACAACTTTGTTATATGACATTTTCCACCATTACTTCATTGACAGAAAGTGATATTCTTCAATCCTCTACAGGCCCCCGAAGTTTACATTTATTCGGAGATTTATAGTATAATATTCAGATTGAAATCTTTCTAACCGTCCAGGTTGCAGAGTGAAAATAATCACACACACACAATACAAACAAACAAACTCTGAAAGTGGATGGCGTATAGTGCTCTGCGTATGAGCCTTCATCGCTAGAGACCAGGTTCGATCTCGGGCCAATGCTTGTGGAATTAGTGGTGGGCAAAGCGAGCTATCGGCAGGTCTCCCCGGGGTCCTCGCGTTTCCCATCACCCTTCCCCTCGACCATATCATTATTACTGCTCAAGGGGCCTCCATGCCCTCAGCAGATAATGGACCCCTAACCTTAAATAAATGACTACTCTCCTTTTTCGAGATTCTTGAACGAACACATGCGTTAAAAATGGAAAACATTCGCGAAAATAATTATTTATTCTGTGCCATCCACCATTCTCTGCATTTATACTGGATTCCAGGTTCTATACATTAGAAAAGTTTAACATCATCGATGTTCGTATGCCGGAAAGATCTTTTTTTTATTTCAATAGACACTGAAAGGGGAGATAACTTTCTCTAGCCTCAGACTAATACGAACTTTGAACTTCGCTCAAGATAAGACAAATTTCAAGATGCAATGACCGATATGTGATGTAATGATAGGTAAATTGGTGATTTGCCATTGACCTCAGCAGTTATGACCCTAAGTAAATAAAACTCTCTAATGACATTACTCTCTCTTTTCGCTACATGCAGCCGGATACAAATCAAATTTCCAGTGACAATTGTGTCTGCGCATGACGTTTACTTGGAGATATCTTTCGTATCCAGAGTCCTTAAAGGAAGATGAAATTTTCTACATTTAAACACTTAACTTTACTCCATAATTGTACATAATTTACGTACAAATACGTAACAATATTCACAGAATAAGACCAATCATCTACAAAATGTTGGAAGATGTCAAGCATTTCCAATTGACAGGATTAAAAATTTGCTCTTTAAATCGCCTAGCTTAGTTCTCTTTATAGTACAAATTATGTTCAAATACATAAAAACATTACGTTCATGGAATAACACATTACTACCCCACGTGTTCTCTCACATAACCATTTTCTCTAAGCGAGAGATTTCTCCATCCAAGACATACTCGTAGAAAGCTATATCAAGCACTTTCACATCAAGTATACATATTTATATAATATTAATGCTAGATGAAAAATCTGATTCAGAAAAAACTTTTCTCACGCCCGATCATATCCATTCAACCCTTTGTACTTAATCTTATGTATCAGAATAATGAAACTATACTAGGAGGTAGACACTAGGGGTGCTACAACACCACTACCTTCTCGCATTATTTGTAACTTCAGCAATTTTCGAAAATCCATAAAGTTCAACAAAAATACGACCTGAGCCATTTTAAGCGTTATTTGGTCTATCGAAGACAAAAATGTAAAGAAAAAATTAGCAGACAATTTTGAGACTTTTTATAGACATATTTTTTTAGACAAAAATTATGCGAATACTACTCGTATTTGTTTTAAAAAATGTACGTGATCTTATTTAAATATCTAATTATTTGAAACATTTCAGTAAGGAAAAATCTTTATGAGCATTCTACTTTTGCAATGTTAATATTTTGCCATTTTCGAAAATACATAAGAGTTTACCGAAAATGGGACCTGTGCCATAGCATACTTTTTCGATATCATTTTTCTGAAGAAAAATCGCCTTTCGCTTTCCGCTCCAGCATTACAATACTTCCTTTTTACTACGCACGTACGTAGTAGACGAGAAATTAATAAAAATTAAACACTGTTTCCGTACACCATGGAATTAGTGAAATCAATTATAGAAACGAACCAATAGTGATTTGTTAACCAGCATCAAATAAAAAATAAGAGATAATTTGAATTGCAGTGTTTTAAATGGGATTTACAACTTTCGAGGTCGTTGCCGCAGACATCAATAAAGTTACGGACATTATCGCATGAGAAATCTCAGTCACGGAAGAGGAAGGGCGAGGCCCCTCCATTAGAGAAGTAGGTATACGAGGTATAATCAGAAAAGTAACTCACTGAGCCAAACGCACCTTTGGTAAGGACGACGAAAGTTACAAAAACCCAGTGCATATACTTTCGCGTGAAACTATTTTGTCTTCCTTTGGGATTTAAGGACATGGGAACGCGATTAAGTGACCAAATGTATGTTTTCTCATTTTGGTTTGATTCCGGTCCTATCATATATACATCATATATTTTTTTTCAATTTTACATTTGACGTTAAATAACACTGCGCCCCTACATCGTAATTTGAACAACGCTCTTTTTTAAATTTAATGAACGCAAAACTGCGTTCAAATTTTGTATTGGCTCAAGTAGCAATTCCCAACCACGGTTCGGGAACCCACATGAGTTTGCGACCTTTATAGAGCGGGTTCGAGAAAATACTGAAATAGCGGAATTTAAAACTTCAAACATACCATATGTGTACATGTTTCTGAAAAATAAATAGAAAAACAGGTCATTTGTAGAGCCTGATCTAAATCTTTTAGGCATCGGATATTGAATTTTTAAACCCTAGAAGCACAAATTCCATTGAGGGTTCTTTCAAGCTTAACTTAAGCTTGGCTAAGAATCAATCGGTATTAAATTGACATTAAAAATCATTCTTTTTTATCTCATCAGACTGAATATTCTGTTAGATTAATTTAGCATTCATTGCTTGTAGGCTTAACTCACACTTGGGTTTTACCAATGCTTGTGCACGTTTTACTATTATGTTTTAGTTTGTCATTGTCGCATTATTTTGCAAGAAGCAAAATAAATTTAAATAACAAACAATTGGATTATTTTCTTTACGCTACTAGCGGGTTAGCCGATTCATTTGGGGCTTTAAAAGAGGTGCGCAGAGAAAAAAGAATGGGAACCGCTGGCTTACAGCAAAGACGAAACTAAGAACAACGTTTACTATCACGTTTTTGCCGGTTCGTATTCCACAGGGTGTCGATCAATTGGCAGATTTTCTGAAGGAAATACACTTGCCGCCACATGTAAGTCAAAAATTGCTGAAACAAATTTTGATTTCATTTCCAAATAATAGGTCGAGATTGTTAACCGAAATATTTCTGGTAAGAAGGCGATACTTACACGAACACATGCGTCAAAAATCGTAATTTTTTTTAGATTAGTCTGTGCTATCCACAAATCTCAGCATTTATGAGTTCAAAGTTTTAAATGTAGGTTCTATAAACTAAGAAAAGCTTAATACTATCGATATTTGTATACAAAGACGCCAGAAAAGTCATTTTTCTAAAATTCCAATTGACACTGAACAAGTGAGATTGATTTCTCTACCCTCGGTCTAATACGATGCCGATCTTCGCCCAAGCTAATTTCAAGGTGCAATGACCGATATGTGATGTAATGATAGGTGAATAGGTGATTTGCGATTGCCTTCGCCACCGTACATTTATTCTGGCAGAATTATCATATCGCATTGATACCTTTCTTGGGAATGCGGCTTTTGTCGTAATCAATTAACCCACAGGGTTAACATGGTCGAGATAGTAACATTATTTGTTAAATTCGCTTCGCGATCGACGATAAATAAAGAGTTATGCGGGCCACATCTTATGTAATTGTTGCTAATAACTACATGACACGGTAATCGAATACACTTTTTTTAAACTTTTGAATTCTTCAATGACTGAAAGAAACTACTCCTTTAACTCTGGATATATGCAAGGGAATCTGAGACCTGGGGCAATATACTTCCAAAATCCTATTTCTGGAGGAGTTAAATACTTTATTCATGATTTCAGAATTATTACAATTATCGTGAACTGAAAACGCATACCTTTAGTTTCAAAGAAGGTCATTCTTATTCTTAATTAATGTTAACATAATTCGAGAGATATTAAAATTAGTTTTGTTTCAGTTTTAAGATAAATAAGCTCATGAAGCCCTCAAGGGACATTTTTAATTCGTTAAGTGTTTTGTAAAGCAGGTTCGTAGCGGAAATGCAATCCCTTATGAATGCGCTTAACACTGCTACTGACTTTCTCCTTTCTACGGCGCCACGTTCAATTTAGATTTATTTATTCATTCATTGGAGGCTCAACTCCTACGGTCATTGAAGCCCATGGATGATCTAGTAGATGATAGCGATGATGACGTCGAGGAAAATAGTGGAGAAATAGCGGAACGAAAGGCAGTGGAAACGCGGACACCGAGTGAGCCAGCCAAGACTCCGTCCATCACAAATTCCATACGGACAGCCCGGATACCAGCGATGGAAGGCATGTGGAACCCATTACGCCACGAGCTGCTTTGCCAGTTTCTTGCCTGACCCTTGACCTGACCTCCGTGTCGATCAAATGAGATGGTTCACATGGTGGATCGTTTTAGCTTCACCTAATGGTGACAGAAAATGGAGAAACTGACGATTGCTATGTCCGAAGCCTGTTGTTTAAATTTTTCTACATAGAAAACGCCTGAAAACGATCAATGAGAGCGGCCAGCCTTCAGTTTTAGACATTTCGAAAATGACATCGTCCGACTCGGCTACTTGGCTGATATCGAAACTTCACTGCAGATTAAGAACAGCTGCTGTGTGTATCATGCCACTGACTTCTAGATCTTCGCATCCCGTGCTTCTTTGTATATCCTACATACAATAATCGAGTAACCTTTGAATGTCCGTCCGTTCGCCTATTACTCACAATTAGGCCTCCTTCGGCCCACCACTTGGGGTGAGCGAGATGTCATTCGACGTATATTGGTCTGCCGTTGGCAAACTGGCAAATTTTTTCCATATCCTTCTTATTTAATTAAAACACCGTATAATTAAATATGAAAATACTTTTGAAACTGTTAATAGAGAAGGAGACGCCACACAAAGCTAGTAGAGAAGGAAACAACTATGAAAGAAAAGAAAACGTTATTTTAGTGCGTTTTGAAACCACACATCCCAACTTGTAGTTGATTAACATGTTGACTAACATTGCGGATTATTATTATTATTATTATTATTATTATTATTATTATTATTATTATTATTATTATTACTATTATTAATAATAATTTTCTTTTCATATATTTTTTACAACCTCATTTCTTCGTTAGTTTACAGTGGGTTACTGCTTCCTACACTACATTCAGACATGGATGGATTGCGAAAATTGATGTAAACGTGCAGAAGCGCTATTAGAATCGGCAAACTCGCAATGAACAAGTAATATTTCGCAACCCCATTTATGACAGAGCTATATCGAAGCCTTCTTACACGTACAGTACAATTTGGTCGAAAAGAAATCACGATCGGGAAATTCACATTTCATGAACTTTTTAACATTAGATGATTTTGCGCCCTGAAAAGCCACTAATAGAGGACAATCCTTTTCTCGCAGCAAATGCAAGATGTGAAGGCGTCAATCACTGTTTTATTTAGCGCAATGTAGTACTCGTTGAAATCGGGTACGTACACGTCAACACATTATGCAACCTCTACGCGCGGAATACGGGCACAAATATAAATAAACAATGATGTAGTGTATATATTTTTATACGAACACCGCTGGCCAAGTTGATACTCAAGTGAATGGTTCGCTGTGAATGTGGCCCAAATAGCGCCAAAAATTCACAACAGAGTTGCGTTGACTTGGAGGAAAGAAGAGAGGTTTTCGATGTTATGGATATTCTTGGATTTCTTCCACATGTTAACCCTAACATCAAAATGTTTAGTTTTGAATTGTTTCAATTAACAAACGAAAGAAGAAAAGACACAAGGTCTAAGTTGTAACGGAACTAAAATTATTTTTAAACATAAATTAACTTATAAGCACAACATTTTAACTTAAGTTTTGTTTTAAATTAATTCAATATGCAGTTAATTTAAACCTGGAAAGCTGTCACATATAAGAATCATTAAAGCTCAACTGAATTGAATGTTACTAGTTATTGAATGATTACTAACAAACAATTTTACTACTATAATTACTTCATTGGCAAGATACATAACATAATGCAAACATCGCATGATACGGAGAAAACGAACTAGGGTTCCGCGACCATCATTTAAGATTTCAGCGAAAATATTTTTAAAAAATAAGTTAAAAACAGATATTAAAATACAATCAACCCATTCAGCTGAAGACTTGCCCAATCATCTGTCAGGCATGACGACTTATTTTAAACAATTCTTAGGTAGCAAAATAAAACGGTTTCATTCATCACATTAACTGTAAAATACAACGTTCTCTAACAAATTAACATCTATTTGTGATAAATTGAAATATTTTCCACCTTACGACACCATGAAAACAATTAACCAGCAAGAATTGCTGAAGGACCTATGTTGTGAACTTGAACAAATTAATAAAGTTTACGGAATGGTTGTAGTTTAGCGGAAGAAAGTGCCTTGCAGAACTTTCCGTGACCAAAACCATTTGGGAAACATTGGGTTAAAGGAATAAAGAAAATAATGGAATAAAAAACATTGAAAAAGATTAAACATTGAAATATCTTACCATACTATTAAATTGTATTAATTTAACACAATTTTCTGTAAACTGATGAAATACCGTAACTGTATGTAAAATTCTATTCAACGTTTTATTTGTTTTACTCGGACTTTTTATCGAACAGCGACCTTCAGAACAAAAAACAAATCTTCAAATTTCGCACATCAACAAACAAATCAGATGATAAGCAACTTTCTACAGTAACACATACAGAAATCTGAGAATATTTTTCACAAAGAAATACTAGAACTGTGCGGGCCAAGGTGATACGTTAATCACGAAATCATTGGTTTGCGGTCAAAATACATCACAGCATTTTATTCAGTCCCCTTTTAAAACGATAACGACAAAAACAGACTTAAAATACAAAGTGCCTTTGTGTACCAGGACATAGCACTTAGCAAAATAAATCAGTATACATAGTTTAAAAGTAGGGACACAACACTAGGGATATTTTATATAAAAAAAATAGTGAATTAAAAAGTTGTGACAAAACTGCTTTATTAGCTCTTCAAAAAAAGGACTAGGGAATAAGGAATAAATCCTACACAGACATCATACAATTTTTGCAAGGGACTGAAGCTTCATGTTATGCGGAATATTCAGATTAATGATTAATTTAATATCAGATTTTACTTTCAAGTATAATTTTTGTTTTTTTTCAATTCGTATTAAGTTAAAACATTCAAGGGGTTATTACAGAGTTTGTTGGGCATTTAATTTACAGCATCGCATTCTCAATCAATTTTATTTTATACATTATAGTGTATTTCTGTAAATAAATTAATGGTAAGATCATTTCCAAAATGAAGTAAAATCAATAATTAATTTTCGTCAGAAAAAATACCATGATATATATTATTTCATTAGATTGTCTGATAGACATTGAACGATTTTTAACACATTTAAATGAGTATTTTGTATAAATAAATCTCTCCAAGTATTTTCAAACAAAAGACCACGGAGTGAAGTTAAATGCAATAATAAGTGATAAATAAAAGAGAGGTTATATTATCTGCTAACGTGTATCTCATTTCAAATAATAAAACTACAATTTTTTCAAACTTTACAAATTAATCGTACGTAATATAGCTATAAAATGAAAATACGTGAAATGAGAACTGACAGGTTTTCCGAAATAAAAGCTTTTTTAAATGCAAGAAAAATACGAAAAGAGCGGGAATAGGGGACTAAAGCTTGTACAGCTTCGACAGCACCTACTTTCGCCCATTTTTGTAACTGCAATTTTCCAAAATTCAGGAAGTTCAACGGAAACGAAACCTGCTCCATTTTTAGGTGTCCTTTGTTCAATCCGAGAAAAAATTTAAAGAAAGGATTTGGAGCAGTTTTTGAGAAACAATTATACTTGCCTTTACTTAAAAAAGTATGCGTAACATACTCGTTTTAAAAAAAATACCATGCCTTATTTAAAGATTAATTTTTACGACATATTTCGTTAAGAAAAAATCTAATCATTAATTCTACGATTTTTCAATAGTAAATTTTTTGCGATTGAAAATATAAAATTCACCAAAAATGTGATCTGCACCAGCTTTTTAAGCGCAGTTTACTCTATTCCAGAAAGCAATTTTTCTTTGAAATTGGAACCGTGCTTCAGGAAATATTTCTTTATTGCCTATATTTCACGCAAAGTTACCTTCAATCGACAAGAACGCGAAAAAAATTCTGAACTTTTGAAAATTCAGAATGAATGAGACCTGTGTCGACAATTCAGAGAGAAAATTAGTCCTGGGCAATTTTTTAAAGTCCTTTCCTCGATTCGAGGGAAGGAAATAATCAAACACTTTTAAAGCCATTTCTGAGAAAACTATGAAGACGTCCAGACTTTTAAAATATCCGTTTCAAATTCACAGGGCCTCGAGTCGGTAAGATCCATCTGAAAATATCAATTTTGGAGAAAACCCCCTAATCACTTCAGCCGTTAGCTTTCTCCCCCGGATATAAGGGCCAAAAAAGATGAGTTTTTTCTCTCCAAAAATCACCGTTTTTTGCACCATTGCAAATATTTCTCCATACTATGTTAGTGCGTGAGAATGTAAAATATCTTTTGGGTGTCAGCTAAAACAATAATTTGCAATTGTAATCCAAAGAATTTATTTTTATCCAGTTTGACATTCCAAGATTTGAACGCAAATCCTGGCCGAATAGTCAGTTACTGCTGCAATGTAAGTGAATTGACCTACATGGGAATTTCAAAAATTACATTACAGAAAAGCATGCAGAAATAATAACATAAACCAAAAAACAGGGCTACAATGTACGATCAAGACTACTGTATGAGGAAACGTGGAGGGAAAGTGAAGTGATTCTTGCAAATCGATACTTAATTACTAAAATGGAAAATTTTTTTGTACAACGGCGAAAACACAAAAGCTCACCGTCATCTCAAGCAAATTACGTAATTTTTACTGGAGAATTAATATGAAGACGAGAATCGCAAACACTGTTAGACCTTAACTCATTTTTCACTCCATCAGATACAAGCGTAATATGAAAATTACCCATAATTATTTCTGATCACTAAGAGACACATGTTTGCATTATTTGGTGATTATTTGGCAAGGAATTAATACACAAACCGTGCGGCAAAATACTGTACACTATTGTTACATGACTTAAGAGGTGAATCACTGGTCAGTGATGTTCATACGACAGACGAACTGACTAGACGTACATTACAACCCTATTGCGGCAGAGTACTGATCATGTTGTACGCACAGAAACGGAACACACAAATAATTGTCGAAATTCCCGTACTCAAATATCTCGAATACAACATATAACCTTCAAAATTCAGCTCCATCACCGCAAATACAATACCAAACACAACTTCCGTATGGGTCACGTAACAGCACACGTAACATGCAGAACCGTGTTGTAATACCTACAGAACACATGGCAACACGCCGCCAGGAGCCAGAAGCAAAACCAAGGGGGAGGCGGGAGCGGGTTCGACGAACGGCCGAACGAGGCGATCGCGGGAAACGGCAAGCGGGAAGCGGGAAGCGGGAGCGGGGGCGGGAGGCGGGGCCGGGGCCGGGCAGAGCGACAGCGCTACTTACTCATGCGTGAGCCTCCCGGGCCACATGACTCGAAAGCCGAGCCGAGTCGCGCCGCCCCGCGCTCGCGCCGTGCTCGCCGCCAACCGCCGCAATGTCGCGCGGCCCGCGCTCGCGGCTCCGCGCCACCTCGCACCCCACCCTCTTCTCCCTCTCGCCCCCTCTTTCCCCTCCCGTGTGCGCGGGACGACACCCAGCGACAGGCAGTCTGTGCCCGCCGCAACGGCGGCGGCGGTAGAGACGACGATGACGGAGGCGACTGTTACGGGGTCGGCTGAGGTGGTGTTAGTGGTGGTGTTGGTGGTGATGGTGGTGGATGAGGTGGTGGTGGTGGTGGTAGCGGTGGCGGTTGAAGTGGAGGCAGTGGCGGTGGGAATGGGGGTGTTGGCGGTGGTCGTAGGGTTGGTGGCGGTGGTGGAGGAGGTGGCAGTGATATCGGTGGCGGTGGCGGTGTTGGTGGTGTTGGTGGCGGTGGGGGGTGGGGGAGGTGGCGGTAATACCGCGACGTATGGCAGGAATGGCGATGACATGGGGTAGGGGCCGGGCTGGGCCTGGGGGCGGGGCCGCTGGCGGTGGCGGTGGCAAAGTGTCTTCCCCCCGGTCGCGTCCCCGTCCCCTTGGCTTATTTGTGCGCGCCGCTGCCAGAACAGCCGCTTATAGAGAGGGCTGTGCACCTTGCCTCTGGCGAGCACCGCGCGCGCCCTTCGGCCTTCGCGGCCCGCGGGGCGGCGTGCCTGGCCTTTCCCCGCGAGCGACGCGGGACGCATTTAAAGACATGCGGGCGGAATAGGGTGCCCGTTATTTCGGTGAAGTTGCACTTTTTTTCCTTCAATTCCTCTTATTATTATTATTAAAAAATGTTTCGAAATACTCTACTATTATATCAAAATAACGCAAACAACTACGGAAACGAAAGGCCACTCTAAATGACCGGCGTCTGTCAAGAACAAGACAAACAAATGAGTTGCAGCATACGTGCTACTATTCCAAGAAAAAGTATTTCTTATTTCTACAGTCGACTCCAATTATAGTAAACCCGGATATAGTGAACTCCCAATTATAGTGAACCTAAGTACCCCTTACATTACAAATAAGCATAATAAGATTTGGTTACAGTGAACACTGAACCTTGGCTTTAGTGAACGTAAAAAATACGAACTGAAAATCAATTCCCTTCTGAAGAAAGAAAGAAAAAAAAATCATCTCAGTGCCACAAATTCCAATACTAGGCAGCTTGAGAAAAATAATCGTTGGCCAAAGATCATACTCCAAGAGGTCTCCTCTGAGGTGTAGATAGCGGACCCGGAATGATTAATACAGCGATCAGTTGCATTAACCGCTTGCTCCATGCCGCCACCAAAAGGATCTCGTATGTTTTGGGGCGAGTAAAAGGGCCTTCGGAGAGAGGGATGGTGTTTCAATAGTGCAAGGGGCACTGAAGGGGGTCAAGATTATTTAGATTTTGCATTACGTTCCTTAGAGACAGGGAATAATGAAGAATCAAGTATGGAGAGAGCAGGAACTCTGGAAAAAGATCTAGAGAAATCACTGATGAAAAACGTACGAAGCAAACAAAGTATGTGGCCGATATCACAAATAACGACTTGGTTATTGTAAATTTCGGCTATGGCATCGATTTCCGAACACCGTATCCGTTATTTGCACTGTATCGCCTTAATTTCCTACAATATATCAAAACTTAACAGCATAATTTTTCAGATCGACTGTACTCTTATAGTCTTACGATTCTTTCTCTTATACGCCTATGCCACTCTAATCATATCACGAAAATCTCCATCAATTCCAGAATTAAAGATACATTCGACTCTTTTATCCTTTACAAAATTCTCAGTTTAACAACACTACATTACATTCGAAAATTTCAATGCATTATTAAATTGATACAAATTCCAGAATTGTAAAACGAGCGTACACAGAATAAAATTACTTCCCCGCAGTACAGGCGTGTACCACGGGTTGCATATCCCCCACGGCGAAGGGGTTGACAAATGAATCAAATAAACGCGTTCTGCAACAAGAACGTCGACTTTTTGATCATTTAAACCAGCCTACGAATTTATTTTAACGATATGTGCTTACACGGAAGTAAACTTACAATTTTAAATACACAAACAATTACGCTGTCAAAAGACGCGAGAAGAATTAAAAATATCGCACGAAGAGAAACAAAGACAAATTACAAATCATGCAAATCGGTACATTGAATCGGTACAAATGAACATTTCGGTACCAAAAACATATTAAGTACTTTACACCAACATTAATGTACCTGTAGCTAATCATCAATAGTCGCATTTCTTAATTCGTAGTCTACTTTACGAATCGACGTATGAATTACAGACCTGAAAGTTCGTGAAAAGCTACAGGAGAAAAAACATTTCCTACGAAAGCTAAACCATCCTAATCCCCTGTCACGCCAATGTTTCATGCGCCACTGAAAACACTGCTGAACGCAATTCCTGTACATTGTACGCAAATTATTGCTTTACTCACGCCGAGAATGGTTTCTCGGAAAAATGATTCACGCGTAATTTATGAAGAAGCGTTTTCTTGGAAGCGTCGGGGAACCACAATTAATTTTCGTCAAATTCGAGGGGCGTGGCGCTCGGGCCGTTGTAAACAGTGCGTCATTCAGCATCCATATTTCACAGCGATCGTATACCCTAGGTCAGTGGTTCTCAACCGCCGTTCCGCGGAACACTGGTGTTCCGCGAAGCTGTCCCAGGTGTTCCGCGAAAATTTTGAATATAATATAATAAGAAACAGTAAATTTTTTTATTACTATAAAATAAATACTACATAGTTTTGTTAATTATTTGAAATTTAGCAAAAATATTCAATATTATTCTAAATTTTCGCGGAACAGTCAATAATATTAACAGTGTAATTATCGAACGACGCAGTTACGTCGTTTGGAGTTACTCCGGGGAATACCACTAAATTTCTAGTGTACTCGATAACGCAGGGCGCGCTACGTAGTGTTGATTTCGTGCTGTTTCTCTTTCTTCGTACGTAAATAACAAAAGCGCAATTTCGATCTGCGGTTCAGCCATAATTTAATATAAATATCTAGTTTTCGTGAGTGTGTTTTTTATTGTATATATATTTTATATTGTTGGAAATTGGTAAGATGAAATGCAAGTTGTGTAGTTTTAACAGTATTCTTATCTTTTTTAGTTGCTTATTTTAGCATTTATACAAGACTTTTAAATCTGAAATATGGACACATTTTTGAAAAGAAAGACTGAAAGTGAGGGTAATGTTGGGGCGAGTACAAGCAGGTCTTCTTCAATTGAAGGAGATATGCAAGGCAACAAAAATGCCGAAAATAAACGTAAAAAGATATCCGAATCAGTTCGGCATTATTCGGAAGAATATCTGAAGTTTGGTTTTACATGGAGCGGTAGTCAAGATGTTCCTATTCCGAGATGTATTGTATGTGGTGAAAAATTGGCTAACAATGCAATGGTCCCAGCTAAGTTACAGCGACACCTTTCAACAAAACATTCTTGTCTAACTTCGAAAGGTAAAGATTATTTCGAAAGATTGCTGAAAAATCAAGAAGTGCAAGCAACATGCTTTCGAAAGAGCGTTACAATTTCGGATAAAGCGCAAATCGCTTCTTATAAAGTGGCAGAACTAATTGCATTGAAGCAAAAGCCGCATGATATCGCAGAATCGCTAATTTTGCCCGCATGTTTAGAAATTGTTAAGATTATGTTTGGCAATGAAGCGCAGCGAGACGTCCTAAAAATTCCCGTTTCGGACGATACGATAAAAAGAAGAATTATAGATATGTCAGGTTTTATAGAGAACGCAGTGACGGCGAAATTAAGTACAAAAAATTTTGCGCTGCAAATTGACGAATCCACTGACATAAGTGGCAAAGCCCAATTAATCGGATTTATTCGCTTTGTTGACGACACTGAAATAATAAATCAGTTTTTATTCTGCAAGGAACTTATTGGTCACGCAACTGGAGAAGACATATTTAATTCAGTATCATCTTATTTGGAAGAATGGAAATTATCCTGGGAAAATTGCGCAGGAATCTGTACTGATGGAGCTCCAGCCATGCGTGGCAGTATTAAGGGATTTTGTAGTCGAGTTAAAGCAATAAATTCAAATATAGTCTCTACTCACTGCTTTCTGCACAGGGAATCTTTGATTTCGAAGAGTCTACCAGCAAACTTAAAGTCTGTTTTGGAACAAGTCGTACATATGGTGAATTATATTAAATCGAGACCATTAAAAACCCGTATGTTCAAACAACTTTGTAACACCATGGAATCCAAATATGAATGTTTGCTTTTGCACTCTGAAGTGAGGTGGCTCTCAAGAGGAAAAGTGCTAACCCGAGTTCATGAGTTGAAACAGGAATTGCTAGTTTTTTTTAGACAAGAGGGTAATGATGTATACGTAAAATATTTGGAAAATGATGCATGGTGTACTAAGCTAGCATATTTAGCCGATATCTTCAGCTACTTAAATTCAGTCAATACATCTCTTCAAGGAAAAAATGAAAATATTCTGACATCCACAGACAAATTGCTAGCTTTCCAGAAAAAGCTTTTGCTTTGGAAAAATCGTATTGTTCAAAATCGCAAATTTGATATGTTTCCGTTATTAGCAACGGAAAATATTGTTAACATTAACGAAATGATTTCAAATGTGGCAGAGCATTTGTCAATATTGCAAGACAAAATAACTCATTACTTTCCATCTCTTAATATTGAAGACTTTGATTGGGCGCGAAATCCATTTGGTGAATTTGATATAATGAACCAAGATTTTTCTATTCAGGAAGCAGATGAGTTTATTAATATATCAACGGATCGAACGTTACAACTAAAATTCAAAGAAGAAGGAGTGGAAAGGTTTTGGATTTCCATCGAGAATGAACATCCATTTATTGCAAAACGAGCGTTGAATATCTTGTTGCTCTTTTCGACGTCCTATCTGTGCGAACTTGGATTTTCAACTCTAACAAATATTAAAAGCAAAAAAAGAGAAAGACTTACCAATTTAAAAGAAGAAATGAGAGTAGCGCTCTCTTACATAAGACCCAACCTTGAGGAAATTTGTAAAGGTCGTCAAGCGCAAATTTCTCATTAAAATAAGTTACCATGTAATATATATCTTTATTTCAATTAAATATTAATCTTCCAATTATTTTGTGTGATTTACATTAGATTTACAAATTTTATGATAATGGTGTTCCGCCAAAATCGAGACCACTTAAAAGTGTTCCGTGATCCCAAAAAGGTTGAGAGCCACTGCCCTAGGTGCACGGGCGTGGAAAAAGTAAAAGTGAACTGTGAAGCATCAAATACCTGTTTGCTTTACGAATGATCTGAACATGAAATTGACACTGTGAACAGTATTACATATCGCCAAAACATTAAATATAACTGTCAAGGTGAAATAATAGGGTTCATACAAGAATTCATTTAAAAGGAAAATGTATCGGAAGAATATTATCTTTCAATCTTTTTGACCATGACATCCAATGATTTTTATCCTTCATTAGTGTAGTAATTTGCACACACAAAAGCCGACTCTTTTGGACGTACTTATTTATAGCTGCTCAATGTGGTAGAAGCCTAATTAAGAGCACTCGTAAGATTGTTCGAGACATAATGGAGTCGCCTAAAATGTAAATCATACCTACAAAGGGGGAAAACAAGAGATTCAGCAATAACTGAAAATAGAATTACCGAAAACAAATTTACCTGAACTCGGCATTACCATGCAGGATTGGTTGTTATATAAGACGATTAACGTTGCCTTTTCCCACTAACTTACTTCTCGCTATTTGCATAACTGATTATGCAGAAATATTGCTATCCTTTCTCACTGACAATTCAAAAATTCGTATGTTAGGGCCCTGCTCTGGCAGAAAACTGCCTGTGCAAGTGTTAAGGCTTCGAATATCTGTTTAGACGTTTTTGGGAAAACGATGAAAACTGGACACACTAATTTGTCCGGTTTTCAAACCTCGGCATAACCTACTTGATGTTGAAGCAAGCAGAATTCATAAACACAATGAGAATGTTTTTGCATTTACCTGAAAGCCTTAATATGTTATACTAGCTGAAAAAATTAAGAATAAGATTAATTCATCACCAGTCTGTGGTTCGTTTTATTTTCATCCATAATTTTCGCGTGAAACCTGAGGCGGTATCGATGGTTGCAAAGAGCATGGATCACGCACTCAGACGTTTAACAACGCACTCGAAATGTGTGTCGATGACAGGTGACAAAAGAGCTCGTCCCCGAAAAAAAGTACAATCTACTGCCATTCCTTTGCAACGGCACGCGTCCGTTTTCTACATTCAAAAATAGATTGAAAGAGATGCCATCGTTTTGAGGAAATCTTGGCGTTTTCTAAAGCGGCCCCTAGACGGTCAACATTTACGTCAATATAATGGATATGGTACAATAATATTGACCGTTTGAAGATCACATTGAAAGGTTAGGCAATATTTTCAATTAATCAAAATGAGTTTGATTTTTATTGTGCAATCTAGAAAATATCGTGTCGTCTGTTAGCTAATATTGCGCAACACTATGTAACTTCACTGTGTCCGAGTGAACATCGACTAAAATGGCAACGAGTACAAACAGAAAAGTAGTTGCAGGTTTAACCATTCTCAACAGTTCATCAAATAATTTATCGGTTTGTCGCAGAAAGTTTTGGAAAGCACTTGGTTCACTAATTCTTCGTAAATAAATTTTCAAGAATGTATTCATTTTTTTTCTTGAACTATTCCTTCATCCACCTGCGGTTCTTATTCTCCTTTTTTTAAACTATAAGTCACCAAATGAACAACAGCAATAACTTGCTGTTTTCTTATTATTCTACATGTTGACTAAAGAAGTGTGAGCGGTGAACTAATTTTATTGAGCAAAAATATTGCGTCGTGTAGGTTGGCCCAGCACTATTATTATACAATACTCGTACACTGACATAAATATTGACAGTCTAGGGGCCGCTTAATTCGCTAATGTCACCGCTGGCCTGCTGTTTGGTGCTGCACTCTACGTGCAGAAAGACGAAGCAAGAGTTTAATTTAAAATGTGATTGGCTCGGTTGGTTTTTAAACGCGCTGTTTCGGAAGAAAATTAAATATATCTCGGAGGTGGGGAATTCAAAAGCTTAGATTCGATTTTGTCCCAAGGAGGGCTTATAAATGTGAACTAGAAAGTTGATATCAAATTGAAAAACGCGAATTAGTAAAATAAGTTGACAATACGTAAAATTTCGGTGGATATAGCAAATCTAGAAGAAATTTCCCAATCGTGAATTAGTTGTAACTGGATTTGGCAGCACCTATTCATATTTTCTACTTACCAAAAATGTTAATGAAATGGAGAAATTTGGATATTAAGACGACTCGTTGACAGAACTACGTACTATTATTAGATCACCAAGAAGCATGACAGATTACTTAACACAAACGAATACTTCATGATTTCTATACTACAAAAGGGCAACAATATAGATAGCGAGTCCAGCTAATTATCCAGCCTGATCAACTTCTATCTTTTTAGAACTCTTTCCAGCTCGCGCAATGAAAATCACATAAACGTGAGCCCCAAAGACTTTCTTTTCAGCTTTGATTGAAAGCTTTTATCAACAAGGACATCAAACATGTGTCACATCCAAGGTTCCAATAGCTATTTACAAAATAAGTATCGTAAAACATCATAATATAATAAAGAGTTTGTTATTACAATTGGGTATTGCAAATAGCTGTTAAGTTACGAATACCGTACGTTTATCCACTTTGTAAAAATTCCAATCGGAAAGAAAGGTGACAGATTTTAGGGCAGGTGAGGTGACATATTCCGAAAAGGTGATACATTTTATTATTCATTCTGATGAAGATAGTAGTTAAGAGGAGGTCGTGGATTATTAGATCACATGTATTCTAATAATTCTTCTTTCGAAACAGATTGCACTTGTTACTAGTCAGCCACGGGTTAATAGACCACTTGTGGTCTTTTGATAGTTATTACGAAACTGATCTGTTTCTTAGTAAGTATCATTATCGTAACAGTTTCGTAAAGTTCGACTTTAATGAAAGTGAAAAAACTGTTCCGAGCTCTCACGTGGTTCTGGCATGTCACATATCACACTTGCCTTTTATTACAAAAAAATATATATGATTCCTCGTACAGGGAGCGTGTAATAAATCAAATTTTAATGCCGGAGTCTGTCGTTGGACAACTGCCCAGTGAGTAATCCTGGATAGCACTGGGTTTGTGTGTCTCGTCATAGGGCACTTCCCCAAGGGACGGGTCCCTCCAGGCTAGTCATCCACATTTTCCCGCTGAGTATGGAAATCTTCCAAGAGATGCGGACCGGAGAAAATGCCACTGAGTGTGTGAATGGGTGAGTATTGATTTCGGGCGCGTAAACAACTGAGGTTAATATATTAGTCCCATAAGTGCAGTGCATGCTATAAGCACGAGGAAGGTGGCGGTTCCTTTCCCACTGGAAGGTGAGATCGGACGTCGAACCACACGTCGGTTTGCGGGAGTTTCCTCCTCGAAGTCTCTCCCAACCGGGACAAGCTCTAAGCTCTCTATTGGTCTCCCGACATAAGTGGTAGTGTAGAGCACGTAAGTTTGCGTGTGTAATGGGATAGAACGAGACAGAGATGGGAAATGAAACATCGCGTATAGTTCTTTTGTTAGGGCACTATTCCGGCAGAAAAATGCCGGTGGATGTAGAATTTGTGAGGAGATGGGGAGTAGAAAACGTGTATCTGCACTGCAAAATGCGAGACAAGAGTCAAAGAGCGCAGAAATTAATGATGCTGAAATTTAATAATGTTATGTACCTGAATTGGATTTTATTGAAAAAAGAATCGAACTTTAAATCATGTGCTTGCAGCAGAAATCCGAAACAAGTTGTTGACTTCATAGTCACATATTGTCAAAATAATGGATTACTTGGGAAATTACTTCGGAAACTAATTTCTGAAGTAATTTCTTAACTTATGTCGTCCAGGAATTTCTTGTGTAAGAAACAGTGCGTAAGCACAGATGGTAAGGATGAAAGGGTAGGCTAAGGCGGGCGGTTGGCATGCTGGGCATACGATGGGCCGAAATGGGCGGGCAGTGAGGAACAAACGATGGGCAAGCGATCGGCGGACGATAGGAGGGCGAAAGACGGACGACGGGCAAGCGATGGACGGGCGATGGATTAAGCAATGGACGGACGATGGGCGGAGATGGGCAGGCGATGGGCTAACGATGGGTAAGCGAAGGGAAAGCGATGGCCAGACTATGGTCAGACGATGGGCAGACGATAGGCGGGCGATGGGTGGGCGATGGGAGAGCGATGGGCGAGCGATGGGCGAGCGATGGGCGAGCGATGGGCGAGCGATGGGCGAGCGATGGGCAGGCGACGGGCGAACGAGGAGAGAGAAGGGAAACCGATGGGCGGGCGATGGGCGCCAATGGACGGAGATGGGCAGGCGACAGGCAAACGAGGGTGAGAGAAGGGAAAGAGATGGGCGGGCGATATGCGGGCGATGGGCGAGCAATGGGCAAGCGATGGGCGAGCGATGGGCGGGCGATGGGCGAGCGATGGGCGGGCGATGGGCGGGCGATGGGCAGGCGATGGGAGCGATGGGCGAGCGATGGGCGAGCGATGGACAGGCGACGGGCGAACAAGGGTGAGAGAAGGGAACGCGATGGGCGTGCGCATAGCGAGAGGAGAGCGAGCGCAGGGCGAACGCGTGGCGAGCGCTCGGCCAGCGCCGGGCGGGCGGGATGGGCAAGCGACGGTCGGGCGACGGGCAGGCAGAGCGGGCTGGGCGGGGCGGGGCGGGGGCGCCGGTGACCCGGGAGAGCGCTCGGGCGCGCGGGTGCGGCCTCGATGAGTCAGGCGCGGTGCTCGCTCGCTCACTCGTTCCCTCGCGCTCGCTCCCGCGCGCGGCTCCGCCCCGGGGCGCTATTTCCAGAGGGCGCGGCATAGTGGGCCATTGTTGCGGCTCTTGAGTCAGCGCGCCCTGCCTGCCAGCAGTGGAAGCTTCCACGCATTGTTGGGAGCGCGACTGTCACCCCCGCGGCGGACCTGCGAGCGCGACGCGTAAGGCGGGCTGGGATGGGATGGGGAATCACGTGATGCGAGGCGGGGCAGGGCGGGGCGAGGTGGAAACAAATCTATACTAAAAAGAAATAGGGAACGGACTTCCATGTAATTACATGTTTTTACAGAAACTTGATACCCGCATTCAATAATATTTTCTTGAGTTTACAAGAGATTGTGAATGAATTAGAACTATTTTTTTTATTTTACATATTTTGGTATAATTACATATTTTTACATATTTCACCTATTAGTATATATTTCGATACATTTTAATTTATTTATACGTCGAAGCGGAACATTTCAGATGCGCGTTTGCAATATGTCACGAAATCTTCTTTCTTACAAATCAAATGAAATGCTGTTGCGCTTCTATGACCACCATATCTTCATCATGAGTTGTGAAACTTACCCCCCTCTTGCTTACTGCGAACTCGGAGTCAAATATAAATGTATTTTTGTGAACAAAAGTAATTTCAACCACGTGCTCAATCATGTTTGGAACAGGACGTTCGTTAATTGATCGAAAACTAACAAATAAACGTATATTTTACAGAAAGTTGACTTACCACCTTGTTCAGTTGTTGTTGTTGTTGTTGTTGTTATTGCTGTTGTTTTTAGTGGGTGGTATATTCCCTTTAACCCCGGCTCCTCGTAAACATTGTCATTATACTGAACGTATTTTCTATTTCGAATAAAATTCATATCGTGGTGAAGTCTAGTATTCAATTTACTTCTGTACGGGTAGAACCTACTTTCAATTGCAATTTTGCAATTGAATTACTCGCAATTTTTATTACAATAAATTCCGTTCCTTACTAATAAAAGTGAATTCAACGACGTGTAACCGACATCGACACCACAAAAGTAGCATTTGGATAGATATCAAAATTTTCCTTGCAAAGTTTGGTATAGCCTAACACAACCTAAATGCGGAAAATATATAATTTAAATAATATGTTTGTAGATGCACCGCGACTATTTTTCGCCTTTCGCTTAGAGCACGTGATTCCTAATATATTCCGCTAGAGCCCAGTAGTGTTGCAGCAAAACTGGTAACTAATTTATTCGCTAGAGGTCGGTAAGCGTGCATAAGATTAGAAAAATTTCACCTAATAGCAATGTGTTGTAAAATAAAATGAACGAAAGTTATAATATTTTATTAAAATTTGAACCAATTACTGTTAAAAATAATAATATTAAACACCGTGGTTTATATAAAGTTGATCTTTTCCCTCTTTCGCAAGGATTGAATACGAAAAACGCTGGGTATTTCACTAGTAGGATATAATGATCCGTTTCCGGAAGCTGCAATGTGTTTCGTTTGGTTTTATAAATCTTATCAATCATAATTAATATAAATTATTAACTTTAATCAATTACCCTTCTTTAGATTACCCAGCTCTTGCCACTACAACGTCCACTTCCATAGAGAGATTATTATAAGGGATTGCTTTGACTGCTGCTTGGTCACTGCCGGCAATATGATTGCAGGTAATGTCCATGCGCTCATTTTGTCAATGCGTTCGTTTACACATAGCTCATTTGCAAATGGCTTCATCACTCTCTCTTGCAATGTCATCGCCCTGCATGACGTTCATTTGTTTCCCGATTTGTCAAATTGGTCCCTTCTAAGAGTAACTTCTCTATACTAAGTTGCTGCGACATTCTCTTTGTCAAATATTAAGTCTTCTTTTCAAATTTATTCTGAACGCTATCGCTTGCGCAGTAAGGATGTTCATTCAAAATAGGAGAAAAAGTGAAGGATAATGATGAAACCGATATTACATCTAAATACGAGGCGAACACAAAGGATGTCGAAAGAGTACCCCGCGTGTAAGGCTTACTAAAACATGCACGTGTACAATAATGTATATACATCTATACACAATAATAATACATTGACCACTAATGACACTGTTCACTGTATTGTTAAGAATCGGTAATTTAATTGAGTCAAAGTAAGAGGATCGACGGCAGGTCCAATCATATTGCAAAATTCATAAAGTTTTTCGTCCAGTTCACCTTTGCTCCATTGAGAAATTGCTGAGATGCCCCCGGTCAGTAAATGCAGCTCCGTGTTTTTATTCTGCCTTTCTTTTAATTTGATATCTTGGAATGATAATTTATTGTTAAAATGAAAATTTTGTATAGCATTTTATAGTTGAGAACTTATATATTCCAGCCTTCAAAAGGAGATTAATTCTGAATCAAAAAATGTTGGCAATTAATAATCGCGTAATACCCTTCCGTGTTTATTCCATACTTTAACAATTTACCACAATCCTGTCCTAATCTCTGCGCAAAAATCAAATGTACCAATTGACCAATTTACTGACCAATTGGTAAATTCACCTTTCACCAATTACCATTTGCGCATATTTGCTTGGGCTCTGCAGGGAGTTAAAAGAGGGTTTTCGTTATTTCGGCAGCATCAGTTGCTCGTTTGCTGATGCAACTACTTTGTACTAGCTTAGCGTGGGGTCACCGGAGGATACTTCCTTATTCAAAAGTTTTATTTGTGATTTGCATGTTTATAATAAAAATAAAGTTTAAACATATTACAACTTCCCGGCACGTCCATTTTCCGGCATGCAAAGTTATGCGAAAAAGTGTCGACTACAATATTTGTTTAATTTTTGTTTCATTATAAAATTAGTTTTAATTAGCGACAATCGGATGAATTACGTTCTAACGATTCACGTATATGCAAGAAAGAGAGCTACAGTGATTCACAGCATTTCACCAATGTACTCTAGTTTCTTTGAGACAAGAAATTATTAATATTTTCAACTTCAATTTCAATTATTAATTCAAATTATTAGTATCCATTGTATTTATCTAGCAGCCGATGTTGTTTGCATTTCTTTCGGTATCGATATATTAATGCTTCAATAACATTATGTCTTAGTTATTACAATTACTGAAATCACAATTTTACTCATTGTCTACTTTTTAACTCATATGTCTTTGTGAGAGCGCAGGCTTCCGAGCCGGAGTCGGTATGTTCTTGACTGCCCGGGAGACGCCGCGTCCAAGGCACAGGTGCCGACGTTTCTGCGACCTTCCTCAGGGCGTAATCGGTCGTCTTCCGGACAGCCAAGTACATACTCGTATGTCTTTATTTACCAAACAGCACTCTCTTACTGACTGTTTACCGAATTATTACACAACTGACATAGTTTACCGAATTCTGTGGCCACGTACAGCTCGCACAATACTCTATACAATAGAACCATCAAAGCACATGTTTATAGAGATTCCTTCGAGATTATGCTAGAATGAACCAGCTAAGAATTGGGCCAATCGCTTTTTCTTGATGAAAGCAATCGATTGAGGTACTGATCACCTCAGTGGTTGCCACAAATAATCCAAAACGTGCTCTAGTTGATTAAAAAAGACATTTTTGAAGAAATGTCTTAGAATATTGTAGATAGAACCGCAAAACAAGATCAGTTTTCCGCCAGAACGCCCGGACGTATCAAACGATATCGTTTTAGTCTCGATAAGTGGCCCGGAAGAAGCTCATCTTGGGTGACTGACAGACGGAAGTTACTCATTACAACATAAGGATTACATAAGAGTGTATATTTCTTGTAATCAAACATTGCTAAAAACGCTCGTTTGTTTATTCACAACTCAACTAAACATAGTAAAATTTAAGGGGGGTGTAAGGATTCTGAGACTCAAGCAACGTACGCTCAAATAGTAGTTTATGCAATTAGTTTATAATGTTAAGCTTTATTGCATGAGTACATGTTTTGAAAACGAGCGACGTTAGGAGCGAGTTTTCAAATTTGTACGAATGCAATAAAGCAACATTATAAACGAGTTGCATACGCTATTTTTTTTGTATAACAGCATTATAAATTTATGCAAGAATCGAAATTAATTTATGAACTAATTGCAAAAGCAGTTTTACTGTTGGCAACATTGACATTGGTATTATGACGTCACGCATTTTGGACAGCTGATGAGCGATTCTGAAGAGCATGCGAAGAAAGATGGATTCCTTGCCGCAGGAAATTGTTGAACAAGCCACGAAGGCAGAACAATGCTTAATACCGGCAAAGTCAAGTGCATTGTACGAAAAAGAGTACAACAAATTTAAAAATTGGATGGAAACAAAGAACGTGAAGATTATATGCGAATCAGTTGTTCTGGCATACATATCGGAGTTAGTAAGTGTCTCTTACTTATTGACATACCTAGTCGAGTTTTAGTGATGGTCTAATTTTCTAATTTTTATTACATTGAAGTCAGCAGTATGTAAGGCATCAAGTTTGTGGTGTAGTCACTCGAAATTGAAGGCCATGATCAAAATTAAAGATGGTATTGATATTTCTGCTTTTAATAAAGTTCAATTGTACATGAAACAAGCGAATGTCGGTTACGAAGCAGAAAAATCTATGGTCTTTTCCCAAGCTGATGTGAACAAATTTTTAGGAGAAGCAGCTGATGAGAAGTATCTCTTGATGAAGGTATTTAAGTTATATTTATTTGAAATATTTGTGAACTATTGGAACACATCTTTTGCTCTCTTTTTTCAGGTTGTTGCGATTTTCGGCATATTTGGAGCTTGTAGACGAGGGGAATTGTATAACATATGCACCGATGATGTCTCTGAAGAAGGTTCTGTTTTAGTTGTCAAAATTAGAGAAACTAAAACTAACAAACACAGAATATTTACCGTTATTTCTGATGAAGGATTCTCTTATATAGATTTGTATAAAAATACATTGCCCTCAGACCTTCTAAAGTCAAACATAATAAACTTTTCTTATTTTATAACAAAGGTAGATGCACTTGTAACCCCATTGGGATTAACACTTTCGGAAAAATTCCTAAACTCATTGCCGAATACCTTCAACTTCCAAATCATGAAAAATATTCCGGACATTCATTCAGGAGAACATCGGCTACTATGTTAGCCAACAGTGGTGCAGATATTACCACCCTTAAGCGTCATGGAGGATGGCGATCATCAAATGTTGCAGAATCTTACATTGAGGAATCAATTCAGAATAAAATAAAGATAGCTAGAAGAATAGTGTCAAATGACGAAAATAACGTAGCAGGTACTTCATCAACTAAAACTTTTAATGTACCTGGTTCTGTTCCTTTATCTTTCAAAAACCTCACAGACTGCTCCATTAATATTAACATCAATAAATAATGTAATTATGTAAACTGATTTATTATATTCAAGAATAAAAAATCTTTGGTTATTCTGGTTGTATGGTTACTCTGTGAACTCTTCATGCAATTCCACAGCGTTCGTCAATTTTAAAGGTGAGTTGTGACGCAACTATGACGTGTGTGATGACGCAATCATTCGTGCCGTAAAACCTAATACGTCATCATTTGTGCTGTAAAAGGCCCTTTTATGAACGATTTCTTGCAACAGAAAACCTCGTTTATAATGCTGGTATACAAAACACTTTTTTTCGTTAAATAAATAGGAATGTTCTATTTTCGCTTCCGTTTCTGTGAACGTAATTCAACGAGAATGCATAAATGTGAAAACCTCTGAAAACTTTTTGGGTTGAAATGGTCTGTAGGCAACCTTAACTTTAAAGGAAACGTTCAGAACATGGAAGTGTAGTTCTCATACATTCCTCTTATGTTCATTACAAACATACATACATACATACATTTATTTGAACTGCAATTGGGTATGACCCGGTGGCAGTTAAATAACAATAATAATAATAATAATAATAATAATAATAATAATAATAAAGGAGTACAGTACAGCTGAGGGATGCAATAATCATATTATCACTAATATTAAGTATTATTAGTTCATTCTGAGATAATACTGAGAACATAGGTTTTGGAATATAATTTAATTTTATTAATCAACAACTCGTACGTATAGTAAAGATTTAAGAGTTTAAAGAAAAGTAAGAATGTTTACGTATCTTACATGAAAACATTTCATAATTTCAGCATTCTTTTCATTCATTTCGGACCACTAAGCACAGCAGCTCGACACCTGCTCTATCTCAGCAGGTTTGCTCAGCTCCTACAATGCCTCATGACTACATAATTAATCTAGAAGTGACATCTTCGTGTATTCGAGAATAGCTACACGAATATCTCTAGGAAACACATTCGTTCTTTTACAGAATCATTAATCATAGTTACACAGAAATGAAAGATGATCTTTGGCTGGACGATGCTCGCGAGAAATTCAAGACGTCACTACAAAACTTCAGCTACGTTAGTGGAAGATTGTTAGAGTCCAATATGCTTACTCAAGCCCCCCCCCCCCCCAGCAGCAATCTCTAACAAGGTAGGCTTTGTGAACCGAGGCTGCGGGTTCGAATTCCGGAGAGAAATCTTGTCGATTACCCTTTTTTTAAATTGGATATTTAAGGTCGCATCAACATCTAGGCCATTAGCGACCACTATTGGTGTTAACAATATAGTAACCATGAAGATGAAACGAAATGGGGATGATAAGGGGTGAAAGGACGAACATAAATACAACCATGCCCGAGGCGGGCCTCGAACCCGCGACCCTTCGGTCCGAGATCACTACACCTTAGCGATCTTGGTCACCGGGCCGACGTCGATAACTTGTTGCAGCCAAATCGCGAGGTAAGTAGAAGAGCTAAATTCACCTGCGGAGAAATGAACTTACACAAGTCAAGTCAAACGTCATAATTACCTCACTATTCATCCCATGTTTCACGCAATGCATGTGTGTGCAAATGATCCCAATGGGTAATTGCAAGCTTGTGTAATTGAAACTCTCACTAGTTGGGTTTGTTTTGAGAGTTGAGTTTTGATCTGAACGGACATTGTCATAAGATACACAATCTCTTGTGAAAAGTACACCCACAAGATACAACCAGTCCTAACGATTTCACAAGAGAGTTTATTTGCTCCTCTTACATCTCGATACAATTTGTATCTTACATTACTACTACCCTCTATCGGATTTCTCGAAACAGTGTTGGAATCTGCAATCCTTCAAACACAATTATTATGAAACCCTTTATTATAGTCAATATTGAGTTGCTAGACTGCTTCCACATCCCCAACATATCTTATCGATTTACATCATTAACGGTTTTCAAACGTGAAAAAAACAACAGATTTAATTCCTTATGCATAAACAAATCGGTGTCAAGCCCTCAATTTTGACGTCGTCCAAGCATGTGATTACAAACGTTCACACCGGGAGCGGTAGCTCAGTGCATCAACTGATGTCACTGCAGCGCCTCTGACCGGGAGGCCCTAGGTTCGAGTCCTGGCGGCGGCAGGATTTTCGACACTAGCTTTTCAGCTAGGTCGAATTCAGTCGCTGTCTGGAGGAGAATTCTAGCGGCCGGCTGCTCTGATCGGTAGTTTTCCGTGGTTTCTCCGATCAACACCAGGCGAATGCCGGAGCAGTACCCTACCAAACGGGCCACGGACCGCGCGCGTTCTGTCCTTCCTCTTCCTTGTCCTATCCTCTCCACTTACACTAACATGTACTATACTACTACATATTCCGGGAGACCGGTCGGGAGCTTAGAGCTTGTCCCGGCTGGGGTGGTGCCCCGCTGGTGGGAGAGTCCTGGTTAGGGGGAAACCCCGCTAGCCGATGGTAGGTCGGCGCCGGATCTCGCCATCCAGCGGGGGGGGGGAGATCACCGCCATCTCCCGAAGAAAAAATGCACTACACTAACGGGACTAATGACCAAAGCAGTTGACGCGCCCGGAAACACGAAAAAATCAATCAAAAAACTAACATTTTATAATTCAATAATTTCCCCCAGGTAAATTATAAAAAATAACTAATAACAATTGTAGAACAGTACAATACGCGTTATTAGTTAAATTAGCTAGAAATCTATTTTGAGTTGTTTTTTTTAAATACAGTTGTCAACGTTTTACTTGTATGGGACACCAAGTAATCATGAATTACGATGATAATCAAAAATATGCGATACGAGGTGGATTGCTTTTGCTTCCCATGCTACAATCACAACGTGAAAACAACCATCTTACGCCGAATCCCCCCCCCCCCGACCTTTCGTTCTGCGCATTGCAAGGGATGGTCTTTCTACATTTAAATATCTGAAAATATGAAATTTACCCACACCGGCAGCGGCGAGCGTAAAAGGCACGTTTTCCAACCTCCCAGTTATTGTTCGGTGGAGCGATCCCGGCAAGATGCCAGAAATTTACTAGTGGTAACCTTGTGATACAAGAAAACTCACTTATCGGTGAGTTTGCGGCACCTCCCGAATTCGTAGACCGACGGCTCTGAAGTGGTTTCCCTGACCACTTCCAGGTGAATGCCGGAGCTTGCAATGCCTAAAATACGAACCAGGAACCGCATGCGATCCTCTCTTTCCCTTCACACTCTCATTAGGGATGCGACAGCGACGTCTGCAAATGTATTTTATGTAATACATTCAACATGTTTATAATGCAACATAATATTTTTTTTACTTAGTTTAATTGCTTAGTCGTTTCCTTCAACATGGAGCTCCATATTCCGCAGTTGCATAACTGAGTTTTTACGTTATCCAAGCGAGTGATTACCAACGTTCACCAATTTTTCAGTCCAAGGTCCTCCCTTGGGGGGAACTAAGAACTAGGGACAACTGTAGAACATCTCGAGGGACAAAAAGCCTTCGAGCGAAAGACCCTCGGCCTTTATGTCGCCGCTCGATCTTTAGAACCCTTGTAACGCCCTGGGTGCATAAATAACTATTGTAGAAACTATAGAAATCGTAAAACAAAAAAACATCGAAATTTTGCGCTCGATTTTTCACGTTTCTGATGCTTACGTTATGGATTAAAAAAATTTCCTAATTACGGTTTTGTAAAAGTTAAATATGAAATAACAACTGATATCAGTTTCAGTTTGTGTGTTCGAACCAAACAAATGCTCTTCATCGAGCAGACTACATCTCCTCCGAGGGTTGATCCCGGTGCCCTGGTATTTCTTGCGTCTTTCCTGGTATTTCGCACATGGGAAGGTGGTCAACCTATGCTTCTTAGAAGTAGCCCCTCCCCCCCACCACCACCACCACTTCTTCCCGCATCTTCTTCGGCGAATCGAGCACTGACTCCTCAGAGAAGACCCTAGGCCCTCAGTCTTTCTGACAGCTTTGTTCATTGTTCGGAATATTCTTTTGCTATGTTTTCAGATAAATCTTAATTGAAAATGAATAAACACGCCCAAAGTCAAAGAAAATTTTGTTGTGCACGAATTTAATGCTAGAAGTTACTAAACTAGCTTTAAAACAGCGATGTTTAAAAGCATTCGATGAGTTATTCGCATCGATGTTTTGTAATCTATGTTGCATTACTAATTCCCATCCTTAGTGCCGTTCGCTAATCCATGGCCCATCTCATCGATGTAGAAAATCTCCGACATGCGTCCGAGATCCGGAAAGGAACGACAAACAGCATTAAATGTGTCTCGTGATGGGAGAAAACGGAATTAGAAAAAATATGAAACTTCTGATTTCAAGATATTAGTAACAAATTACCAAAGAAGGTCGAAGTCGCCGTGTTTTGGGACAGGAAATCATTAATTCATACGCAATTTTTTTTCCAGATGAGAAGTAAATCATTCGTACACGTACGGCATGCAATAGAACCTCAAAAATGCCTTTCCAACTAATGGCCTTGACGCATCACGCACACAGTATTTGATGATACGCAATAAGTGTAACTAAGTTTTCAATTGCTAACAGGGACATAACGGTTGTGTAATATTTTCTGAACAGACTTGCAGTCTGATATGTGACAATGGCGATAATCAAAGAAAAGAACAATATAACAACAAAATAAACAGAAGAAGAGTTACAGAATAATTCTGAAGGCCTTTTTCCTTTCGGAATAATTATGAAAGGCCAACTATTACTTTTGTTAGACTAAACAAATAGGATACTTTTAATGTTACCTTATTCTATCACACCACAAACGAACACAAAGAAAATTAATAGAGTAAGAACTGTTTTAAACATTGCCAATGGAGAATAGTATTGGAGACATTACAAAACAAACAACAAAGAAAATTTGAAGAAAAAAAAAAGACACTAAATAAATGGAAAACATAGCTCATGTATTATATTCACAGCACAGATATAAAACAAAACATCATTAACAGATCACCCACCCGAGACTCTAAACACTAATGCCCCCGAGAAGACAATGCAAGGCAGTTAACCCGTGTAACAGCATTCTGAACTTGGCACCAGCAAGTAATGAACATCTTCAAATGCGGATGGCTCATCACCTATTCCTTGAAACACAACAGCTGCAAACTCTAACGAGCGGGGACGCAGCTTCTGGGAATCATGAATGCCAGTAGCGGCAGCGGCCGTGCCTCCACTAGCTAGCCTGTCTCCAGCATCCCTTTTTTTTCTCTCTCTCTTTCCCTCTTTTTTTTTCTTTCACTTGCTCAGGCAGGGATCCTACCCTCTCCCCAGAGTTTTTGCTGCCACTGACTCATGTGTGGGCTGGCTGCCAAGGGGGACCGTACAGCCAGTGTCACCGCAAGTGGAACAGTACATTAAAGCTTCTAAGCTGTCATTAAATGAAATCGCTTGGCTAGGAATGTGATGTTTACGAGACTTTACACCCGGTTGTTCGGTCCAATGAACATTCTGCCTTCGGACAATTACTGTAATAAATCTCACAGACTTGGATATGAAGTCAAACACCTAGTTTAATTCAGTATTCAAATGCTTAATTCGATAATCCTCACTTAATTCCTAAAATCTTATTTTGTAGAGACTTTTTAAATTGCAGCCACAACAAAACATTGTTCTTTTAAACCAAAGTCAAACAGACTGACATTTAGCTGAATAATATAAGAGTTAATATAATATAATAAGAGTTGTTCTTTTAAGTTTTCAGGGTTCCAGGAAAAGATGGAAATGAAGGCAATAAAATACACTGCAAGTTTTCAACTGCCTAAGATAATTTAACAAAGAGTTAGCAATAATTATTTTAGTACTCTACATGAATAATTAATTACTACCTTCGTGTAGTGGTATTACATGGATACAAATAATATGTTCAAAGTAAGAATACAAGCAAAACATTCTACACACACAAATCCCTTTTTCTCCTTCTTACTTTTCTTCTTTATCAAAAGCCAAAACATACTGTTGTCTCAAAGAATACATTTAAAACTTTGCCAGGTTGAAAAATAATGTAAATATTAGAGATGTAATGTTTTCATATGACTTGGAAATGAACATAAATGGGGATATTTTGTGGAAGAGCTACAATTAATCTGGCTACCCTACTTAAAGGCCGCACAATGCAAGACCAAAGAGAACAAAACACACAACAGAAGAATGGACCTAAGAATAACTCTCCAAACGATAAAAGCAGCAGCTTGGAATTGCCAGTGTTTACCATGGGCATAAAATAGAGCACTGAAAAAAGTCAAGTTGGATGCAATAATAGAAACTTACAACTATAGCAAGGCAACTCATGTACTCCAATAAGACACGGCACTCAGAAATAAACTCACTTTCAAAGACCTTGCCTCACTAGCAAAAAAATTCTAAATTCCTTAATGATCTTACATTACACTAGAAGTATGAAGAGTAATTTTTAGATATAATTCATTACACTAAACCTAAAAAATTCACGAATTTTTATTGATAAACAATAGAAATACCTAGTTTTTCCAAGAGGATCAAATCTTTATTAAATGAATGATTTTGATTCAGAAAGGAAAACATGGATACATTTCACCTATGGATGATTAAAGATGTCAAGAAATCGTGACCAGAATATGTATGTAGGAATATTAAATTGCCAATGCCATGTGGTACACTCAAACTCATAAATTTTTCTCAATTATCTATAGTAATTCACACATAACAAATTACCAAATGAAGGATTGTGGGTGCACATTCATGTATGCTCTTTGTTAGTTTTTATATAAACTCATAATTGTAAATTTTTCTGCACATTCCACAGGAAATTGTGCATGGGCATGAGAGTGTACGGTAAATTGACTTCTATCCTATCAACATTCTATCAGTTGTACCTGTCTCCAATTTTTATTTAAATTCTCAGCAAACAATAGGTAGTTTTATTTCTATTGTTTGGGCCAGTGGTTCAATTTTTATTAGATGACTTCATAGAGCAAAAGTTCAATCATAGAATAATTTCACATTTCCTCTTCAAATTCGCTCTGTATTTAAATTCTACAAAAATTATTTCTACAATATGTATACACATGTAAAAAGGAATTTTCTGAAGTACTATTTGGCTTTAAATTGCAAAAACACTTGCCAAAAGGGAGTGAAGTATTCTAACAAAGTATAAATTAATTATTATATTGTTTATAATGGTGAAATATTAAGTTTATTTTATAAGTTAATTATATGGTTATAAAATTATTATTATATTGTTTATAATGGTGAAATATTAAGTTTATTTTTTATTTAAATGATTCCAATAAGCAAAGTAGCCGTATACATAATAAGCTTTGTTAACAGCCTAGGTACTAGGATAAGATAATATGCAAATGACTATCACTCTAATTAAATTTTCTAATCAACTGAATTGCAGAATTTTGTGTTTTTCTATTTCAACAAATAAAATCACTATAAATTGATCATCAGTTGAGAAAAAAAAAATTTGTCTTTCACATTGGATCATATGACAACAAGAACAAGATTAAAATGAGAACAACTAGCTTTTTTAACGGTTTATTGAAATTAACCTTACACCATAAAGGAAATGAACACAACATTAAAACTAATATGACAATTAATTGCATCACTACTTCATAATGTCTGCTACCCCCCTCCCCCCCACCTTTTAACCACATGTAATTTAAATTTAGTTTTCTACAGTAATGATAATTTCTACACATTTTTGTACACTTGAAGGATTCCAGTTAAAGCAGCAGTTCATCAGACCAAATCCTTCTGAAATTCATGAAACTTTTCCTGACCGACCTTCATCCCTTCAAACTCTTCATTTCACATTACATTCAGCCACAGAACTTTATATAAACAACAAAATTCAGCTCTTTTTACTGATCTTTTGTTCACTTTTCATGCCATTGATCACAAAATTTTATTTTTCAAATTAAATAATATTTTTTTTTACTTTTGCCCTCAACCTACTACCTACTACTAATAATTAGTTATCCTACAGAACCTTTAAAATCAAATACCTCTTGCATTCCTCCACCCCCTATCCAACCACAGGAGTTCCATAAAGTGCAGTCCTTCCTCATCCTCTTTTCTCTATAAATAAACAATCTTCCCACTTGTCATGGAGTCAACAAATTTCTCTACATAGACAATCTTGCTCTACTTTCATCCCATCAAAATCCCCAACATGCAATCTAAAACCTACAACATGCAACTAACATAATATCCCACTGGTTCATAGTAAATTCTATCCAAATAAATGTCAAGCAATCCTCTTCACCTGGTGATAATCCCTGTTACAATATCTATCTATTACAACAATAAATATCTTTATCCCTTGGTTCCAGGAAATCAAATATCTTGGCCTCACCTTTCACTCTAAATTACTCTGGACATCCCACATTAATACAACTACTTCTAAAGCTAACCAAGAAATAGCCATCCTTCATTCCCTCCTCTTCCACCGTTCCATTTCCCATAAAGAAGAAACTATACCTCTATTACATCTATATCAGATCCATTATCATCTATGCCTCATAGTCCACTGTTCCCAACACTTCCTATATAAATCTTAATAAAATTGAAAAGAGTCATCTGCCTGCTCTTCCATTCAACTCCAGGTACCAATGCCAACAATATCAGAAACTAGTACAATATTCCTTCACTCTCACACTATATCTTGCATACATCCTGTAATAAGGTGCAACAGTTTATTAACAATAGCATTTTCGTTCACCATGTCCAAACCCACCAACACGTCCTTAACAACTTTGCTAGTCACATCTATCATAAACACCCTTTATTTATACTGAAACTTCTTCTTCCCCTACCAACCTAACAATGCCTATTGGAAACATTGCACGTTTACAAAACTGATGCAACAAAATGTAATTTTAACATGACCTCAACCTTAAATAATAACCTTTCCAAATCCCCTCCTCAAACCCTCATCCTAGAACCACAACCAAACAGCCTCTCTACCTCCCCCACCCTTGTAAAGGGTTATGTCATTTTATGGACAACCTTTTTTCCACCCCTTTCACCATAAAATGACATAACCCTTGTAAAGCTTTCACAAACCCAAAACTTTTCCAACTGCAACTCCTCTGGGGAATGGGGAGACAGATGGCTGCATGTGATCCCACTCAACACAAAACCACCAGGGCAAACCATCAGTCCACACCGCCTGAAAAGCCACACCTGAAACGACTGAAAGTTCGCAGTACAGCGGTTGAAATATTGGCAATTGTGCCTAGGATGCAGCATCTCCTGGACTGCCACAAATCTAATTAACTATGCATTTAGCTCTCATTACCTGTATCATCACTTTTAACGTGGACAATTGAGAGCAGGAAGCAATTGTTTTCTCCCTAAGATGGGTTGGTAACCAGGAGTCTATTCATTGTTGCAGAAAGTTCCATACAGGTAAAGATTTACTTTACATTACATTAAAACTACATTTAAGTTATCTACTACCTTTAATAAGAAAGACACTAAAACACACTAAATATTTAAATTGAAGACAAAACTCAGCATTAACTACTGTTCTTCAAGAAGTGATTGTTATAACGTCTTACATAATAAATGCTAAATATTTATTCAATTCTGTTATTATCTAAAATTGTTTCCATTAAAATAACTTCTCTGACAGTATTACATATCATTACCATTACACATGGTTTGTTTAAGTGCAAGCAATCCTTGACTATCCTCTATTTTAGCTCTCCTAAAATAATCAGACCTGTCTATTTTTACCAACATCAACAGGTCAGTCCAAATAAAGAGTTATGGGCAAATAAACGGAATTTTTTGTGCAGGTTGGGAAGTCATGTAATATTTCGAATGAGAATTTTTCAAGAAAAGCACAAGATTCAGTCAACATGGATGATGGTGACTGAACGGATGGATGTCCTTTTAGTATTATTAGTAAGACAACAATCTCATTACTCACCATTCTGTACATGTTCCCCAGACACCACCGGAGGACAGTTCTCATCTTCCAAATCCTCTTCATCCGATGATTTTTCAGTATCCCAAGGGTTCTGAAACATAACAGATGGAAACATAATGAATAAAGGTATCCCAAGAGAGGTGATTTAAAAAGCTTCACACATTGAAATTATTCGCCAAGCACCACCGTCGGCAACAACAATTACAATCACCCTTACACCCTTACAAATTTGGACAAGACAGGAAAGTTTTTCAATTCTGAAACGGCGTACTTAATTTCCACCTCAAATTAGTAAAGAATGATTTATTTTAACTGTATGATAAATTCACAATGAAAGTAACATAAATTAATATTGTAACTGCTATTCCAGAAATGTTTCTATCCTCTCTCACCCTCCTTCAGAAACATTTAACCTGTCAGATGAAGATCCTTTGTTGGATGATAACCTTTTTCTTTGCCATTGTTACTGTGTTTCTCAGAAGAATGTGCTGGCAATAATAGCTTCCCCTCATGGGTGTAGAAACATAAGCAAGCTGTGTCAAGATTTCTCAGAGCTTACTCATCATCATAATCATAATCATAATCATCATCATCATCATCAGGGCACATCTTTGGGGTCATCTGCATCTGATTAGGTGGGTTTTTCTTTTATTCTTTTTTCCTTTAGTTAACTAAATATGCTCATTAATTCCATGAAAAATCGTTGATTATCTCTATGCTAATAGGATGAGTGCAATTAGAATTCCACCATGAAAAAATGCACACCTACCAAGCAGAATTCAGAAATGAGACAAATTGTTTAATTAAGAGACGTAGCCAAGGTGTTTGCAGTCGGCCACGAAACATGAACAAAAATGTACATCACAGATAACGTACCTACAACAACTACATATAAACAACGAATGAATAAAACTAAATTGGGGAAGTAAACATTATGCAAGCTGACTTATGGAACAACATAAAATATTTAACGTTAATAAATTAAATGTTTTACATGTAAAACATTTTGTCTTAGAAATAGATTTGAGGCATTGTTTTGGTATTTTGGTTTTTATTTCTCCAGAAAGCTTTTACGGTCGCAGTGTGGCAAAAAAGCTTTCTGGAGAAATAAAAACCTACAACAAAACAACACCAAATCTATTTCTATGAAGCAAAAGTCATATACCCTTTCCTACCATTTGGTCTTATGATTACGAATGTAAAAATACAAATGTCAGTTGTGCTTACCAGTTCTGAAAGTACGCTATAGCAAAACGGTGTCAGAAATGATAAGTTTTTCCCTCCAATATTTATACTTGTATTCTCTCTTTACTTTTTGTGGGAAGTAATGTTTTCATGATTTTGTCAGCTTCTAATATTTTATCCACAATATGTTCAGTACCTTCCATTTGGAAATATTTCGTGAAAACTAAAACAATGCAAGGCCCACTAAAACAGATCTTTTTCAGAAGCAATACTACATGAAATGCATGCCTAGGGAAAAGATGTGCTTGAAT
Source organism: Teleogryllus occipitalis (assembly GCA_011170035.1). NCBI lineage: Eukaryota > Metazoa > Arthropoda > Insecta > Orthoptera > Gryllidae > Teleogryllus > Teleogryllus occipitalis. The sequence goes on along the minus strand of BLKR01000321.1, from coordinate 337,717 downwards.
TTCTTAAAATTCGAATTATTTGTAAATGGAAACAAAAAAATATTGAATGTAACGTGTATAAAGGGGTATAATTGCACTTATGGTATACAAGAAAACTCACTCCTATCATAACTCATTTTCTTCAACATACCATTCATGCAATTATACCCCTCTTTATTCACTTATTTTGTTAATTGCTATAAGTATCTGATTAAATTGAATATAAAATTACTCTACTAAAGATAACACATTACACCAATGAAAGGACAAAAGCCTCTACAATTTCTTGGCAAAATGCAAACAACATGATGTATTACTCTCTTTCTGATGGTAAATTGTCAAAATTTGGTCAAGTACATCATTAAAAGGGAGAATTTGCAGACAGTAAAATCTGCCGGGAATGGAATCAAAGATGGAATCAATCGGGACACAAAAAAATTCTGGTTTAGGGAGATTTCCGTTTTATTCAAGGTTGTCCATTTTGTCCCGATATTAATGTTTCTGTCCTGAAAGCAGTTAACTACATGACTATTATAATTATCAAAATGTATTAATATATAACGTATTTATGCAAGGAATCATTAACAAATATTAAAATCTCTTCATTATAGCTTCTTATGTTAGTAGAAAAATACACACCTTCCTGGCTGTATTTGGACTGTTCTCTAACTTTCAACACACAACCCAGTAGTCATAGTCACAACCCAGTATGATGACTTTCTGATACACTTGTATGGCCTTGAGCAAGGGGTATATGCTTTAGAACGTGGTGCAGGGAGACATGTGAATAGAAGCCATGCCCTACACCTTCCCACGCTCAGTCGGGAGAAAGGGAATTCCCCTAAGGCATATGCCTTGAGAGACAAGCAACCACTTGAAGAAGCAAAGGTGAAATTCAATGCTGACAGCTGAAGCCTGTCTCCTTCAATGTCCAGCTGCCAAGACTAAATCGTGTGTCACAGGGATAGAGAATTTAAAACAAGCTTGCAGATGCATTCATTTCATTAAGAACATCTCGCGTCTCTCAGCCAACTGCATCAAATTCACATAAATTCTGTTTTATAGAGATTTTTTCCTGCAGGTCTTGAAAAACTGTTCTGTTTCCATGTTGAAGAGGTTCCGTTTTATGCTGTGTAAAATGCCATTTAACTTCATGGGCCGGAGAAAATTTCCGGTTTAGACAGGTTTCCTGCTTACACAGGTTCCAGTTTAGACCGATTTTACTGTATTTATATACATACTTTCATGAACCGTCTCCACAATTTCTTGACAAAAGTCTGTTAAAGGAAGCAATCGTATGCAAGTTCTGCATTCAAAAGGGGGTGACTCATTCCGAAAAATAAATTATTTGAGGTATTAAATTCAAATAAGTACACTAAGTGCACTAAAGATATTACCATGATACCAAAATTTTTGGATTGAAGATTGAATTTTTCCCTCATAAACATAATTTGAATCTTTAGTGTTTTAATTGCATAATACATTTCTCAGACTGACAATATCCTCACGTCTGCCTGGCCAATCTTCTCCATGAGAAAGAAACTGCACTTTGGACTGTGATTGGTTGCACATCCTTTTGCACAGAGCTTAATAGTGTCAGTGGTGATCCAGATTAACTCTCCCAAAATTATGCCTACATAATGCTAGTGTTCACGAAAAGTGCATACACATCATATTACAGAAGACTGGTGCAACCAACCTGAGCAAAGCTATTTATTTCGCAACTGAAGACAAAGCCAAAGACCAACAACAAAGGGCCTGGAGCATTTTGAGAGGCCAACAGGTGTGCAAGCAATCATGAAACAGTTCATTTAACACTTGCTCAGAGAGGGTCAGCACATGCCACAGCAAGTCTACTCTACATGATAGTATTCTGGTAAACTATTGTTTTGGAATTTGTACGAGTAAAAATACTGTTTTTCATATAATACATAATTTTTGTATAGTAATATATAAAAATAAATATTTTTTAGATCCTTTGCAACAAAAAATTACAATTTTTGATACATGTAAATTTTATTGTACTGCTGAAAGTATACATTGACAGCGCACTAAAGTTAATCATTTCATTTCTCCAGAAATCAAATTATGAATTCAAAAGCAAACTGCCATATTGGTACATCTAAAATCCTTACAAAGAGAATGGATAATGAAATAATTGCATAAGATTGTCACAATTTTTACAACACAATTAGAATGCGGTCCAAAAATGAATCTTTTAAAGCAACTGAAAAAAAATAGTTATAAATTCTTAGCAGTGCTTACCACCTCAACAGCAATAGGGGATGGCAGCTTGCCAACAGGCATGGAAGACGGCAGATCTGGCCGCAAAACTCCAACTGACCCATTCATACCCACAGCTAACTGCGTCCCTGTCGTAAATATAAAAGACTACATTAATTCACATATACTATATATTAACTCTAACTGAATGTTTATTAGCATAAAAAAATTTGAAAAAAGGAAACTTCATCTTAAAAAATTCATTCTGGAGAGGTGAGATGAGATGAGATGAGGTGAGGTTCACATTGAGAATCTATTGGTGATGGCTACAGCACCAAAATTTTCTCCTCTAATTGACTACACAAAAATGTTTGCCCAATGACTTCAAATTACTTTTTAAAAAATTTCATAAATTCTATTACATTTACTATTGAAGACAAATGGAACTAAGGAATATTAAAAGTAATTAATTGCACCAAAACAAATACACCTGAACATGAATTGCCATAAAAAAACTTCAATTTTTTCATTAGATATTTTTGCAAAAAAGTAAGTTGTAGAATCATAAGCCATGGCCCCCTAACAATTTTTAAAGGGGTCCCATAACCACATGTAATAAAACATATTAAATCCATTAATATTATAAATTCCATATTTTCCCTGTTTTAAGCTAACAATCTGAGAAATTGATTCATGTCTTTTGGGGAAGAGGCTCTATAAACAATCTAGCAACCCTGTAAATGGTACAACATAAAATATAGTATTTATTAGTAGTATCATTAAAGTTATACTTTCATTATCCTTATTTGTTTTACTTTGTTTTCTTGTAAAATATGTCAAGTGTAAACAAAAACTTTGACGGAAAAGGAAGCCCAGAGAAGTCCAGAAATGTAGTAAATGTATCTTGTTTAAGCTGCACATGCGTACATCTCGAATTATTAATTATCTCTATGAATAACCATTTTTAAATCATTTTAATGTGATAAGACAGATTATGATGTGCTTTTTTATACAATATATGTCTGTATGGACAGGTATGAATGCTAAATTTTATGACAATTTTGAATTGTCTTCTCATATGCTCTAAAAAACGCTATCCATTTCCTTTAAGAATGAAGTTACATTTGAAAAATCAATCAGGTATTATCAATCTTGCTACATTCTGAGCAAGAATTACCTGTAAGATGAATACACGGAGAGATTAGTGAAATTACTCAATATTACTGATCATGGGAATGAGTCCATTAACAGTTTTATACCGTTGTCCCTTCAGCTGTGTGTTGAAGACACAAAGACATGATGATGTTAAAAAAGAAAATCAGCATGGCAGACTAGGAAAATAAACATTGAACATTCTCATGCAAGTTTTTCAAAATTTTCAATTGAGTTAATGAATTTCTGAATTAATACCAAAATTGTTCTCACTAGGGATCTGTTAATATTTTCATTTCCTTTGCATAAACACTTACGTGATAGTTCAGGGCTGGATGGAAATTCACTTTGTGATCCCATCGTATCATCACCTTCACTTTCATCTGCAATTTGAACTATTGTTCAAAAATAAGACATAGACAAATGAGTAAATTTTTAATGAAGGCACATTTCTCCATTATTATACCATTCTACTCAAAGAGACATTTGTGAAGAGATTTTTTTTATGGTATACATTTATTGTCATAAAAATAACCACACTTGAAATGAATGTTACACACAATTGGTACACAATACTTTTGCAAATAATTATGAACTAAATTAATCTAAACCTTAAAAAGAGGTAATATGAATTATCACCGTACTCCAATTTATTCACAGCTGCCTTTAAAGTAATCAGCTGTTACAGTGTCATGCAATCAGAAGGTTGAACACCACTGTGGTGACATGTAAGGTCCCGATTGGAGGGCACCGTAACAGCTGATGAAATGTGAGAGGCAGCCCTGAAAAAATCGTAGTATAAGAACATGTGTTCTTTGTCACAAACACAATATGGTACTGAAAAGATTTTTGTTATTTTGGAACATATACACTCCAGGACATGAAAATAGTTTCATTGACATGAAGATAGACATTTAAGGAAATGTCTAAAAAGAATGACACAAGTATGATACAAATAAATACCCATCTAAAATTAAAACAAATTAGTGGGTCCAATTTTTATCTCAAACTACTTCAGATTACTACATACAGGGTTGAGCCAAATACTTTAAATTTAGAACTTAAATACTTTGCCAAAATACTTTGCAAACAAGCATTTAACTACATACTCAAAGTACATTAGGTTTCGAATTGTTAAATACATATGTATTTAAAATACTTCCAATACTCAAAATACAGTAAATACAATAACCTTGTATTAAAACATTTTTATTGCAATTATATACAGTAATTGTCAATTACAATTAATTACTAATTGCCAGTCATAAATTTCTGAACAAAAACTAAAAACTTCCAAATATAAAACACTTATACTTTCATACCAAATATAAAAGGATATCAAAAATGTCTAACACAAATAAACGGAATTTCCTTTTAAAACGACAAGTTATTCAAACAAAACTTCAGACAATAAACCTCTAGTTGGCGAATATATAAAACCCACAAAGGAAAACAGCTGAACTAGCGCTGATGAACATAAACGATTGTTATAAAAAATAAACGCTTTTTTACTGTCAGATAATTGTCCAGCATTTTTAATGATTTAGATTTATCATTTAAAAATGAAAATAATTCAAGCTCAACAGCTGAAAGGAGCTTTTATTATTGTTTCAACGAGGTCTATTCACTAGCAGAATCAAACAAAAAGAAACTATCCTCGTTGTCTTCTTCATCTGTATTTGAAGTATTTCTTTTTTAAAATACACTTATTTCATGTATTTCAATAAATCTCTAAAATACATGTCTAAAAAGCTCAAAAATACAGTTATTCAAATACAAAATGTATTTCAAATACAAGTATTTAAATTCTGCCCAGCCCTGACTACATACATATACAGTATTATAGAGCAAGTAATATAATGCTGTGAAAATATATTTCAAGATTTTAATGGAATAACACATTTTGGGGTCGCACGATACCAAGTAAGCATTGTTGTTGTTTGTTTTGTTTTGTTTTTCTTTTCTCTCCCAAAACATCAGTCCATCTATCCCCCAAAACAACACCTAAACTACTTGTAGGAATTTCACCAAAATGTCCTGATCAATTTGCCTTCACTCAAAGCCTTATGATTTTGAAAAGATTTCATTAAATTTTGGGGGTACTTTACATGAAGTCCCTGAGTCATTTTCAAATTTTTTCCAAAAATGGCTCCAATTTTTATTAAAAAAATTCTTGTAAGAATAGAGTGTAATACACTGATAATGATGAAAGAGGTCCAATTTTCGCTGTTAATTCTGAATTTTCAAATATTGCAAAAATTTGAAATTGTATAGATCCCCTTGTACAACTACACTATTGAAGATACAGATTTTTTCTTCAAATGAAATTTGTTCTCCACAGTTCTTTACTCAATGTCATATACATTTTTTGAAAATATTAGTAGTTTGTGTGCGATTTTCTAAAAAACGGCTTCAAAATCCTTTTTACTTCTTTTAGTGCTGATGCATGTGCTGCTATTTTGATAAATTCTTTCAATTTTTCAAAAATTACATGAATGTATTTTTTAAATATTCCTCTAGTTAATATTTACATTAAGGCTCTTCTTCCTTTTTTCTTTCACTTTTCTCTTTACATTCTTAGATTTCAGACAACAAGTTCTTCAAATTATGTGAAGTATAAATATTCATAAGTCAAAAATATTCAATTCATAAGTTCAAATATCGTGAAGTTTCAAGAAAATTCAAAATTTTTCTGGGAAAAGGAGCTCAAAATTACACATTTTTAGAAACGCTCAAAAAACATTTTCTCAAGAACAGCTTCAATTTTTCATTGGAAATTGCACAGTGGATTGTGTTTTACTCTCATAAAATATTCTTAAACCCTTATTTCAATTCTACCATTAGGACTCTGAAGAATTGTTGAAATGTGAAAAAAAAATGTTTTTAGGTGCCAATGAATTCAGCAGCTGGGAAGAGGGTGGGGCAAGCCGAAAAGCTAGCCCAGACTAAAAAGAAATGGAAACTAACTAGTACAAGAAGGTCTGTGTCATTCTGTTACACCTCTTAGGTTTACAACTAAAACACAGATCTGTCCTACGGACAAATAATTTAGGCAGCTTATGTCATTTTTGTGCTGGTTTCCCTTCCACTGATTCTCTTTTCACTCATACTCTGAGTAATAATAAGGTGACAACTAACTTCAACAACCCACTTAATTAGATTGTCAGGAAAAAGTGCAGAAGACAAAATGGTTGCAGTCACCCAACTGCTACATGGACTGAATGAACTGGAGCAATGGGAAATTGAAGGAAGTTGTACCCGCCAGTAAGATTCCAACCTACCTGTAACACCTGAACCTGCTACTACCTGACTCTTTCCTGGCAAGAAGGCTTGTTCCTATCTGAAAGAGTGACACCTGCCAGAAAGACTCAAACCTGCCTCATAATCAGACATCGGATGTTTAGGGAAATGCGTATTTTTTTCTAGAGAACTTATTCAAAGGCTGATAATATATGTCCACGAATCATGACAAATGATGACATATGACAAAGTTTTATAATGCTTATTTTTGCTTATTTTTAGCATAAATGCCTATTTTGTGCATAAATACCTTTTTTAGGACTTTTTTTGCCTTTTATTTATTATATTTATATACAATACTAAGACATCGGAAAATCAGTGACGGTCCAACATGACCATTCATTATGAAACCTTCAATTCACATCTTGAAATTTAAAATTATGAGAGAATTCCTGAAAGTATACCAACTGATTTTTCTCCATTTCCCTATTTCATAAATACCAGCTATGATCTGAGAACATGGACGATTGACAATATACTGAGGGAACCGAAATTTTAAGTGGAAATAAATATAAATTCCCAGAAGGTTTCAGTGTTGCTAGTGTTGGACTGCTAAAATATATGCCAGTCACATCGTTCAGATATCCTTCTCCGCATTCAAATTGATTTTGTCTCCCAGTCATCGCAAATTTGAAATTGTGATCCTTGAAAAGTTACTGGTAATATGTAAATATTACTGGTTAATGGAAACTATTAAGAATAAAATGTAGAAGAGTTGTAAATATTCAATCTAGTTTTACATTAAAATATACGAACTGGTTTTGAGCATTTAAGTTTACAAAATAATATAGACAAAAATTTTTCCATTTTATTGTGTATGTAACTTAAAACAGTGCCTTTTTTCTCCATTTTCTTGACCTTTTCAGTGCCTTTTTAGGCGCCTAAAAGACAATTTTTTAGTGCCTAAACATCCGATGTCTACTCATAATCTTGAACCAGCCAAGACGACTCAAACCCGCCATAAAGACTCAAAATTGCCAGGAAGGCTCATACCTGCCAATAAGGCTTGAACGTGCCACTGCCAATAACATTGACCAATAAGGTTGACCACTGCCAATAAGATGTATCTGCCAGGAAAATTCGATCTTGCTGGGGGAAGACTCTCAGCAATATGAAATGGACACTAGAAGAGAAGATCGTGCAACTGATTGCACAGATCGATAGCAACGAATCACAATCAGACATCATTTGGCTGCATTTATTAAACCTAAAGGTCTGCCAATAAGAACACACTGTTAAGACAAAAATAGCTTTATAAAGCCTAGTACATGTTAACACATTAAAACGTAGTGTGACCTCCTTTTAATTTTTAATACAGTTCAGATGTTGATTCAATCAATTTTTTACAGATTATCTTCATTTCTTCAACAAGAAATCACAGTGAATAAGAGACTTCATCATTTTTAATTTAGCTGTATGATCCCTTTTTTGCAATATTTTGCTTGGAAATGCCCGAAAGATTTTCCACTAAATTTAAATTGGGACTTTCATTCCATAATAGCATTATCCTTATGTTATTTTTAAAAAATGTCTAGTAATATTTTGGATACCCAGCAAGGCATAAGATCTTGTTAGGAAACTCTATAACCTGCTTGTAACTTCTCTCGCATTTTCTTTATCACAACCATGACAACCAACTCAATTAGGAACACAAACACTAGCCACCTCTGATTGACAGCAATGAACTTTGAACTCCAAATAAATATGAAACAAACAATAAAAAAGAGCCATGAACTCAGAACAAAGAAAAATGTCCTCCTTTTGATTACCTTTTGATACCACATAGCAGAGACAATTTATTTGAATGGTTCACTTCTCTTTGCTCCCTAGTTATGTTGCCTCTCCCAGTGCGCTGACAATACTACATGAAAGTTGGATTGCAATTAGTGTTCACAAAAGAGAAGAGAATGAGGGAGATGAGATTTGGTGGTAGGGAGATCACAAAACTGACATCAGCTGCCTAAATTACTAGTTCTTGTCCCTAGTACTAGTCCTTGTCCCTTGTACTTGTCCCTAGTACAAGATGTTTCAGTTGTACGAATTTGGAAGAACTAATCTGTTTTGATATTGTAGTTAGATACATATTTATTTGTTTTATTATCCACAACACTTTTGCCTTTCTATTAAAACATGTCCTCGAGTGACTATTTTGAAGACAATGAATGTATGTATTCCACAACTACAAAAACCAAATCTAGTGAATCACTCACATTAGAAGATATGGCAATCTGTTTTGTATTCACATTCTAACTGATAAACAAAACATACAAATATTATAATACAAATCACAGATACACTGAAATATGTCAATACTCTGATCTAGTAAAAACAAGTTAATGCAATAAACTAACCTGTAGAGGCATCATTTGTATATTGCACAGGCTCATCATAGCCTGTGAAGTATGTGAAGAGACGATTCATCACTTGAACTGCTTCTTCCATGGTGGGTCGATTCGATGGGTCTTTATCCCAACACCTGGAAGGGCAACAAAACTTCACCTTTGCAACAAAACTAGCCTCAGCTAAAGAACTGAGTTACAAACAAACACACAGGATGGCCCAAAAAAGTACAAATCTGGAAAAGTAACAGATAATTCCTTTGGCAAATAAATATAAGTGATTAATACATGACTAATATTCTCACTACCAGAAAGAATACAGAACACTCAATATGCTCTTGAATCTCAGCAAACACAATAATAAATTATGCAGTTCTAACATGGTACTCGAAATAAGAGTAATTTTTCAGAAATGAAATGTGCCTCATTCACAGATTCACGTAATGATTTGAGTATTTCTGTGTAAATATGAGACTTGAAAGACATTGGAACAGGGTGACCGGTGATCTGGCTTTTTGGAATTCAAGGTTTTTTCCCGGTTTTCCAAGTCTGAGAATATACATTTTCCAGACTCTATTTTGAACATTACAACATATTTTTACCTTCTACCACTTACAGAGTCAAGAGAAAGTTATGTACTGCTGCGGGAAAAAGCGGCGAATTTTCAGCCAAAAATTTCTTGTTGCCTGGTCCTTGTAACGAGAAAGTGAATAAATCCAGTTGCTAAATTTAGAAAAGAAATCCTCTAATACGAGGTGTAGCCAGAATCCATGTTTTGTATATCCTTGATACCGAAAACTCGGTTGACGGCAAAAAGTCCGTCCATCTGACTAAACAACCATGTCAACTGTTCAGCCAATTTTCTTGAAAATTGATATTCCGTAATCGATGTGGTGATGTCGTGGCCCCTTAAATTTGAAACGGATATATTAATTTTGGGGATACTTTACATGAAGCCCCTGCGATATTTTCAAAATTTTCAAAGAAATTGCTCCATTGTTATTGATTAAATTTTGTGGTTGGATAGTGTGAAGGTCATTTATGAGAATAGTGCAGGTCTCGTGTTTGTTGAAACCCTGATTTTTCGAAAATTGCAAAAGGTGCATTTTTCGGCGTCTTCCTACAACTACAAATATAAAGATTGAGATTTTCTCCTTCATGAAATCTGTTCCTTAAAGATAGATTTTGAAATAAGGTCATGTACAATTTTTCAAAAATTTGAGTACTCTTTGCGTAATTTTGTGTCAAATACAGACAATTTTTAATTTTGTTTAAACAATTTTTTTCTCAACGACGGCATCAACAATTTTTATTCAATTTTCACCTCGGATAGCGTAAAGGACATTTAGGAGAGCAGGTCTCATGCTCATTAAAAATTTTGATTTCTGAAAATTGCAAATATTCCAATTTCTTTTCGTCGTCTTCCTACAACTAAAATTATGAAGATTTTTTTCTTAGTAAAAAGTGTTTATCAAAAACAGATGTTTAAATAATGTCATGTACACTTTTTCGAAAATATAAGTATTTTTGGCAAAATGTTGTGTCAAATATTGACATTTTTTAAACAAATTTTCTCAACAAAAAAAAAAAAAAAAACAACACAATTTGTTTGGATCATATTTGGGTCTTACATAGCATAAAGGATGCTTAAGTGAGAGGAGTAGGTCTTATGTTGGTTGATTTGCCCTAGTTTTCAAAAACTGAGAAAAAAAATAAATATTTTTGTATGTCTTCATACAACTTCAATTGTGAAGATACAATTTTTTTTAAAAGAAATGTGTTCATCAAAAATAGATCTTAAAAAAGGTCATGTTGAATTTTTTGAAAATATGAATATTTTTTGTGTAATTTGGTGATAAACATAATCCAGACTCTGAATTTACTGTGCATCGTGAACATAATTTGAGAGGTTTTTGGAAGCTATTGTTATTCTTATAAAAGAAAGTAGATTGAAGGAATGTAATAAAATTAACTTTGAAATAACAAATTACTTTTTTAAGAAAAAATTTGGAATCATTTTTGAGAAAATCCTGTTTTAGCGTTTCTGGAAATGCGGAAGTTTGTGCTCATTTTAATAGAAAACAGTTGAATTTTCGAGAAAATTTAATTGACATTGTTTAAAGCACATCTATTCATAAGTACAATAATGTGAAGAAATCACCTCTAATGTAAATATTACCGACATGATAGACAAGTCAAAATAATTACATTTTTGTAATTAAAAACAACAACAAAAGAATAGAGCCTGATGGCGTTTATGTCATCTTATACAGTGCATTTAGCACTATCCATACCAAAAATTCGGAGCCGTTTTTGAGAAAATCTTGTTTTTGTTATTTTTTAAAATAGTAAATATTTCCTGTACTATTGAACGAAAACTAATAAAATTTTCAAAACAATTTACATGACCTTAATGAACGAACTGAGCAACAAATTTCATTTGGAGGAAAAATCTGTCTTCAATTTTATAGTTGTAGAAAGACGCCGAAAAAATTCCAACTTTAGAATTTTCGAAAATTCAAGAGTTAACCGTAAAATCGTACCTATGCCACCTTTACTAAATGTATTTCACTCTATTCTTACAAGAAATTTAAAAGAAAAAGCAAGATGTTTTGAGAAAAATTGAAAATATCTGGGTGCTTGTAAAGAACCCCTAAATTTTAAAGAATGTTTTTCAAAATTTCAAAACTTCAACTACAGTCAGATGGACAGGTGTGTCTTCAATTTGGAAAAGATCATATGTGGTTTCATGCTAGGTTTGATTCACATACTCAGATGGACTGACATTTTGAAAAAAATCTATTGGTTTTGAATACATTAAGGACCCATAAAACAGGGATTCTGGCTACACCACGTATTAGAAGTTTTTTCTCTTAATTTAGCAACTGAATTTATTCACTATTTCGTTGTCAGGGCCCGGCAATTATTTTTTTTTGTGCCGAAAATCCGCTTTTTGCACAGCATTTCATAACTTTCCCTTTACTATGTATATTACTCCGTATATACGTATGTATAGGAGAAAGTAAAAACCGATATTCCCCTATCAATTTACCTGATGTCACAGCTCCTAGAACTTGAAACAGATATTTAAATTTTGGGGGGTAGAACACGAAGCCTCAAGGACAGCTAAGGACCCTAAAAAATGGTGGAGAGTCCTATTTTCAGCAAACTCACTTCATTTTCGAAAATTGCCAAAAATTGACATTGCAAAAGTACAATATTTATGATAAAGATTGTTTTCTTAAGGAAGTCTGATCTAAGAAATTGATATTTAACTAATGTCAGGTCCAATTTTTTGAAAAAAAGTAGTTTTCGTATAATTTTTGCCAAAAATGGCTCAGATTTCATTTTTGGCGAACTCTTTGTATTTTCAAATATTGCTAGCAAAAAATTATTCAACAACAAAAATCATGAAACAACAATGTAGATACCAGATTTTTGCCTTCACAAAATCTGTTCTTTTAAACTAGATTTTGAAATAATATAAATCAAAATATCTGAATTTTTGAAAATTGCAAATGCAAATGTTCAACTTTTTTAATATGTGGGAAAGGTGAGTTTGGCTGTGACGCTGGTGTAAAGGTAATATCTTTGGCATGCTAACTCTAATAACCTGAGTTTAAATGCCAGAATGGAGCACAAATTTTTGCTGACAGGAAAAACTATTGCGGGTTCATATAGTAGCTCCACTACTTTTTATATCCCCTGCCCTGCTCACAAGTTGCAATATTGTATTAACCAACTGTTACAAATAATACAAGAAAGTATTTGCAATTCTAGCAATACTGGATTTCATGTGTACATGTCACATTTAACCAAGAATTTACACAAAAATAAATTAAGCATATCTGCTTGAACTAGATTTAATTTGAACTTGATCTAATAAAATTTTATCTTCTTTTTTAAAAAGAATAGTTTAACAGTTAATGGTTTAAGAGAAGATTTCAAATTCAGAATCTATGTATAGTTTTCATATAGAAATGTTGATAATATAGAGTTTGATCAGAAAGCAATTAAATTTTTTACATAAGTTCTTAATTTTGAAAAACTTTAATATTAATATTTTAAACAAAACAATTGGAATATCATTAATGAGCATAACATTTTATCTTAAATAATTTATCACAACTCACCGTGTCATGAGCCTCTCTATAGGTGGCGGACAGCCCTGAATAAGAGGTGGTCTCTCCCCTGTATGAACAGCCCACATGATACGATAAGCTGAGCCACCAATCTCATCAAATGGTTTTCGACGACTCAACACTTCCCACAAGATAATGCCCCAACTGAAGATATCACATTTTTCAGTATAGTTAGAACCTGAAAACAACATATGAAAAATTCATAAGAATTATTTAAACACATTCAAGCAAGCTCTAATTTTCTAGACATGCAGAGTAACATCTAGTTCCAAATTCTTATTTTATTAATTATTTTTATTATTTATTCCAACAAATAATATAATAAAATTTAATTAAAGTAGCCTTGATCTGGTGGCTTGGGGCCACCAGATTTTAGAAAATGTTTTATCCCAAACCTGTGGATTCGAATCCTGAAAATGGCATGAAGTTTCCAGTTGTATTGTGGCACAATGTGCATTCTCAATAAATCATGCATCACCTCTGAATATGAATCTTTCCCCAGTTTCTATCTGTATCTAACTCAATGACTTATGTAAGGAAAAAGAAAGATATGTACAGCATAATGGGTCTACAGGCTACTACAACTACCAAAATTTACATGAAACTGACTCCCTAGTGCTATGCCAGACCAAGCTTTGACTGACTCATGAGCCGCATTGGATACAGTAAAAGAAGGTTCAGTGAAAGTACTGTTGTCTTTAAGTCGGCACCACAGATTCCAGCAAAAATTGGCCATTAACAGCAGTGACCACTTAATCAAGGTTAAAAGATTAATGGAAGCATAAATCAAACATAATTGTACTAATGGCTATGAAATAAAGAATGCTTTCTTGAACATGTTTAATTTCCAAAAATGACATACAATTCAAATAAGTATTTAGGATTGTTTGCCTCCTCTTAGCTAACATTGAAACTTAACTTGTTACTCATTCTCTTAGTCAAGAAACTCACATTCCATCCTCACCAAAATGAACAAATAAACTACACTTGAAGATTTACAGCTTGTAGAAACTTTACAGAAGAGCTGTCTGATGAAGGGTTTCTGATCGGATTCACATAAGTGCCTTGCTCCACAAGTCATGAACAAATTTCCACAGAAGGGAAGCACAAGTTACTTAACTTCATTTATGATGAGCAATTAGCTGTATACCTTACCTACTTCACAACAGAAATTTTCAAAAAACAATCTGCTAGACACTTATCAAATTAAAAGTCACTATTCTAAAGAGGATTTAGATGAACTTTTTTCACAAAACCACAACTCCCAACAGAGAGGATTCATTAAAATAAAAAATGAATGTTGGAACAAGAACCTAAGGAAAAATGTCCTTGTTAACAGAATTGTGGTTAAATGGAATCCACTTCTAAAGTCTGTGGTTGAAACAAATACTGTTGATCATCTTAAAAGATCAGACAAATATCTGGATCATCCACCGATCTAAGTTTAACTTCAACCCCCCAACCTGCTGACCTCAGAAGTATTATAATCATTTCTTCATCTCTGCACTGGACTGAGACGTGGCAGGATACATCAAGTAGATAAGACACCATTAGGAAAGTGGTGCATTATCAATTCCTAACTTTGCATCAACTGGATTGTCTGAATAGCTTGGTCACTTCTTGGATGGTGTTAGCATTAACAGAGAAATATGCCACCATTTATTGGAAAGTTTCCAATAAAAACTGTGATGGAATGACAACTGATACTGGCCTATTAGTGCCTCATGCTTCTTATTATTTACCATTTTATACTACATTGTTTTATTTTTATAATTAAAAAAAAAATTATTAATACAATACTTTGAGCAGTGTATTCTTTTCTTCCATAACTAAGAACTGATATTAACAGTATCCAAGTATACTGCCAATTCATTATAATACACAAATAAATAAATACTAAATTAAATTCAATACTTTTAACATTAGCATAATGAATATAATTAAAAATTCCATGCTCATAATACATTATAATTATTCAATTATTGTCCACGGACTTTTATAATTTGCCATTGTAATTCACATACTATGACATACATTATATAATGTTAGATTTTATTTACATAAAGTAATTAACTTAAAAATAAGTTCCCCAAATACCAATCTATATACACAAAAATGGATGTTGGTATATATATAAGAGCTGTTAACTTTGACACCGTGAGACCAACCTCTGTGAAAGTTGGCACATCTACATGTTTTTTTCACCCAGAGGGTTTATGTGCAGTTAATTTTGTGGGAACTCCACTAGATGACGCTGTAGAACAAAACTAAATATTCATGTCAAATGAAACCTGCCAAACTTGTTAGCATTTTTGAATCTATATCATTAAATAACTCCTACACAAAGCGTTCTAGGGCATTAAAAACTAAAACTTTGAGGCCAAAGGCCTCAGAGAAATGTTTCTCATACCATAATATACAGGAAGAGATCTTCTTGAACATTCTATTACATTTTTGCTGGTCTGGTGCTTCTCGATATTACCCCATCTGCTTAGAGTCATGCAGAATCTCCAACTAAATGTGAATGAGAGGGACAGAGAGAGGCAGAGACAGAGAGATGAAGAGACAGTCAGACAGACTGAGAGAAAGAGAGAGAGATGGAGAGAGAGGGACAGGGAGAGACAGAGAGAAAGGGAGAGGGAAGGAGAAAGAGGGAGATGAAGGGCAGAACAACGTCAGTTGGATTCCGCTAGTACTGATTAAAATTTAATTTACCTTCAAAAACTTCAGGAGCCATCCATGCAGCACTGCCCTTGTTATTCGTCATGTACGTCTTCTGATCACAGGCTGTCCCAAAATCACATATTTTCAGCACCTTTCCTCCCATTATCAAGAGAAGATTAGGTGGCTTCAAATCCCTGTTAGAATAACATACAAATATGTCCATTTAACATCAACAAAGCATTAGCTCTATCTTCATAAACACTATAAAAATCAATCATAAATCCAAAGCAATTGTTTACGTGCATATTCACTTCTTAGGCATGTGATTCAATTATAATAAATAAATTGGCTCACAAATATTATTTTATTTACGGTTCTCAATTATGCCATTATTTAAATAAGCTCTCTCAACAAATCAGTATTACTGTCCCAGCTATTTATACATTAGCAATGCAGAATCAATTTTTTTAGTAAGATTATTTTCAATTACTGACATCAGAGAATTGTTATGATTTTAAGCTATAATTGTTCACTGAATTATATATTTCAGAATTTACACACTTACTTTCACAAAATAAAACTTGGTAAATATTTGACGTGTCCATTGAATAAAGTGAGAAAATATTACTAACATAGATATATCAATAAAAACAATTAAAATCATTATCATCATCATGTAAACACATAACAGTTAGATTAGCATGATCTGTTCTTATTGGACCCAGTATTCCCTAAGTTACAACGGTGTTCCTGGCCTTGTCCAATTCAAATCTTAAGGCAGCTTCACACATTCATTTTTTGGCAAATAGTAAACAACCGCTCGCCAAATCCCAAGCAGTGTGGATGAACTTCTTGGACTTGGTGAGTGATGAAAATTCAGTGCTCGCCCCATCCACCGTGTGTTGTTTTCCACACATCAAAACAAGAGAACATTAGCCAAACACATAGGCTGTTCGGGATTGGGCAAGCAGTAGTTCGCTGCTCGGCGAATGCCGAACGTGTGGAGCTGCCTTTAAATCATAACTTATACACAACTCCACAGGGTAGGATTTAAGGATGGGGTTGAATGATGGACAGCTGTCCAGAGCTTCCTCATTCAGGACATCCACAAATTGACAATGAAAAAACATAATTCAAATTAGGAATGTTTTAAACTGAAATAAAATTGTAAAATTATGGATTAGAATATCATTAAACAATAAATATTTTTTCAATCTTATTACATAGTAAAATTTTAATTTTCTTTTAATGGCAATAATTTGTTTATTATGAATGTTTAAACAATAGCAAGATTATAAAATGTATTAAATGTTTCAAGAATTCTCACTGGAAAAAACTGTAGTAAAAATAAAAATATTATATCTGCAATACTGTAGATAATAAATTATTACCAGAAAAAAAATTTCTTCCCTAGGTCGTACTGTAATAAAAATTCAGCCCTACAACTTACATAAATCTGCAAAAGAACTTTCAAGGAGTTGCCACTTGTACTTCATTTCTCACCAAGGAAACTTACATTAATCCATGAATTAGTAAACTACAAAACTTTTTTTGACACACAAGATATAGCGTTGATAACAATGAGTTAGGACATTCTTTGTTCAGGCCAAAAGATGATTTTTTGAATGTACTCTCTGACTAGCCGGGTTAGCTCAGCCATAGCCCCCCACCCCCTCAACAAGAGACGGCTAAGGGTCAGCACCAGCTCTCAGTACCTAACAGGGTCCATTTGTTTATGCCTAAGAGAGCAATCAGAAGTTAAGAACAGTTTGCACCAGTGATTTTCATTGTTCCAATAACTTCACTAAAAATAATATTTCAAGAACTGATATAAATCATGTTGAAAAGCAAATGAGAATGGGTATGTGTGTGAATGAAGATCATCAAACTGAAATAAATGGTGAGGCAGTAAATACCAAACTTTAAAGAACTTACATTGCTTACTTTCATTATGCTTTCAATTAAAGTCTCAATAAACTAAATTTTAAACAAAGTATTATGTATGTAAATAAATTTCTTTAGAAGGTAGTTTTAAAGTATTTTTCTTGCATGCTAGCTACAAAAACACACTGATTTCATACAAACATCTTTCAATGAAAAAATGAGAAAAGTAATAGGAAGAACATCCTAATGGAAGAACTTGTTCGCCAATTGTGAAATAATTGCAAGTCATTTCTATGTTACTCACTGACCATACAAACAAATTTTCTTTGACATTAACAAGTATCAAAAGAATGGTCACATGACTCAACAGAGCATACAGAGATTAATAATCTTTCCCCCCCCCCTTTCTTTTTAAAGATTTTATATGAATCCCATTTGCACATCAAGATAAATACATATTTGGATAATCAATGACATATTACAATAAAACAGTAAGTCAGCACATTATACATTCATGCTTTAAATATAAGTTTCTACAATCACAACTTGGTTAAACTAGGGAACATGGTACACCCTTTGAGAATTGCAGTGTGTGTGGAGATAGGAGGATGGGGAGGGGGGAGGAGGAGAGGGGAGGGGGCATTGGAGGGGAGTCTCCGTAAGCCCTCTCTGTACTCTGATAGAAATGAATAAAACTTACCGACAGGCTCCCCCTTAATACACTTTGTCCCCACTGCATTTTAATGCCAAATTACTTCCAAAGGCAAGTTTCCTCACTTCGCTCGCCCGGATCTAACTCACAGTGAGGCTCGGGCTACACCCTTGTGATCACTATAAACATCCTTGAGTCTATCCACCACATAATTACCAATTCACTTTTATATAAGAAAGCACTTTATAAGAAAACCTTGATAATTCAAACTGCGTAGTTGCAAACACGTTTTGAAGAAAGAACACTACAAGCTTTATCACACAGGCTCACCACCCCAATTGCAGTACTATTTAGTAATAGAGCTCCAGCAAGATACTAGGGTGAAATTGCCTCCCCCTATAATCACCTAACAACCCCTCGTCCCTCCACCATGGATTTCCCCCTCGCCGGAGTGGCGTGAAGTGCCGGTTTAAATGACTTCCTTAGGATGTACTGTGTTATAGACTTCAACCCACAACTTTCTTTGGCTGACTAAGATCTAGGACACCACAAATAATTTTTGTAAATATGAAACTATCTCTTATCTTTGAAACAAGCACTTTTCTTCCAGTAGTATTACTACCAAGCACTTTTGTAAGGAAATATTCAGAGCAAAATTTTGAATTTACAACCAAGTGAGTAACTTATAATTTAGATTAAATTTGTACAACTAAGAATAATTAGGAACAAAATTCATACTTTGGTGAAAATATTGTTCTTCAATTCAATGTAATTAAGTTCAATTAATTGGACTTACCGATGTATCAAGGCCTTTGGTTTCATGTTATGAAGATATGCAACTCCTTTAGCACATTGCAGTGCCCAACTCATAGCATGACCAGCAGTATACACTGGTTGAGGTCGGCAATGAAGTACTGGAAAAATAATAACTTAATTTAATTCAGTATGTTCAACCAGTATATTTCTAATTATTATTTAAAGAAGAAAACTATTTCACTAGATACACATGTAATAAATATTACAAATCCTCAAACCTTTTAGTTTGACTGAATGTGAAAGCAAACAACTCTCACACTCAACTTTGTAGAAATATTTTAAAAATTCAATTAAGATTTTTTTTGAAGTTTAATAAAATACAACAAATCAATAATTATTATTTTTGATATAACAAATAATCACTATCCTTAGATCAGAAGGTAATACATAAATTTCGTCAAATTATTTAATTTATTTCATAATGTTTTTGACATTTAAAATTATTTTGAGGTTAAAATTGGCCACTTGTCATTTTAAGTGGGTGATGCTTTCACGAATTTATTTTTTGATGTATTATTACTTTAAAAGTTGATATTATACATAATTTACATAAAGTTGTACGTAATTTACATAATAACAAAATAATTTATCATCAAACGGTTTCATTGAAATGACTTCAAAGCAAATTATTATTATTGTTGTAGATAAATACAATCTATATATTATATCTATCATAAATAAAAAAATTACATTGTTAACAAAACAAATCCAAAACCAAAAGAAACAAAAATACTATGAAAATAAGGTTCAACATTAAATATTTAAAGCAAAACTGCTTAGATATATTCTGTAATTATAAATCATATGAGCAAAGACAAACTTAAGTTTGTCATTTAGTTTTCTATAAATGTCTTATTTAACTCACCATTATAAAGGGACCCGCCTTCTGCATACTCCATAACCAAACATACAGGGTTTTGAGTACAAGCGCCATATAATTTTACAATGTTTGGATGACTGACTCGTGAAAGTTGTCGCACTTCAACAGCAAATGCTTTCTTTTCTGCTTCTGAGTCTATGTGCTTTACAGCAACATATATTCCCCTCCATATTCCTTTCCACACAATACCGAATGAGCCTTTTCCAACAACCTGATACACACAGATTACAAATAGAAACACTTTTTCACTTCAGTATTCAAACAGATACACAATCCTAACAGTAGATTTGGCAATTGGTTAACTTCTAGCTCTTCTCAAGAATGACATACAAAAAGCGCTCATTTTACACAGTGAAATACAAACAAAGTCATAGAGATATCCACTTTCTGCAATAAATGTTCAATACAGTTCTACAGTGCACAACTGTAGCTGTCATAGTCATGATCTGAAAGGAACTCTCAACACAGCAATACCAGAAAATAGATAAGGAAATAAATAAAGAAATGCAGACTGCCAGAACATCTGACAACACTGACATCACAAACATATTTGTGTAGAACTAGTAACAATGCCTCCAAAAAGAGATCACATACACTGTATTTATTATAATTATCAACAAACCTCTAATGTCTGTATTTCATGATAATCTATTTCTTCCACAAAATGCTGAGGTTGTACAGATACTTCCTTGCTCGCCATGTGTTCCTTCTACCATCACATATTTTTAGATTCTAATTCTCGCACGTATGAATCAAAAGTCAATTTTTAGTTTATTTATCAATAAATACGAAACCTGCCATTTTACATTTACAGATGGTGCATAAGACTTCTGCAGGGAGAATGTGTAAGGGTGACCAACAAACCAACACCAAACTTACTAAATTTCGCAGAAATAAAAGTCACTAAAGTTGAATGTACAACTTTACGCGCTAAATTTAAATTCAATTTAGTTTCGCCCATCGCTCCATCGTACTGTCTAACCACTAAATATTATCTTTCCATGATCTAACGGCAATAGGAACGGAAGTGTGAACGCATCACAATCTGAAGATCATTTTGATTATTTATCATTTCGACAACGCGAAACTGTTTAACATTCACCTTCATCGGAAAATATTAACGTTCATTCAGTGTTACACTTCTAATAAAACACTGAACAAAAGCAATCAAATCACAAATATGAAACAATTTAATTATTAAAATTATTAAATAAATATCATTGATAAATCAATAAAATTGTTAAAACATGCATTCTTAGAATAACTACAGAATAGTAGAGACTTTCTCGCACTAGTTACTTGTCTACAGGGCCGGCGGGGTTAAGTTCGAGTGGGTAGTTGACCTGCGTGGGACCCCAACCCCCCCCTTTCATCTCTTACCGAAAATGTATATGAAAGGCAAATACAAAAAGGATTTTTTTTAAATTGTTATGTTCATCCAATTTTCATCAAATTGTTATCACATTTATTTTATGTAACTTCAGTTGAGTTCAGTTTTTCAATGCAAATACAGCGCTGCGCTTCGCATTTTTTTAAATAAACTCATTTAACAATTCTTGCAAAACAATTTTCTCGGTCGTGAGTAGAAATAGGATTTCCATGCACTATCAAATGCTAAAATATGCATGCAAACATGCACTATCCAATAGCCAAATATGCACGATGCAGGGCAAAAATGGGCAAAACATGCACAATTAAATTTTATTTTATTTAAATTTTTAGTTATATTGGCTTTTGTAAAAGTAAACAATTAACAAATTGTCTAAACTGTTCTGTTTCAAATTCATTCTTTTGTCAGAAAAACAGTTCTTAATGCACAAAATGACATTTTACGTCACAAGGCGTAATTGGAGCATACTTCAAAGATGAAATCTAAGTCAATGTAAGGACAAATTTTGTATTTTCTAATTTTTCACCAGAATTAATATTTTTTACATTTTGGAGAAATTTCAAGTCATTATTTGTATTTAATACTTTATGTAATTTCCTCTTAGCAATCTCGCTCCAATCTACAAATATTCATTCCAGATACTTAAAGGTCTTCAACAAGTTTTAATGACTCCACTAGTTTCTAGAAAACATTTTCGAAAAATCTCAAAACTGCTAAAAACAATATTAATAGTATCCCGAAAATAATTATTTTCACTTCAAGAAAAAAATAAAGTTTTGTTTTTCGTTTCATATTTATTTTATTGACATTGTTTTATCATTTTCTATGTTTCAGTATTCCAAATTAAATAATTTCTGCAGCAATATTAGACTTAAGAACCGAACATTTCGACTAGGAAAACACCACTAGTAGATATATATTTTTTTAACTGGTCAATTTTCACAGAGTAGCCTACTTTCTTCTTTATTGCAATAAATTACATTTCCATCCGTCCTCCACATAGTCGTTGTTTCCAATCTTTTGTTTGGGAAGAGTAGCGCACGAAACCTTTGAATAAGCCATTTTATACTTAACTTCACAATGAAGAAACTTGTGTTAATCCTCTGTTGCACGCCACCAGACTGAGAGCCTGCTCTTGATTATTTTCCTCTCCCATGGTCAGTTAACAAAGGATATTGAGTTTTGGCTTCGTGTATCTTCCATATCCTTTGCGACGTAATCATATGGCGTTGATAATTCATTTCCCGATCGTTGCTCCCCACACGTGTACTCGCGTCGCAAATCCAAGAAGTGTACCGGAAGGTTAAAATATGTAATATAATAATTCAGTGAAAATCATTATTGAGCAGCTGGGCCTACACTAATTTTAATTTCATTACATTACAGAGGTATTTAAAAAGGAAAAAAGAAAAGACTAACTTGCTTCGGTAGAAACTGGGAGCGGTACCTCAGTGCATCAACTGATGTCACTGCAGCGCCTCTGATCGGGAGGTCCTAGGTTCGAGTCCTGACGGCGGCAGGATTTTCGGCACTAGCTTTTCAGCTAGGTCGAATTCAGTCGCTATCTGGAGGAGAATTCTAGCGGCCGGCTGCTCTGATCGGTAGTTTTCCGTGGTTTCTCCGATCAACACCAGGCAAATGCCGAAGAAGTACCCTACCAAACGGGCCACGGACCGCACGCGATCTGTCCTTCCTCTTCCTTGTCCTATCCTCTCCCCTTACACACTCACACTAACATGCACTACACTACCACATATTCCGGGAGACTGGTTGGGAGCTTAGAGCTTGTCCCGGCTGGGGTGGTGCCCCGCTGGTGGGAGAGTTCTAGTTAGGGGGAAACCCCGCTAGCCGACGGTAGGTCGGTCCCGGATCTCGCCATCCAGCGGGGGAAGATCACCGCCATCTCCCGCGAAAAAAACATGCACTACACTAACGGGACTAATGACCAAAGCAGTTGACGCGCCCGGAAACACGAAAAAATCAATCAATCAATCATTGCTTCGATAGAAGAATATAGTCTGTGTTGCGCGGGCACTGCGTTGACGCGCGTCACCTAGCGCTGATGACGATGCCTACGCATATGAGTCACTTTACGGGCGTGATAGATTAACACTGTATCTTATGCGAAGCGACATTCTAGCGCTCTTGGCGACGTGCGTTGTTACCAACGTTCGTCGAAAGCCTCGTTGATAGCTAGAAAACGCGCTTTATCTCGACTTACGTTGTAGTGTCTTGCTTGAGCTGTGGGCACAACGCACGTCGCCGAGATCGCTCGTGTGCCGTTTCGTATAAGATACTGTTCATCTACGACGCGCGTTATGCGACGCGCATCTATGACGTGTGCGCAGGCATCGTCGCAGCTGACGTCATCAGCATTAAGTGACGCGCGTTAACTCAACACAACGCTCATACAACACAGGCCTAAGAGAGGTAGCCTCACGACCATTTGTTTATTTTCTATCATCCTCGTTCACGATTTCACACTTCCTCATTTTAAAATAAAGTTAATTTTTCCCACTCTTTCATAGCTCAAACATCAAAGTATGCAATTATCCGTACGTTTTTGAACTGTAAATTCCTTTCATGAACACTATTATTTCATAAATAAATAAATAAATAAATTTAAAAAATGATTAGTTGGAAATCATTACGAACTACCGAAAACAAACATCGGCGTTTTCTGAGAATATATTCCCACCCTTAAGCAAGTCATTTTCGAAAAAAACTGATTCGTAAATCAACAGACAAGGTAATAGTAAAATTCCTAGATTAATAACAAGGGACTTACAAGAATCACGAGGGTGTGATTTCGTTATTGTGTACAATTCTTTTTTGTAATCTAAAAGTCTGGGAGCTATAAGATGTATTTCCTCAGTATATTATGCCATATCTCAGGCGGGAGTGAACATCCGCGATATATTCATAACGAGCAGTATGGAGGCTGACTGAATTTGAAAGAATTCTGAATGTGTAGCATGATGAACTAAATTTTGTGTTCAATTCATTTAAATGGACGTTCCATTTGAGGTTTGACTGAATTGAGAGACCTAAAAATTTTGTTGCCTTAACATCAATCAATTGTACATCGGGTTTTTCAATGGAGAACATAATTGTTTATTTCAAATGGAAAACTGCATTAAAACCGTTTTCTTTTCATTTACGATTGTTTTTACTACTACTAATTTGTTTTTACGGAACCAATTTGAAACATCTGATATTGTAATATTTACGATTTCTTTATCGCAAAGAATGTAACCGCAAAGAGAACTTCCGTTTCGAATCGTCGAGGGTATATCGTTTACGTGTAGAGGAAGAGCACAGGGCCTAAAATCGATATCTGAGGAACTCCACTTGCAATTGGCAAAGAATCGGAAAGGTGTGTACATAATGTTCCATCATTCCAGTAAGATATTTCAACTCTCTGAGATCGTTTAAGGTACGAACATAACCAATCTAGGTCAATATCACGGATTCCACATGAAGGTAATTTTGAAATAAAAAGACATGATCAATGACGTCAAAAGTTTTTGAAAGATCTTAAAATAATCCAATAGGTGTTTCGATTTGATCCAAAGATGAAGCGACATCTTCAAGAAAAGAAAATATGGCTGTTTCCGTAGATTTTGATTTTCTAAATCCATATTGGTAATTTGAAAGCACGTCGTGTTTGCTGAGGAAGGTTTCCATTCGTACATAAAAATGTATCTCTAATATTTTTGAAAAAACTGACAGAAGAGAAATAAGCCGATAATTTTGAATTTCATTTTTGTTGCCTTTTTTGAAGAGCGACTTAATCTGGAAAAGTTCCGGTGCGTAAGGATGCATTAAATATGTGAGTTAACGGGTGGTATAATGGCAGGCGCACAGGTCTTTAACAAACGATCCGGAAATTCATCTAAACCGGCCGAATATATATTTTTTTGTTTACCGATTATTTTGAGAATTTCATGGGAAGAAGTTTGGGAAACGAACATGGCGTGGCGTGGCATGGCGTTTTTGGGAAAATGTCTGAGGTTCATAGAGCAATCTTGCGTAACTTTTTACTTCAGCAACTTTATTCTAAATATCAAATATTTGCCTACATTACCTGAATCAAAAAAATAGTTATCAGGGAAGCTCATAATGTTTTCAAAAATATATCTGAAATGACTGCAAACTAATATTAAATTTCTCACATATTTTTTTGTTAAAATAAAAATGGTTTGTTGAATATGATTAGAGCAGAGTACATACAGTTGATATCCTCGTCGAACAATATAATAATCACAATGGTTCACTGATTTCCGCGGACCGCCCGGCCCATCGAAAATTAGAGTTAGTAACTTTGAAAATGATATCGAGAAGGAGAGGAAAATAAGGATTAGGAAATGCAATTGGTCCTGACCGATGATAAATAGAAAAAATAACATTATAAAGTTTAACGTAATGTTTGAAAATAACTTAAAATGTACTTATCAAATACGAACTGCATTGAACTTAATTCATTCTTTCCGCTCGTTGGCAGAATCGCGTTTAGTTGTTCAAGTGTTTTTAGTGTAATGACGTCAAATGTCCTACGTTAAAGTTTGAATACAATAGGAATCATGAAATACTTAAAAATAGCTGTTTACACTGTGTACATACTTTCTTTTTTAATTTATTTAAAAAGCAAATAATTATTTATTACCGTTGTCATGTACACTGATTTATTTGTAAGTGTATGGGTTGTGTGAGGTTATGTTATTTTAGAATAATATGTGTAAAGAATTCACTCACGTTCAAAGGGTGAGAATCCTTTTCAAAACAATTTTAAAGTTACACAGAGGGATGCCAGAGGCGTTACAAGTGTTAGGAAATAATTACGTTAAAGATGAATTTAAGAGACATAAGACCTGTAATCCAGCAGAAGCGTCAGTCTTCATGAATGAGTGGACAGTAAGTAGTATGTAGGAATCGCCCTCCCCCCACTCCTTCCATTGGTTTTACCGATGGTGATAGTAGGAATATCACAATCCTCTGTTTTAATTGTTGGGTCACCAACACCCTCTTTAATGAACCCATTAATATTA
This sequence comes from Teleogryllus occipitalis, assembly GCA_011170035.1. Taxonomy (NCBI): domain Eukaryota; kingdom Metazoa; phylum Arthropoda; class Insecta; order Orthoptera; family Gryllidae; genus Teleogryllus; species Teleogryllus occipitalis. Next base: position 311,248 of record BLKR01000321.1, on the reverse strand, counting down.
TTATTTTTGCTGTAGGGATATGCACTTAATCTCTCTGAACAACTTGGGCTTCGAGGTCCTCGCACTGCTAAACCTCTGGGCTTGCATCTATCGTCTGATCAGCTTGATGCATTAAATGACCAGCAGGTACGCCAGTTGTATGAATTATTACAAGCTGCCAGCAACTTAACAGAAGATTCCACTGGTACTTAAGAATAATAATATGTGTAAGAAATTGGAGGCAACTGTAGTACCATGGTTATAAAAATAGAATATTGTATAATGATGGCTTGTAAAAGATTGAAAGATAATATCATTGTGTTCATACTTCATGTCAAATACTAGAGATTGAGAGGAGTACTTGTGTCTTTTGTATCACTATCTCATGATATGTATGCTTTATAATTTTTTAACATGATCATTGGTGTGAAGTTACAATCTAAAAATGCATTTCTTTAACTCTTTTAAAAATGTTTATAACACTCAGTTAAATTTCTGAACATTTGATAATATGAATCCTAATTTACAGAGAGTATTTAGTTCTAAAAAAAATTAAATTTGGGTATCATTATATTTTTATGAAATATATTTTCTCTGAAAACTGCATTTTATACTCTCTAGCAATTATTAGCAGTGTTATATTCTTAAATGTAAATAGTGAAACTTGGTACAAGTTGATTTTGAAGCCAGGTATTTAAAGATGTTGGTTTGTCAAATAATTTATATTTCTTTTGATTGTATAATATATTATTTATTTGTTATTGCATATTTCTTGTGTCTTAGTAAAATTCTTTTATTAAAAATATCTCTTAGTTTTTATTTGTTTGTTCAATAAAAAACAGATGTATTAATTCAAATGAGTCTTTTTCTTTGTAAAGAATATTTAATTTCTTATTCCTGGCTTTAATTGGGGACTTCACTTTATTAGTTTGCATTAACATTTTCTTTTTCTGGTGTTTGTTTGAAATTCATACTTTCTGTCGAATAAGAATAAAGTTCAATTTTTTTTAATGAAAATTTCATTCTGGAAAACTTATGTTGAAGATAAATAGAAATTTAGTATCTATCAACCATCGCAGATGCTATTTAAATGTCAATCGTCATTTGATAGTTTTTGTACATTATTGCATAAATTTGATAGTCAACTATCAATCGTTATGTGATAGATTTTTGTGCATTATTGCATCAGCAAAAAATGTGCTTATTCTGGAGTCCTTTTCTATGTAATGTGATGAATAAAGTACATATATTTTCAAGTTTCATATTTATTGAAATGTAATTCAGTCACTTGAATTTTTGTACATATTTTAAGTTTCCTACAAAAGGTACTCCCTCAGAAGATACAGAGTACGCTAAAATGACATGACATATGAATAAATAAACAAGACTCGAACATAAAAATATGATTATTGAAAAGTTTCTTAGTCCCCATCCCACCACCACCTCTCTTTAGCCAAAAATGTGTTTCTTTTCTTTTCTTTTTTTTGGTCAACTTATGTTAAATTTTCTAATTGAAAAAAATTATAAAATAAGAAAATAGTTTATATGATCAAAAAAATATTTTTTTAAAAAGTTTTCGCAGTGCCAAATTAAAAAAAAAATATTGTGGGTAAAAATAAGCAAAAATTAATTTTTACTGTGTATTGGAATGCATTAACAAAAGAAAAATTTCAAAACTTACAATCAAAACACCAATTATTAATTTTTTTTTAATTTCTGGGCCATAGTAAAACTAGTTGTTCTACAGAACCGCACAAACTTTCTTGCAGAAAGTTTTCGTATTTCCTTAACGAGAGCTTGCTTTACGATCTTGCCCCATCCTCTTGTCAGCTGCCATCTTATCACTGCACTTCATACATTCCTATTGGCAGATTCAAAATATTATTTTTAGAATATTAAAGAAGAGTAAAACCTTGTCCTGTATGGAAATCTTGATTGATAAATTTGACGCAGGTTTTAAGTTAATGGCGTGTAAGCATTTTCTGTAAATGCGAAATTCGAGGCTCTTTTTTACGGGATTCTTTCAAGTTTTCAAAAAAGTTCATTTGCAGCACTTCTACTCACAAATATAATAGTATATACAAATCACAGAAAATGTACAATTTCAAAAAAAAAATCAACAATTTCAATGTGATTCTCATGGTAAATATTTTTAAATCAATGGTTTATTTTTCAGAAGCATTAAAAGTTATAATAGTTATCGTCTTAGAAAACTTTTGAGATAAGAAAGAATTCAACAAAAATCAGACTAGCACCATTTTTATAGTTGGTTGGTTAGTGATTCTGGGCGCGTCAACAGCTTGTTATTAGTCCCGTAAGTGTAATGCATGTTTTTTCCCCTCGGGAGATGGGGGTGATTTTTCCCCGCTGGATGGTGAGATGCGGTGCCGACCTACCATCGGCTAGCGGGGTTTTCCCCTAACAAGCACTTTCCCACCAGCGGGGCACCGCCCCAGCCAGGACAAGCTCTAAGCTCCCGACTGGTTTCCCAAAGTATGTAGTAGTGTAGTGCATGTCAGTGTGAGTGTATAAGGGGAGAGGACAAGGAAGAGGAAAGAAAGATTGCGTGCAGTCCATGGCCCGTTTGTTAGGGTACTGTTCTGGCATTCGCCTTGCGTTGATTGGAGAAACCGCGGAAAACTACCGATCAGAGCAGCTGGCCGCTAGAATTCTCCTCCAGACAGCGACTGAATTCGACCTAGCTGAAAAGCTTGTATCGAAAATCCTGCCACTGTCAGGACTCGAACCTAGGACCTCCCAGTCAGTGGCACTGCAGTGACATCAGTTGATGCACTGAGCCACCACTCCCGGTCCCATTTTTATAAGTGAACTTTTCACTATTTGAAGAAAAAATGGTCATACATTTTGCCAAAGATGATTTTGCGGTGTCAAGGACCTATAAAACATGGGTTCTGACTACACAAAAGGAAGATGAAGTTATTTACTACACATAGGAGCTATAATTATTTAAGTTTTTGGTACAAGGGACCAACAAAACGTGATAATCTGTCAAAATATCTGTTTTTTTGCTGCAGAATTACAATACTTTCTTTATACTACATAAATAGTATGGAAGGAAGTTAAAATGCCTACACTACCTTTGTATGTAAGCTTCAAGTAATTGTAGAGTGGATGCTAAAGGTTCAAAAGACACTTAATTTTTGGTATAGGTAGAAAGGAATGAGACACTTCTGAAATTACCACCTTTTTATTGCTTATGTTTCCTCCAGGAATGTTAAATCACTTAGAAAAAAAAAACATTATTTAAAATACATTACTAGAATTCTTCACAATTTCCTTGAGTTTATTTACAGAGCTATTTTAACATTAGTGTTATAAACTATGCTTCAAATACAACAAAAGACAATGTACAGTGTGTAATTTCATCTGCATTGGCAAGAATATTGCAGACATTACTGTTGTTTCTTACACATACCAATTACAAAAATAAAAGATATTAGGCTGGGGTACTTACTCAACATGTCATCTGATAAATCTATCACTGTAGTAGCTGTGTTAAGTACTTGGGATTATAATAGTTTAAGACTACTATTTCTAGGTGATGCACATGAAAAAATATTACATGGGGATCTACATAGATCTTTCTGGCCCAGGTGCTTAAAACAGCTACGAGTTTTCCCAACAAAATTGAATTTAGTGCACTCATTTGAAACAATAATATTGCAGTACGTTGGAAAAATCCTACTTAAAATCCTCATATTCAATAAGTCAGAAACAATCAAGGTTTTACAACACGATAAAACCTTCATTATATATATTTATATGAATACAATGAATTTACATTTTTTAAAACAAATTTCAAATAACGGCATATATATTATAAATTTTAATCAATGGATAAAAAATATATTTTACACCATAACAAAATCAGTAAAACTTTCAATATTGTGTCAATACAATCTTTCAACTCAGATACATTTTTAGTTTCGTCATTTATATAATTTTGAGGACAATTATTTATAGGGTTTATTCCATAGTTTGTTCCAGCACCCCTGAATTATTTTAACTTATAATGGATACAATGACTCTTTTCTTCATGTCTATTATCTATGATACAACATAACAATGTGAACAATTCAACAACAGTGTGCAAACACTGGAGGAAGTTAACCATGAGGTAAGTAGACCACAGACATGAGGTTAAAAAGATACACTTGTTAACATTCATAGAAAACACAGGCACTTCTAATATGGTACTGATACACTGAGTTTCAAATTCAAAGCTCACTTATGCAAAATTATTAATCAAAAAAGAAGAAAATGTAGAATGGGACAATTCATAATTCTAACTTGCCCCTTCAGTCTAATTACACCACATCATATGTTGATCTACATGCAATCTGATTCGGTAATGCACAATAACAGCAGACAGGGGAAGATATTAGTTCTTTCTACTTTTAGAAATGATGGAGACATGCACTTTCATCATCACTTTAAACTAATTATTTTTCTTTTACAATCACATACGAGATGGATGTATACCTCACGATCAATGAGATCACCTAGGAGGCTTGTATACATTACACTATTTTAGAATTTAACAGCATTCGAAACATCTATTGCTTTATTGAAATAAAAAAAAATAAAAAATAAAAAAAAAACTCTCCTGGGGCACACATCATGCATTAGTACATTTGCTATTTTGCAAGTTGAAGGAGACTGACAAATGAGAGAATAAATACCACTAAAGCACTTACTTGACATATAATCACTTGCTACATGCTTATTCTTCCACATGTCAGTCTGTAACTTAATTCTTAAATCTTATTTGCGGAAATATACCACCACACAAGCCTCAAAAAAATGTTTTCATTCACGTTAGTTGTAATTACATTCAAGTTATGCATTGGCTTCATGGCACATCAATATGATAAAAGAGAAACAATAAATATGGAAACTTCCCTCGCAGAAATACACACTAATAAGTAGAAAACATATACTGTACAGTTGATCAACTGATCAGCACCTTCTCTCCAAGATCCTCATCTTGTTATGGAACATCCAATATTGGAACAAAGTGTTGCATTTACACTATTTTTACAGCACCTATGTTACCTTGCTCCAGAACTAGTCAAGGCCCATTGTTAGAAAGACACCAGCAAGTTCTGTAAACTATAAAAGATCTGATGTGTAACTAATATGTCAGGAAATATTATTCTTTCCATATTGTCTGGTGCATACACACATAAAACCAAATATAACCTTCAAAAATCATCCTAAAAAGACTTCTTTATAACATGAGCAAATGACTAAACAATTTGGTCGCATCAGTTTTCCTGATAGTTGAATCAATTGGAGTCTTTAGCTGAGAAACAACAAACCAAGTCATGACATATAAAGGCATTCTAATCAAATTGTTGAATTCAAAATGTTCATGATTTGGTAGGGAAGTACCTGTCCATTGCCTAACTATTAAATTGCCACAACAAACACTAATTGACATGACTTGGTACTTCACGCGATAATGGAGAAGATTGACTTGCACAGTGACGGCAGTCAGGCATCAGGAACTATCATTCTTAACGACATTGAGATTATATCTCTTCAGGGTTTCACCAATTACTTCAGTTCATCCCTCAGTCTGCGCTGCGCAGGCCCTGTGCTGGCTCTGGAGCCTGGCAACTGTATTGCTCAGAAATCGGCATCCCATCCCGTGAGATCATCAGGAGGAGGACCATCGCTGTCCGCAGGATACTCATCAAAGTTACTAGTGTCAGTGACGCCTCGCACTTGTGGGATTATGGGTGGAATTAAAGTCAAATTACGAAGACCTTCCCAGTTGAAGCCATCAAACCATCTAGAACAAAATAGAATATAAATTATTTAAAATGTACTCATTGATACCTGTCAATTTAAAAGCAGACTTTTCAAAAAACTCATCACTTACTTGTGTTTTTGTATTTCACTGATTCCCCCTTTCTGATAACCAAGCCTTTCAGCTGGATTATCTCTGTAAAGGACATTTGTTTGTTAGTTGCTATTTAATTGGGATTTTACCTTTAAGTACTAATAATAAATTATAATATTTTAAAAAAAAATTTGTTTATATCCTTAAAGAAATAACATATTTGATGACACAGTTTTGTAAACATTTTATTTGGTATCTATATTAATAAGATGCAAGGAATTCAGTTACCTGGAATTCTAAAAATGGATTGCATGAGAAGGAAAATTGAATGCATTATTAAAATAAATAGAAGTAAAGATATTGTTTCAAAATTAAACCATATACTGTAGTGAATTAATTTCGTTTGATGTAATTAATTATCAACAACAGTTTCTTTATTTACCTGCACAATTTTTTTATAAGAGCCATTGCATTCCTTGTGATACTCCTAGGGAAGTCAATAGCATCAATGCCTTTAAGTATGATATTGTATGTCTTCATTGGATCTGCACCTGTAAATGGTGGAGTACCTGCAAACAAATACAATGTACTTAGAAAGTGGTCCTTAGATCACCATATCACATGCTAAAATGTATCTCTCTCTACTTTGTTGAATTAAGAGAATTCTTAGACATTTAACTTTACTGTTAAATACAGATTACAGTACTTATCTGTGGGCTGAGAGCGATTGGCAACAAAAAAAGATTTGATAAAGTCGACATTTGCAAAAATCTAATCAATGTTGGAATACAAAAGAAAAACAGACCAAAAAAATACCTTTATCATTCTTGCCCAATGAAAGTTAAAATGTGGGAAATAGTTTGTATGGGTCTACAAATGAGGAGACTGTTTTCTCATGTTCAAGGAAGACACATTATATTATTATGAATTATAATAATACTATGCATTTCTATTATTTTTTAAATTGTGGTAGTCTGGCATATGAGTAATCTGTCAAGTCAGGTGAGTTTTTCTGCCACCTTTTGCTGTGCCATTAGTTAAAGAGTTAATTACTGAGAACAAGGACTTACCTGTCAAAAGTTCAAACATTAGCACACCCAAAGACCAATAGTCAGCACTGATGTCATGGCCTCTATTCAAAATTACTTCCGGAGCCACATACTCAGGAGTACCGCAGAATGTCCATGTCTTACGTCCTTGCTGCAAATAAAAAAGTAATTTACTGGGATCTCTTTCTTTCAGGGGCTGTTGTATAATGATCTATTTTCTACACAGAATTAATAAAATGTACTTAGTTTTTAAAAAAGAAATCACTGGCATGAGAAAAATCACTTAACTGATTTATTTAGTGAATAAGTATTGACAGATTAACAAGTTGAAAAATGTAGATAATATTCATAGAAGCAAACTAGTGCTATAATTTGTGATTTTTTATTACTTAGAATAAACATAAATATACTTGAAGCACTTCATTCAAGTTCTCAATAGATCCAAAGTGTTTCCAAGAACTGTTCTAATAACTATAAATTTGTTATGACATACATACCTGCAATCTCTTGGCAAAGCCAAAGTCCACAAGTTTCACATAACCATTTATATCAAGCAAAAGATTCTCTGGCTTCAAGTCCCTGTAGATAATATTACGGCTATGCAAATAGTCAAAAGCCTCCACTACACAAGCTGTGTAGAATCGTGTAGTAGCATCATCAAAATGTCCTTTATCTCTGCAGATAAAAATATCCATTTAAAAAATCAGTGGCTCACTAGCAAAGTTGTTCCAAATAAAACAACTGACCAATTAAGTTCACAATCAGAATTGTTACAGATATTACACGGTCAATTCCTGCACTACTGTCACCCCTACCAAAAAATAAAAATTAAAAGGGCTCATACCTTAGAATTGTCCAAAGTTCTCCTCCAAGACAGGATTCCATAAGCATATAGAGATATTTTCTATCTTTAAAGGTCTTAAAGAGTTTGACAATGAATTCACAATTAGCTTCACTCATTATCTCTTTCTCAGACATAATGTGTTGTTGCTGGCGTGTTTCCACAATCTGAAATCACCAATTGGTAAGTCAGGTACAAGAGAACTTCTATACACTTTCAGAAGTCCTAATCTTCTACTATATATAGATTTTGTATATAGTAGTACAGGTTTTGTATATAGTTTGTACATAATACACACAAGGTCTCAATAGATACCTTTTCTATGAATGCATGATAATAAAAGAGCAATGAAAATTATTTTTGGAAGATTGAATTTCACTTGTGAATTTTAATGGTTTTGATAATTAGAGAACCATTACTACACAAAGTTTCATGTCAATTTTAACATACCCATTGCCACATTTAAAAATTAAATGTTTAATTCTATTTGTTGATCTGATATCAAAGCAAATAATCAACCATTGTTCAAAGAGCTTTTCAAAATTACTATACCTGACTTTTCTTCATCTGTTTGAGAGCAAATGAGCGACTTGGATCTCCAGAAATTTGTACCAACTCCACTCTACCAAAACCACCAACACCCAATGTTGCCAGCACTCGCAGATCAGTTAGTTTTACATCCCTGAACTCCTCATTAATCCTGTTTAAAAATAACAACAAACAAATAAGTTGGTGGGGAAAAAAAGGACATAAATATTTTTCAATTATATTTAAGAGATGTTTAAGAAAACAAATTGAAAGTGACTGAACATTCTTTCCATCAAAGTACAATTCCTTACAAAGAAGAAAACAATATGAGAAATAATTTACTCATTGAGAAGTTATTTAATGAAATGCAAAAATTTAGAAAGATTTTAAAAACTGAATTTAACTTTAAGCCTTCTTGATTTTAGTCTCAAAAATGTCTAAGAGTATCAACATAATTTATTTATTTATTAAAAGAATTCATGAAACCTTATGAAATAGGACAACCTTCTACAAGATTTAAAACAACAACATAACAATGAATTACCTTGAATCACAAAATCATAAGAGTAATAAAAATACAGGATGGAATTAAAGTAGACAAGAAAAGGGAATATTTCTTTAAGAGGAGAAATAGAAAAATAACTGTCATAATAATAAAAGCAGAACTTTTGAGTGATACCAGGACACAGTACTTACCTTTCCTTTCCAATTCAATGAAGCTTTAATAGAAACGGTAACATGAAGATTTAAAAGAACAATCAATCAAGATAAATGTGGATTACATTTGTATATATGGAGTCTAACTGTATTTGCAGTCAAATTAATGATAAAATGAATGCAAAAATTACATAATGATGATAAAAAATATATTTAACTTCACATTTAACGTATCTTCTTTCATATATTAATTACAATAAAAAACATTGAGCAATAAGAAACTCAATTACATTCCAATATTTTTCTTTCTATTCTGATTTCTTGCATTCAAAATTTTTGTAGCTACTCATTCCTGATTAGAATATGAAGGTGAAGAGGAAAAAGTAATAAGCTAAAGATATTGAAGAAAGTTATCATGTTTTGAAAAGGGAGTTCATAAAACTAGATCTTGAAGAAAATATTAAAATTTGTCAGGGAAAAATTTTTTTTTTCAAGAGGGACAATTTTAAAAATATATGTAAGGTATGATATAGACAATGAGGACAGAGAAATACATGCCTTCTCCTTTCCACTCCTTCATCCTTATAGCTGGTACGGATCTCATCCAAATTGGAGATGAGTTGATTGAAGGTTTCTCTATCTATGACCAAACAAGTCACTCCATCAGGGTCATCTGCAATGATGTTAGCTGTTCTCAAGTCATCACTGAAACAAAACATTCACAAGTTGTTCAAAACCCTGTAAGAACTGTATTGAATAATTCAATTCAAGGAAGGTTGAGAACCACTTCAGTATATAATTTCAAAAACAATCAATTTTGTTAGTGATGTGCATTATTAGTAACAATTGTATGATAATAATTAACAGAGAACGTAAACTAAAGTACACTGATTAACTGAAACAAACACTCACCCTTGCAGTGCTTTTTCACCAAAGAAATCACCCTTGTGTAAAGTTCGTATATACTGCTCATCCAAGGTGTTGGGTTGCTTAATTGTGACCTTGACTTTGCCCTTGCTAATGATGAAGAAAGTATCTCCTCGTGCTCCTTGTCTAATGATATAGTCTCCTTCATTGTAGAAAGTCTAGAAAATTTATTGAATATTTTTAGAAAAATATACCAGTCCATCCAATATACCAGTTTATGTTGCGTTTTTATATGAAAAATATATTTTCAATTTGAATAACATTTCATTTTCTCTTTTAGTAAAACTGTCTATTTTACAATAAGTCAAGTAGGTGAGTAATTCACAACAAATATTATAACAAACATTTACAAATCTTGTACAGTTTGCTTTACCACTCACCTCTTCTAATACATCAGAGATCTTGGTCAGAGTATCTTCAGGTAAATTCTTGAAGATAGGAACACTAAAATAGAGGAACAAATGTATTAAATAAACTTTCAAGTTTTTTCAGCAGAATGTTATGATTAGACATGGATGTTTAGGGAAATGCCAATTTTATTCTAGTGAACTTATTTAAAGGCTGATAATATATGTGCACAAATCATGACAAATGAAGTTTTATAATGCTTATTTTTGCTTCTTTTCTTTTCTTTTTTTAGCAAAAATGTATTTTTTTAATACCTTTATTTATAATTATTGAACTTTTTTGCCTTTTATACATTATTTTTATATACAATGCTAAGATATCAGAAAATCAGCCATGATCACACGTGACCCTTCATTATGAAACCTTGAATTCATGTTTTTGTATTTTAAAATATGAGAGAATTCCTAAAAGTGTACCAACAGATTTTTCTCCATTTCCCTATTTCATAAATACCAGCCATGTTCTGAGAACACGGTCGATTGACAATATTCCAAGGGCACCGAAATATTAAGTGGAAATAAATGTAAATTCCCAGAAGGTTTCTATGTTGCTAATGTTGGACTTCTAAAATATATACCAATCGTATCAGTAGATGTTGAGAAATCCTTCTCTGAATTCAAACTGATTTTGTCTCCCAATTGTCGCAAATTTGAAATTGTGATCCTCGAAAAGTTAGAGGTAATATATTGCAATGCAAACTATTAAGAATAAAATATAGAAGAGTTGTAAATATGTAAGTCTAGTTTTACATTAAAATGTACATACATGTTTTGTGCATGTCAGTTCACAGGCAATACAGACAAAAATTACCAACAATTTTTCATTTTATTGTGTATATAACTTATGAGAGTTATTTATTATTATTTTTTTATTATTATTTTATTATTATTATTATTATTATTATTATTTTATTATTATTATTATTATTACTATTATTTTATTATTATTATTATTATTATTATTATAATTATAAGAGCCTTTTTGCTCCTTATTCTAGACATTTTCATTGCCGTTTTAGGCACCTACAAGGCGATCTTTTAGTGCCTAAACATCTGATATCTAGTTACAATAAACTTTTTTTCCCCCATTCCCCCTCCAGAAAACATGTTGATCTGGTGTAGACAGACAATGCCTCCTGTTGTTGATGGATCTATTTGAAATTGGATGTTCTTGGCCCATTTCAAGATTTTGTCAAGGGAATTCAATTTTCGTAAAGTGAACTAACTGATCCAAAGGATTGTGGAACTTAGAGGAAACTGAATAATCTCATCTCTTAATAAGTACATCAAAGCATTTTTTTTATGACTTACTGCTAAGGTTGATGATAAATTCAACCTACCTCTTGAGGAAGTCTGTGTACTCGGCCTGCCTGATGAGGCCAGTACGCATCATAATAGTCTGGAAACATTGTCGCTCGATTGCCCATAATTTACAGTCAGTGGCAGCTGTAAAGAAGTAACATGAAGATGTCACAAGAGAAAATTTTTCAATAGTGCATTTTTTGTGAAAATACCCATTTTATCACTAAAAGTTCCAAATATATTATTATAAAATTAACAATAAGTTTTAACAAAGAATGAAAATAATTAATTATAAGTGTTCTGGCATACCTTTTATAGTTGCAGTTCTTTTGCAGTTGTACAGAATTGCCAATTCTCCAAAGACCTTTCCAGGAGCAAGTGTACTGAGGTATTTGCTCTCCCTAGATACTTCAACCCGGCCCTCTGTAAAAGACAAAATGACAATTTATTGGAAAGAGAAAGAAAGAAAGAAAGAAAAAAATACAACAAAAATAATGTCACTGAACACATTTACAGTAATCTTTATACTACTCTTAAATATTAATAAGAAACTAACTGCAAAAGGTTTTGCACATTTCTGAGAAAATGCCCTTTCTTTCACTATATTGTTTTGAATTTCCAGAAAAATTTCAGAATTGTATCATTTGCAGAAAATGAGAGCTAAAGAATCCCTCTAAAAGCTCAAATCAGAAATAATTTTTAAAACTTCCTTTAGGATTCTAAATGGGAAAGATAATTCCAGCCTCTTAGAAGATGAATGATAAATCTTTAAAAATACTTGATTTGGGAGGAAGTTAACATCTACTAAAATCTATGGCGATGTGATTGCGACCTTTTCTATCACCAACCTGAACACAATCCGTAAGATATTACAGTTACAAATATTTAGGAGCCAGCCGCATCTCTACAAAACATATTAATAAATTTAAATATGCTAATGTATATTTTGAGTGTTGTATAATTAACATTGCCCCCACACTTGTTACCATGCCACCAGGCTTTTTATTGACAAGGAAGATGGATTCAGACGAACTTAGAATTTGAATTTCGTGAACTTTGCATTATTTTGATATTTTTTGTAATTGATTAATTGTTTGATTAATGACTCCAGGCGCGTCACTTACAAGGATCATTACACCCGTAAATGTAGTTAATATTTTATCGCGGGAGGTGAAAGAAATAGAATCTCGTGCACATATTCTAGAAACTCATTTGTAACATTGTAAGACTGAAAATGAAGTACCTTCGTATATTCGTATCACATTTCTCCTCTAACGCAATTCGACAATATGATATTCGGTGCTTTATATTCTTTACGAACTCGTATACTATGTGACTTTACACAAGCCAATTTGTAATAATTGATTTATGCTCTAAAGAACTGCGTATTTGTACCGAACTGAAACCATAGTCGGTTAATCTGGTGCAAGGATGTAATTTCAGGCGAGGTATCACATTTTAGAGAATGCATTTCAACCAGTTGTCTTACGAAATATCATCAGACAGTTGCATAGGCGAAAGTTAGTAAAGCTAAAATAAATCAACACTTGTGCTTTCCGAAGGTAAGTGAATTCTTTTTAATCATTGCAAGGGCTTATTGGAGTGAATGCTAAGAATCAGCTATCCCAAAGACTCGGTCCTTTCGCGAGACTAGCCACATTCGGAGACGCGATTATTCATATACGGTGCGATTCAACTGGTCTGCTATATGGATGATGCCAAATATTTTGGCCAATCCGCTAGCAAGCTGGAAAGGCAGTCACTTGTTTCAACGAGTGAAGGTATCATTACGGTCATATTTAAAACACGAAATAATTGAAATTATAAATTTACAAGACTTCGAATCCACTTCTAAACAAGGTGTACCTATTAGGTTCTAAATTAAGATGGACTCCACAACACCCAAAAAAAGTTTTGGTAAAGAATTTTCCCAATTTTAAGGCCTTGAGGGGTTAATTGATAACAGTTGTTGGTGTGAATGTAGCAGCCGAAACGTTGTGACATTTTTAATTCGAGTGTAATATGTATGTACGCGTAATAAATTATTACAATTTTAATTGGAAGATGCATTGAAAAAAAATATCACAGTTTTTCTATTCCTTTGGAAACTATGAAATTTTATTGAAATCCATATTTTTCTGTACGTATCTTTACAAGGCATCCAGCGTCGAGGGGGGGGGGCTATTCTAAAAATAGTTATCATCATCATCATCACTCTCAATCGGTTGAGTGCTCTGAAACTGAAAACTTTCCAATAGACCACAGAAATGCATTTGCAGAGCGTTCCGTATAACGGTAACCTACAAAATGGACGCATGACGAAGCATTTCGCGAATGTCCACAAATAAGCCTGACCCGTGGAACGAAATCTGCGCGACAGCCCCACCATGCCAAAACATCTCCTTCAGCTGACGGAAGGACGACCCACATAAGAGACAAAGCGCTGCGCGGAGCATCGATTCCACGGAGGAAGTACACAAGAACGAGCGACAAATCGCATCCGCTGCCATGAGCGCGAAAGGAAATCGAGAATAAACATATGAGATGCACTTTTCGGCGACGTTTTTTGAAAAGCCTCAGCTTGATACTCTGAAGTGTGGAGTGAAGAGAAAAATCTTTCGGGAAATAAGTATAGAGTGCAAAACTTTATTGATATATTCCTGGAAAAAAAAGTAAATCTATGACGATGTTAGTATTATCATGTACAGTATACAGTATTCATTTCGTTCAATTAATATTTCTTTATTATTCAATATATAAAATCGTTACGAGGAAGAATGGGGATACATTTTTCTTCGAGGGAATTGTGAAGGTAAAAAAACATTTAATCAACATTTTTTTAATGATACAAACGTTAAATTTTTCAATTGAAATTACAAAACGTTAATATTACATTAAAAACGAGTATTATTTACTGCAACTGATTTCACATTTTTTATCTATTTAAACACAATACAATGCAGATCAATAACATTAAGCCAAAGTGCACATTAAAATAACTGCCAAATTATAATATTGCAAATGGTATCGGACATCATATGCGGAGTTTTGAAATGTATTCGTATATGTTCGATCTGTCAACTTATAAGAAATAAGGATTTCTGAACTAGTTGTAAAATTGAATACGTCCTCAAGCGCTTGTGCTGGTAAACAATTGATTGACACGACATTTATAACGTAATATATTCCAGCGAAAGAGTATTTTGAAGTTCGTTTTTTTTTGGGGGGGGGGCATAGTTTGGTCATGTTTTAGGGTCACTAACGATATTAACAAGCCTCGTCTGCGAGTCTACTCAGCTATCAACCGTTCTACAGGTATCTCAGAATAAATGTTTCAAATTACGAAGACACGTAGGGGGGCTTTCAGATAATAACTTTTTAGAACTGAACATTGGTGGGAAATTTCTTATAAAGAAGTTACACACGTTGTCTCTGATTGGTAGGCAACCTAACATTCATGAGTGTTTGGCAGGTATACAAAATCTCGACTACGCCACAAGTTGACTCAGAACGTGACCTGCCAAACACCAACAAATGATGGGCTGCCTACTAATCAGGGGCAACTGTCATGTGAGTAGCTTCGCTAAATGAAAGTTCTCACCACATGTTCATTAGGAAAAAGTGATCCTCTTTGACCCCCTTGCTCCCTAGAAGTTTGTAACATTTATTCTGAGACATCCTATACATTGCTAGAAACTCTACACGTTCTATCTCGCACGTCATATCTCCGGGCCGCCGTCATGTCCGGAGCTCGAGTCCCGTGGACGAAGGCGCACGACCTTCTAGGCGGGGGCGATGAAGAAAGAGGAAGGGAAAATGTGATAATCTTTGACCCCATGTGCCCTAGAAGCTTATAACATTTATTCTCGGACACCTGTACACTGCTAGGAACGCTACGTTCCATCTCACACGTCATATTTTCGGGCCGCCTTCATGTCCGTAGTTCGAGTCCCGAGGACGAAGGCGCACGACCTTCTAGGTGGGGGCGATGGAGGAGGAGGAGGAGGAGGAGGAGAAGGAGGAGGAAGCGAAAAAATGATCTTTGATCCCCCCGATGAGCCCTAGAAGTTTATAACATTTATTCTCAAACACCCTGAACACTGCTAGAAACCCTCCGTTCCATCTCGCACGTCATATCTCCGGGCCGCTGTCATGTCCGGAGCTCGAGTCCCTTGGACGTAGGCGCACGACCTCCTAGGCGGGGGCGATGGAGGAGGAGGAAGAGGGGGAGGGGGAGGAGGCGATAACCATCCGGAGAATCCCGTTGGGCGGCGGCCGCACGACGCAGTGGGGTGCATCGGCGCATCGGAGCAGCAGACTCGTGTCTGCGGCCGCTGCCCGCCGCTTCCTGCTGCGCTTCCGCGTCCCGACGCCAAGCGCACTCCGCGCGCGGCCACGCCCACCGCCCCCACGCTTAGAGCAGGGCGATTGAGAGGGTATTAATTACACAGGCACACCCACACCCACAAGTTGTCACACCCAATGGCTTGACATATGTTTCTCTACGTATGTCAACGCGCTGAATTCGAAGCCATAATCGCGAAAAAACACTGAAATTTACAATTTACAATTTTACTTTTAAAAAACTGGAAAGTTGTGGCACAATTCCGTCTTCAGATTCGAATTCAGCGCGTCGACATACATTGAGAAACATGTGTCAAGTCTTCGGGTTTGACTACTTTTTTTGGGTGTGTGTGTGTGTGTGTGTGTGTGTGTGTGTGTGTGTGTGTGTGTTCGTCTGTATTATTGGTTCCAGGCGCGTCAACTACTCAGGTTATTAGTCCCGCGAGTGTAATGCATGTTGTATCTGAGGAGGAGGAGGAGGAGGAGGAGGAGGAGGAGGTGGTTGTGGTGGTGGTGAACCTCTCCTCAGATCCGGCGTTATTCGCATGCACGGCAGCTTGCAGGGATGTATCTCCCCCAGCGGGGCACTGTTCCAGACGGGACAAGCTCTATGCTTCCGACTGGTATCCCGATATGTGTGGTAGTATAGTGCACGAAGTGTGTTTGTGTAAGAGGAGAGAAGGAAACAAGGTTGATGAAGGAAATATCTCGCGCGGTCCGTGGCTTTTCCGTTGCACCACTTCTTCCGGTATTCGCCAGGTATTGATTGCAGAAACTACGGGAAACGTTCAGAGCAGCCGGAAACTAGAATTCTTTTTCAGACAATGGTTGAATTCGACCCACCTAGGTACCTAGGCATAATAAATCTCCCACTGTCTCAACTTAAACTAACTTTAACTTTAACTAACTAACTAACTTAAATCACAGAATCCCAAAGACAACGATAAATATTGTAAATGTCTTTATGCGTGTCTATGGCCTTTTGACCTGCTCTTCTGTCAGATCACAAACGATGCTGCAGAGGGAATTGCTGAGCCATCACAGCCGGTCTTAGGGTAGTATAACTCCTAACCTTTCGGATTCTAAAGAAAATATTTGTCCAGGTGGTGGTTACTAAGTTTCTCCCTACCAGCTGGGATTCCGAGGATTTCATTTTGCAGCCATTTTCATGGATATAGCCACTGGGTTGCCACTTTGGCGATCTCGTAAGTCCCAGCAGTATCCTTCATGAAGAGATGTCTTACGTGAATAGATTTGATATTTGAAGTGCCCGGGTGTAAATAATGATGTCTGAAATTTTGGATGAAATTGAAATTATTGGTTTCTATATTCCACTAATAATTTTCTCATTAGTCATACCTCCTGCCGCTCGTTTCGTGAAACGTCACGGATCACATTGTATTTTCCAGCGAAGCGTGAAATGTCAATTATTATTAACACTAGAGCGCCTCTCTACACAAACAAGAGAACAAAGATTCGTCGTTATCCATTCTCCATTAATCGAATCTTGATTGGAATAAATACACGATTTCCAACTAGAAGAAGATACGCATTTTACTTAATTCTCAAACGCTTTTCAAGTCACATATAATAACTTGAATACCATGAAACGTGATATTCCGTAATGTTTGTTTCCCCATTTTCAGAAACGAAAAGCAATATTTCTTTTCCCTTTGGAAATATCACATTACCTTACAAAATACCAGAATGGAAAGAAAGAATGCGTTTGAATTGCTAACATGATTGAAACTGGTTATTATAAATCAGTAACATAAGTTTTTCGATACTCACACCACAGTTTTAGTATAAATCCGACAATGTAGAAAATATCGAAAACCAAAAATCACCACTAAAAATATCAAACATATTGCAACGACCAGCGGTCGTCACAGCTCGAGTTCGCGTCCTATGGTCGGGACGACATTTGAGCCTCTGCGCATGCGCCAACACCACCTAAAAAACTGCATCTAATCTGCCAGAGTAACTGTACGACTTATATCGCATGCTAATCGATTACTCCGTCATGCTATGTGGAATTTTTTCCCAGATTACAGATTAATATTTATATATTATTATTTACAGATTAACGCCATATACATGACGTTTCTTCTTGGAAATATAAAGTTAGTCGCTGTCAGACTAGTCGTACGTATGATATTCATTATGTTTATTTAATAATATAATTATTATACATAAAGATTAGTGTCCCATAGCAGCTGCATTTGGACAAATGTGAATCAAGAGGTTATGTCAGTCTGGGAATCTAGCGCCCACTCTGTCGCCACACATCGGAACTTCAATTTCCAAGAAATTGTGCAAAAACTTATTTTCGACTTCACGCACTCTTGGTCTCGAAGCTGCTTTGCGGCACGCTACGCCAAAACGTCCACTATTTAACGCTTTTAAAATCGACTACTGGTCGTTCGGGGAGGCGTCGCGGTGCAATGCGTCTTGGTCGGTGCGAAGACGAGGGGCGGGGACCACTCAGGGGGGAGGCGGGCGGCGGGCAATGGAGCGGGCCGGAGGGCGGACGGAGAGTGGGCGGGGTGGGCTGGGGGTGGGCTGGGGTGGGTAGGGGGCGGGTAGGGGTGCGGGCAGGGGGCGGGACGGTGGGCCAGGGGGTGGGCCAGGGGGCGGGTCGGGGGGCGGGCCGGGGGCGGGCCGGAGGGCGGACCGGCGGGCGGGCCGGAGGGTGGACGGAGAGTGGACGTGGGCGGGCTGAGGGGTGGGCAGGGGGCGGGCCGGCTGGCGGGCCAGGGGGTGGACGGAGTGGGCGGGGAGCGGGCTAGGGGGCGGGCCGTGGAGCGGGCCGATGGGCGGGACGGTGGGTGGGACGGAGGGCGGGCTGGGAGGCTGGACAGAGGGGTGGGGGTGGGGGTGGGGGTGGGGGGTGGGGGGCGAGGGCGGAGGTCACGCTCGCTCGAGCGCGCCCGCAGCGTGACGCCTCCGTCCCCGCCTCCGCCCCGCCCCCCACTCGCCCGCACGGACAGTCCGAGCGACGGTCTCTGCGGAAGCACAAAGAATTCCGGAGCAGTCTCTCGTTGAGAATTCTCGAGCACCCTGAATGCAATCGATTTTATTGGTTTTTATCTGGAGGTAGCGCCAAGGAGCTAGGAATTAAATCGTGTTGGAATAGACAGGTCATGGCTGGGCCCGTCGAGATGGGACGGGACTAAATTGGACGGAATAGGACTGGACGGGTGGGTGGGTTTGGGTCGGGGTTGGGTGGGATGTAATGGTTCGAGCGGGTTAAAGAGGTGGGGGGGGGTCAGGTGAACGGGACGGTGAAGAGAGCAGCGGGTAAGGACGGCGCGGGACAGGGCGGAGGAGCATGCGGGACAGGCGGCACGTTGAAGAGCGGAGCGGTGAAGAGCGGAGCGGTGAAGAGCGGAGCGGTGAAGAGCGGAGCGGTGAAGAGCGGAGCGGTGAAGAGCGGAGCGGTGAAGAGCGGAGCGGAGAAGAGCGGAGCGGAGAAGAGCGGAGCGGAGAAGAGCGGAGCGGAGAAGAGCGGAGCGGAGAAGAGCGGAGCGGAGAAGAGCGGAGCGGAGAAGAGCGGAGCGGAGAAGAGCGGAGCGGATAAGAGCGGAGCGGAGAAGAGCGGAGCGGAGAAGAGCGGAGCGGAGAAGAGCGGAGCGGAGAAGAGCGGAGCGGAGAAGAGCGGAGCGGAGAAGAGCGGAGCGGTGAAGAGCGGCGCGGCGATGGACAGAGCGGAGAAGTGTGGAGCGGGGGCGGGGGTCGGTGGAGGTGAGGCAACCCGACGGCGCGCCGTTAGGGCTCTTTTGTCTCCGGGCGGCGCGCGTGGGCGACCCCGCACGTCTCCTTGTCACGTGCTCGGCCACGCGCGATGCCCCGTTAGCACTCGCACACAACTCCACTGGCCTCCGTGGCTTGCCGGGCGTTTCAAGACCACCCGAGTGCGCAGCGCTCGCAACACAGAGATGTTTTCTTTGACGCGTGTTTCTAGCGGGTGGGCGTGGCCGCCATGTCGCACGAGCAACGGAGTCACGAACTTCCCTTTTCACAAATGCGCGAATAATATTTCTTTTGCTCCGGTACTTAAATGTATCGTACGACAATGAGAAAACACTCCATGAAAATGAGAACCTAACAGGATTGGTAATGACTTATATGTACTTTCTTTTTAATTTTCTCCTCAAGGAATGTCAAGTTCGTATAGTCACTTTTTTATCAAGATTATGAACTGGAATTGAGTATTGATTAGCGAATTTGAATAAGCAGCTCTAAAACGACCAAAACTTTTCATTTGGATAGGCAGTTTTCGTTCAAAATGTGGGAAGTGTTAGTAGGAATCTGGAGGGATCCCCTTGGCTGTAATTGTAGTGGCAGGAAACACCATTTTTTCTAAGATCAGTATGAGGCCTTTGACGTCTGTAAACCTAACATGTGCCACGAGCACAAAACAAATACCATAGTTAATACCATTACATTCATGAGAAGCAAGTAACACATTATTATTCGTTCCTCCGTTGAACAAGGAAATGGAGTGTCGTTCACAACAACGAGAATGAATAATGTGTTGCCATGCACTCGTAAATGTTTATTTTTCACTTTGCTGGCAGATCGCGTAAACTACTCTGCTGTAATGTACTTGAGACCCTTTACAGTAAACAGGACGCCCATCCATTTATCTCGTGCATTTTTATGCGCGCGGGACGTATTTCGTATGAGGCTTAGCCCACCATCGTCGAGACGCCGGAGTCCCTTTATGTGTTGTACAGTGGGCCATTCCAAGAAAACCAGAAGTAAATTCGTGTACGGCGAACTTCTACCATGAACGAACAGTCAATATCTACAAAAGAGGATACTCAATCAACGCCAAATTTAGGTCGGTACTACCCATTAATTTTTCTGTTTACAAACCTTTTGGAAGTAGAAATCGAAATATTTGCTGCGCATTTGAAATCGACTAACAAACAATTACTCCAAAAATATTTCATGAGGCCGAATATTCATGCGACACATTCGGTTACTTTGGTGTAGCCAAATAAAGCTTCTAAATAAAAAGATCGACGTTATAAAGTTAAAAATAATTTTCACAATTTCCTCTTAGGTTAATTAAAATATTATAAATTCAGGAAATGCATTTGATGTGTTATTCCTTTCGAACTAATTGCTAATAAAATCAAATGCTGACCTTTACATGCCCCCTGACCTCTATTTATATAAAAAATCTGTCTCTTACTTTTTGTGTTGGGTTTCACAGCTATCACCGTCGCCAAGAACTCACAGGAATGTCATTAATCATTTCCGAATCAAAAGTGCTCCTGGTTTCTGATGTAAGATTTATCAGTTGCACTTAAGTTTCTTTCACTTGCTGCATTACAACAGGAAGACATAATATTCTCATTATTTCCAGCCAGCCAACAGCAAACTTTACTTTTTCACTTGTGCTTTGTGCTTCTCGTTTTGAGGTTTCAACTTCGTTAGATCATTAAGTTGCTGTTACACACTTGTAGTCGTGACTCAACAGACAGATTAACAAGCACGCAACATCAGTCCCATCGGTTTTCTCGTCAGAGTGCTTTTCGCGCGTGACATCTCGGCGAGCGGAGATCTATCACACTGGACTGCCATTAGCGGAGTTTGAGTTAACTGTCTTGGCGTTCGCTCGATTGATTGATTGATTACTCCGCGCTGTTATGCTCATTAGTCCGTAAGTGTGCGGCATGCTTTTCTTTTGTAATGGGAATTGGAGATGTTCATCCGCTGCTGGATAGTGAGATCCGGTGCCGACATGTCAGCTTGCGGGAGTTTCCCCACGCAGGTATTTCCCACCTTGAGGGCACCGCCTCAGCTTGGACAAGCTCTAAGCACCCGACAGGTCTCCGGGCAAGTGTGGTAGTGTAGTGCATGCTAGTGTGCGTACGGGAGAGGATAGGACAACGAATGGGTGGGGAAAGAGCGCGCGCGGTCCGTCCCCCGTTTGGTAGGGTACTGCTCCGGCATTCGCCTGGTATTGATAACAGAAACCACGTAATAATACCGATCAGATCAGACGACCATTAAAATTATTTCCCTGACAGCGGCTGAATTTGACTTAATTGTGCAGCTAGTATCGAAAATCCTGCCACCGTCGGGACTGGAACTTCTCGGTCAGAGGAACTGCAGAGACCTGAATCGATGCCGTGAGCCACCTAAGCCGGCAAATCGTCTCGGGTAGGACTCGAATGCATACTACGCTACCGCAACCCGTAAAAAAGGAAAGATTTTTGGCCCTCTGTAAGGGCGTAGGGCGCACTGTGCGGCGGGCGTGGGCGTGTCCCCGTCGCGGCACGTCCTTCGCCCTGCCTCCCCCTCCCACCGCTCGCGGATGGCGCGGCGTGCCCCGTTAATAAGGGGCGCCGGATCACGTGCGCCGCCCCGAAAGGCCTCGTCGCTTTCACTTCCCTCCGACGACGACGACGACGACCGCAACGACGTGATGGGCGGCCACCAACAGCACAGGGCGGGGCGAAGAATAAGAAGAAGAAGAAGAAGAAGAAAAAGAAGAAAAGGAGTAGACGGAGAGAAGAAGAAAGAGAAGAAGAAAGAGAAGAGAAAGAACGGGTTGTCGGGGACGGAGGGCGGGGAAAGAAAGAGGAGGAACAACGCGTGTAAGTAGGGACGAATGTAGGGGTGAAGACGCAGGCGAAAGAAGTGGAGGGGGAAGTAAGAAAAGAGAGGTTAAGAAGGGGAGAGAATAAGAAAGAGATGAATGAAATGTACGGTGAAGCAAACGGAGTAGGAGGGTACAAAGGGTGAGGGGAGCGATTGTAGGGGACAGAGGGGGGAGGTGAACTAGGGAAACGAAAAGCCAAAATACGCGGATGAAACAAGAAGGGGAAGAGAGGGGAAGATGAGAAAGAGAGGAAAAGAAAGATGTGGAAATAAGGAAGGAGAAGAAAGATGTGGAGAGGAGAATGATAAGTGAAAAGAGGATGGAGAGAAGGATGACGTAAAAAAGAAGAAGAATAAAGAGGGAGTCAAGGAGATGCTAGGCAAAGAGTAGGATGGAAAGATGGAGAGGGTCAACAGACGAAGGATACGAGAAGGAAAATGAGAAGAAGGAAGGGAATATGGAGGAGGAAAAAGAAGAGCAAGTTTAAAGTGGGAGCGCTTCCCTATAACTTGAGTTTCGTCAGTGTAGTACCAAAACAATGCAATTGCGATAGTCTGTTTATAATTCTCCCCCACGTTCCTCACGCCCATTCTGTAGATTGCGGAAGATCATTGGGCGATGGACTCTGAATAAAGAGAAGCAGACAACCATTTTGGGCGGAGAGGCGACAGCGTCCGCGGCATGGGCGGATGAAAAAACTGAGAGACTAAAATGAGGTGCAGGTGGCTGACCTACATTCTGAGAGAAGGCCAGCACAATTTATCAAGCGAAAAATCACTTACAATTCTCTGCGGATTATGAATATTAAACAGCACATTTGAAGAGTACCTCGAAAGCGAAGGAAAGAATACGCCAGAACTTAAGTATTTACAGATATAAAATTCTCTCTAAGAGATACTTGTCAGCTGCTGTTACAATACATCCATCTTATGCGAAATTAGTTCAAAGTCATAATAAATTAGATTTCACACTGAATTTTTTGTTCAGCTTTCGGCACCAGATAGTACACCTCCTCTAAACCAAAGATCATTACTGAAGGTCATTCTTTAAGATCAATCAGCAGTTGAGATTTTTCTCGTTGAGATCTTCGCCTTCACAAATGCGAAGTTAACCTTCGATGCCTATCATGAATCATTGCGGCGAGGTGAAGGTGATCTACTCCGATGCGATAACATCCTCTTCATGTGCGCCGGCGAAAATACGTGTCGACATCAGCACATCTCGAACGACATCTCCTCCAGAGTAAATCCAAATAAAAAATGTAATACGAAACATATTGATGTTCAGAGGTCGTATTTCATTTTCTCTGGGCCTCCCCCCCCCCGCAGGCAAGTCTTTTTTCTCGGCTCCAGCTAGTGATGGCAAATTTTACCAAAACATCGATACATCGCTAAACGGTTTTTGATGTCGAAGAAAACATCGATGTTTTAATTATAGACTAATAAACATGCGATTTTCATATCCATTTTTAATTACAGTACATAAAAGGGATATATTTTATGGTTTGATTAACAGCATGTTAGTAGTATGTAAAAATTAGTATCGAATGTAAAGAAAAAATTAACAATAAAAAACATGGTCTTTCGGTATCGATTACGTGTTTCGTTGTCGATTCAACCAATGACACGCCTGGCGGTAACATACATTCATAACACGGGCAATTCCGAAACTTACTCAGAATGCACAGGCGAAATGTGCAGCTAGATAAAGAAGAAGACGCAAAACAACGATATTGTCATGGATTCCTGCTACTCTACAACGGGCTTAAATCCCTTTATTTTAAAAAAATTAAAAATTATAAATAATCGATGTTTTTGCAACAGAATATCCGTGTGAAGAAAACATCGAGAGCAAAATATCGATTTTAATATATCGAAGTTTCTGATGGAAAGCATCGATGTTTTAAAAACATCGATTTTTTTTGCCATCCATCCCTAGCTCCAGCGTGCTCGGAATCCTCTTCCTCTGCGAGTGTGGTGGGAGAGGCCCAAGACACCAACCGGTGTTCCTCGCTCCCATTTTGCCAACGCCGCACCAGCCCCGCTTTCTGCCTTCGCTCAACCTCCGTCTCTGTTCACTATCTGCCTTCTCCTCCACCTCACCCGTGTATTCATTCCTGCCCCCCTGCACCGCTTTCACTTTTGCGCCCGCCTGGATGCAAAGAATGTTTAAGCAGATCAGTGACGGATTCAGGGGAGGGGCATCCCCCGCCCCCAAAAAGGACCTAGAGTTTTCATTTGTTCTTTAATTGGCAAAACTGATTTAAATATATATTTAGAACTATGTAATTATTTTAAAAAAATTGTCGTATCATATATAGTACACGACAAAAATAATATACAATACAATAACAAATATGTTTATTATTTAACAAAAATCTGTGATCCCTCCCAACAAATGATCCGCCTCTGGAGCTGATGTGTCCGAAAAATAAAATGTGTAACTAAGGGAACATAAACGTAAAAAGAGCTTGTTCTCGGAAAGCCATTGTGCAAGTTCAAAGATGATTTGAAGTGAATAAATAAAATGTAAATAAAATATGTATGGATGTGCAAATAGTTTAACAAAATATCGAAAAAAGGTGTTTACTTAATGTAACAGTAAGTAATGTAACTTAATGTAACACCGCTCCCCGCTCTTCTCCTACCCACATCACTCTCCCACCATCGCTCCACCTCCTGCTCTTTAGGGCACACATTCCACACATTCGTTATTCGGCGAACAGCGAGCAACCGCTCGCCGAATCGCGAGTAGTGTGGATGAGTTGCTTGCCATTTGCCGAGTGACGAACATTCGGGGTTCGCCCAAGCCACCGCGTGTCGGTCTTTTGGACACACCAAAGGGAGCGAACATTCGCCGAACACAGCAGCTGTTCGGGATTGTGGGCGAATGCCGAATGTGTGGAGCCGCCTTTACGCTCAAGTCCCCACTACGAGTCAACCGTCATCCCAATTCACTTTTCCTTTCGTCCTCGCTGCCAACCTACCTCTACCGCCTTTGTTCTCGCCTCTGATCCCGATGCTGATTACATAGCTGTGCCTCCTCCACCCCCGTACAGTGGGTTTGGTAGTAAAAGAGGGTTCGGTGGCATAACTGTTAGCATATCGAGCTTTTGTACCCGAGTTTGTTTCAAACACGATCGAAGCCGTGCATTTTTATGGGCGAAAATCTTATTTCGTGCGCCTTCCTCCGGTGGTGAAGTAAAGCCGGTTGTCCCCTGTTGAAGATTTACTACATGTAAAAGAACAAGCTAAATTCAAAATCGCCTGTTTTGTCGGCCGAGTAATACCTTCTTTCTCTACTAGATGGTAAAAGCGTAGCGAAATTTGCGTGGTCGGAACAACAGGCTTGATGGGCCTCCGCTCCCGCTCCACGCTCTGCTCTCGCCTTCGCACCTGTCCAATGTGGTCAACCATCATCCCCACTCACCTTCCCCTTCTTCTAACCTGCCTCCACTTGACCGCAGCGTCGCGTGAGCGCCGAGCGAGGTGAGGCAACGCGCCGCGAAGGCGAATATTAGAAAGGGGCTTTGGATTGGTTTGGTTTTTTCGTGTTTCCAGGCGCGTCAACTGCTTTGGTCATTAGTCCCGGTAGTGTAGTGCATGTTTTTTCTCGGGAAATGGAGGTGATCTTCCCCAGCTGGATGGCGAGATCCGGCGCCGACCTACCGTCGGCTAGTGGGGTTTCCCCCTAACCAGGACTCTCCCACCAGTGGGGCACCGCACCAGCTGGGGCAACTTCTAAGCTCCCGACCGGTCTTCCGGAATATGTGGTAGTGTAGTGCATGTTAGTGGAAGTGTGTGTGTAAGGGGAGAAGATAGGACAAGGAAGAGGAAAGACAGATCGCGCGCGGTCCGTGGCCTGTTTCGTAGGGTACTGCTCCGGCATTCGCCTGGTGTTGATCGGAGAAACCACGGAAAACTACCGATCAGAGCAGCCGGCCGCTAGAATTCCCCTCCAGGCAGCGACTGAATTCGACCTAGCTGAAAAGCTAGTGTCGAAAATCCTGCCGCCGTGGGGAGTGGGAACCTAGGACCTCCCGGTCAGAGGCGCGGCAGTGACATCAGTTGATGCACTGTGCTACCGCTCCCGGTAAGGGGTTTTGGGGAGGCGGCGCGCGCGCGAACCGATGTGCCCCGGGATGCGTTGCCGAGTCCAGACCACGCCCGGGCGAATTGCTTTTGTCACCACGCTCCGCTACCTCCGGGCTCCGTGCACGCTCACTTTCGGCAAGAGCTTTTTCAAAGCCTTTGCAAAATCGCATGTCATACGAGTGTTCTGTAGTTGCGTGCTCGTAAGTTAAGCTTCATAGTCCGGAGGTTTCAGTTTCCAGACCTGAACCGGGAGAGGTAGCTAAGGGCGACTGATGTCGCTGCAGTGCCTCTGCCCAGGAGGTCCTGGGGTTCGAGTCCCAACGATGGCAAGATTTTCGATTCTAACCAGATAGCGGTCTAGTTCTGTCGCTGAATTCTAGCGGTCGGCTTCTCTGATCCCATCAATGCCAGGCGAATGACGGAGTAGTACCCTAACAAACGGGCCACGGACCGCGCGCGATCTTTTATTCTCATTCCACGTTCTATTCTACTCCTTACACACAAACATGCACTACACTACTACACCGGTCGGGAGTTTAGAGCTTCTCCCGGCTTGAGCGGTGCTCTACTGATGGGAGATACCTGGTCAGGGAAAACACCCGCTAGCCGACCGTAGGTCGGAGCCGGATCTCGCCATCCAGCGGGGTAAGATCAGCGCCACCTACCGGGCCAAACATGCACTACGCTTACTCTATTGCCTCTATTCCCTTTCTTCGGATCGACTGAATTTTCAATCACATGGATTTAATAAACGTATGGACTGAACTTTCGATATCACTTGGCCTATCTCAAAAATATCCGAAGAAGCCGATAACATAGCCAGCAAGTGTACGGTCCGAGTATCCGTGTTCGACCGAAGAATTCTGCTGATCGGTTGTGGCCACACTGCATTTTATTAGACCATTCACAGCATTATTTATAGACGACAGGTAATGGAACCGATTCAATTAAAACTGCGCTGAATGCTATATTTCATATGAGATCGCCGATACGAAATGAGAGATAAGAAACTTTATAATCGTATTGCATACTGAGATAAGGTAAATGATTGCTAGAAATTATCATCCATCCGTGTCATCCATTTCGTCTGACATCTCCTACTATAATATTGGAAAACTTAATTGTGGGTGTTCCACAGGGTTTTCCATTCATAAACTTATAAAAGAATGTTTACTTTTCCCAAAAAAAATAAGTCCATGTCAAATGCTTCAGTTCGACCGATTAATTCAAGTTTATTTGAAACCGTTCTGCCGACGCTCTAGTGAGAACATTGGTCATAAACGGCCGTGTTCGCCCGAAAGCTAACTCGACAGAGCGTGGATCCTCTCTGAATGTATTCTAAAGGGCGCCAGGCCAAATTCAGGCCATTGAGTTATAGAGCCAGAGAACTCGCGAATACACTAGCGCAGATATGGGAAATTCATATTACGAAAACTAACTTTTGAAACACGCACTCAGAACAGCTACAAAATACAAGAACTCGCGCATCGACTTTTGATGTACCTCCAACTCTCGAATCGCGAGAAGCACAAAGAAGACGACACTGAAGAAAGAAAGAAAAAAAGTGACGGCACGTTGAAGGAAGCGGAGTTTCACAGCCAGATCTACACACACGCGCCTCTTCCCGTCTCCCCCCTCCCCGCATTTCATTACCCGCCGTCCCTTCCCAGCAACGCGGTCGAGCCTTCGACCTTACAACTTTAACACACTCCGGCGTCCTCGCGCGCACCGGATGACGAGGAAGAGGCACAAGGACGCCCCCGGGCGGGACGCGGCGGCGGGAAGAAGCCCCCGCGAGATGGCGGATAGCGTACAGAAGGCTGCTTGAAAATCTCCCGCCCGTGTCATGGGCACGCATTGCATGTGGTACGAGATCTTGCTCGGAGGTTCTCACTGTACGCCGATCTGTCGTTGTCGTTTTCGTGTGGCTCTTCACAAAATTGTAGTAACGGTATCTTCTCTCTATATAGATGTCTCAGAATAAGTGTTACAAACGTCCAGGGTTGTGCAGTATTTATATATTTGTATTTGAAATACTATTTTGAATACATTTTGTGTTTCACAAACTGTCTTTTTGAGTTTTTTTGACATGTATATTGGAGATATACAAATACATAAAACAGGTGTAATATTTAAAAAAGATCTACTTAAAATAGTTTAATAAAAATAAAATTCATGGATCTTATTTCAAAATAAGAAAATAAGGTTAAAAAAAAGCAAAATTGCTTTTATTTTGTTTGTGGAAAAATTATCCCAGATATACCTGATTTTCTTTCGACTTTCCTTGAATGTTTGGTTTAATTACATTGAGAAAAATCACCTGAATGTAAATACAATATAATTTTTGCAATATGAATTTTCAGGTTTGGGGAGTATTTAAATACTCGTATTTGAAATACACCATTCTCTGCAAACATTGAGCGCAGTTCGTCTCAATTAAAATCTGTGAACGTAATATGAGACGTGGTTTGTATCCTTCTAGCTTATATATTAATGACTTAATCTTCATTACTGTGATTACTATTATTATTAAACATAGACATATTTTTATTACATTATTTATTGTTCTTACATTTTATGTCCGTCGATTACTAATTTATTGTACATGCCAATTACAATATAGTATTGCAATAAAGAGATAATACAATTGTCTTTACTGTATTTTCAATACTTCGCATATTTTAAATACGTATGTATTTAGGAAATCAAAACCTAATGTATTTTGAGTATTATTTAAATAGTTATTAACAAAGTATTTAAATTCTAAATTTGAAGTATTTTGCCAAACCCTGGAAACGTCTATGGATTGTAGAGATGGGGAAAATGATCGCTTCTACAAATGAACATGTATAATAACTATGAATAATAACTCTGTATAATAACTGTAGTAAAAAACGATAACTGTTTTGTTTCATTCATAAATCATCGACACAAAACGCATTCCTATTGCTGAGTAGCGAAATGCCAGCAGGCCTGCATCCATCGTGTTATGACGACAAATTAGAAGTTCGATTATACTGTTGGGACAATAATACAGGGCACATGCAACCCGCAAGTCATGTTTCGCTGCAGATCTGTTGCCATTGCACGTAACTCAACACACAACGCGCACTAAGCATTTACAACTGGGTTTACAGTCCCTGAATCAAACGCGACTAATGTTTATGCTATAATCTACAAAATGAGATTATTCTGGACGTTCTATTTCATTCATTTTGCAAATTCAACCAAAGCGCCTGCGATGCATATTTGCATATAAATGACAATCAGGAACAGTAATCATTTCTTCGATAAAACAAGTAAACGTGAATAAATATATCTATTTCAGTATTTGCAGCACATAATACAGAGAAGAAAGAATAATGTCACACGTTTGCCTTGACTACATCGAAGTGAGCTTCCAATTTCTGAATATTATAATCAGTAATCAATACTTTTTAAAGTAAACAATTGTACTCGATAGTTGCCGATAGTGGCCGAGGTGGCTAGAGCGTGTGCCGATTCAGCGCCTCGGTTCCAAGGGTCGCGGGATCGAGTTCCGCCGTTGTTTGTCTGTCTTTTATATGTGTGTGTGTGTGTGTGTGTGTGTGTGTGTGTGTGTGTGTGTGTGTGTTGTCGCGGAAGGTCTTGTGGATCTGCTGACCACAGACCGAGAAGCCCGAAAGTGTGTGTAGTGTAAACGATGTTAATGTGTCCCCATGTGGAACATAGTAGACATCTGGCGCGGATAGTCGAAATCGACATCCCCGAAGCTGCCTTGAAGAAAAAAACAGCGCGACAGCCTCACGAAAGAAAAAAAAGTATTCGATATGAGTAGTACTACGTTAAATCTATTGTTTTAAAGTAAAAAAAAAAGTATGTATGTATTTGACATTATTGGGTCTGTAGTCCAACTTCACCGGTCACTACCGGTGTCCCCCATGTCTAGGCCTAGTTAAATTCCCATCCTTGGGGGTAAGAGCGACATGAAGCAAACATGACGAATTCTTTTCACCGTAACTAGCAAGATCCGCCGGCTTGAGCTTTTCTTCGTCACACAGCTACAGAAACTGGGACGATTTTAAAGGAAAGCTACAACTATATTTTTGCCCGGACCGGGAATCGAACCCGAGGACCACAGCACGGGAAGTTACTACGTTACTCATGAGCCATCCCAGAGGACCAGTAAAAAAAAAGTAATTATAATAAAACTACTGAGTGTACTTTAGAAACGCTGAGTTGTTGGACGGGTCTTCCCCTCGCCCCTCCGGACACGCCCCCGCGCTCCGGAAACGCACGGCTTCCCTCGGGCATCCAGTCGCGAAGGCGTGAAGGGCAAAAGCCGCCTCGTCGCGTCTCGCGGGCTGCAGGGTCCGCTGGAGCGCGACGCCCGCGACTCGACGCGGCGGCTCCGAAGGTCTCCGAAGTTCTCCGAAGGCGAACGGAATCACAGACGGTCCACGGCGCACGGCGAAACGAGCTTTTACTCAGATGACAACTGAAGCGCGCAGCGGCCCGTTATAAAAAATTAGTGCGTACGTCCGAATAAATTTACTTTTATCTATATTATTGATTTGATTGTTAGTGATTCCGGCCGCGTCAACTAATATGGTCATTTGGCGTGTTTTTGCTCGCACGGTGGTCTTCCCCAGCTGAATGGCCAGATCCGGGGCCGACCAACCATCGGCTAACGGAGTTTTCCCCAATCAGGTATCTCCCACCAGCGCGGCACCACCCCAGCCGGGACAAGCTCTAAGTCCCCGACCGGTCTCACGGCATGGGTGGTAGTGTAGTGCATGTTAGTGTGTGTGTGTGTGTGTGTGTGTGTGTGTGTGTGTGTGTAAGGGATGAGATAGGATAAGGAAGAGGAAGGAAAGATCGCGCGCGGCCCGTGGCCCGTTTGGTAGGGTACTGCTCCGGCATTCGCTGGTGTTGATCGGAGAAACCACGGAAAACTACCGATCAAAGCAGCCGGCCGCTAGAATTCTCATCAGAAACCCAGCCCTGTATATATGAAATGTGCGTATGTATTATGTTACTGCAGTAAACCTAAAGACAATCATTGTTAGAACATCAAATTTAATGCAGTGTTATTCAAGAGTATTTAAAGCCATTTTGTATCACAAAATTGTTTGCTACGAGTGTGAAGTGGATGATTTCAAATTGAGATTGCGGCATGGACAGCTAAAGGCAATGCTACAGACATCTTTACGCTAGCACATCTTTAAATACTTTTTCGCTCTCTGGGAATCGTGACGTCTCAGGCTCAGTGGCCAGCGTTTCGGTCGTCATAATGCGACCTTCCTAAGGGGGAAATTCGATTGACGAAAATTGCATTTCGACCTGAGGAAGATCGCAGAATCGCGACTGAAACGGGCAACTGTGCCTAGGACGTAGTGATTCCCGAGCAGCAAAGTATCTACAGCCAACTCCGCTTACAGTGTAATCTGATATAGTGTACCCTCTAATATAGTGAACTTAAGTCCATGGTCCCATTAAGAGTCAAAACCGCATTTCGACACGAGACAGAGGACAATGCAGGATCAACTACGGAGAGAGCACGAACTCTAGAGAAGGTTATAGAGAAATGCCTAATGAAAAATGTACGAAGCAAACAATTAAGAATAATTGATTTTTTAGGGACAAATAAAGATATTGCAATTTTCAATTCGTGTTGCAAATCAATTTTGCTGTTTCTATCTATTAATGAAATCAATCCTTGGGGGAAATTCTATTGAATTTTCATATCATCGGATATAGTGAACCAAACCAGTTAGTCCCCAGAAGTTCACTATAAATGGAGTTTACTGAATATGCTCCGGCCGCGGACGCCCACGTTTTCATAAATTTCCCATTTTTTCCTTGTTCCCTGCCCAGTCACTCCTTTCTACCCTCGTCGGTTGCTCTCTCACTCTCTCCTTGGCCTCCTTCCCTTTCTAGACGCATCCTCTTCCACTTTCGCTGCCACCTCCCTTTGTCACGCGCGTGTCGTCGCCGTCGTCGTCAATGGCGCGACAGCCTAGGCACGCCAGCGCGAGGGGAGGGGAGAAACGGCGGCGGGGAGAGCGAGACGGAGGGGAGCGCTTAAATCAGGACTGAGCAGGTGAAGCGCAAGGCGGATGGTCAGAAACGGGTCGGGTCGGGTCAGGGCGAAGCATCATAACACTTCGCATATCATGGAGGGCGGGTGAAGCGAAGTTAAAAAACCGATCGAAGCCATGGATTTTTAAGGGAGAATAAAATCCTTCATACGCCTTTCTTCGGATGGGGAAGTAAATCCGGCAGTCCTATGTTGTAGATATACTGCCTGTAAAAGCTCCTACTAAAATGAGGTGTTCGAAGCGGAAATGATGTTTGGAGATTCCGGCATGATGTTGAGTTGAGTCGGTCGTCGATGGTGGCACAAACGTCGAGGTGGTAGTATTAGCAGGTATTAGAGCCGTAGAGATGGCGACAAACATGGAACATTTGTGACTACGAGATGGCAATAGTGATGACTCCCAATGACCAGGCTGGCAGCTTCGATTCGGAGCAAAACGAAAGATAGCTCTTGTGCGGCAAAGCAGTCGCTGCTGTTCTGATGCAGCCGATTGTCATGTTAACGTCTGTGTTGGTGCTGGAGGCTCCATTGACGTTGGTTCTACTGGTGGTGTTGGCAGGATTCATGCCCCGCATACGATTGACGGAAGTAGCGTTGGTGAAATCACAGAATCTTGTAGAGGTGGTGATCGACGTAGTATCTGTGGTGGTAATAATTGTAGTAATGATGGTAGGACCAGAGGGGGCGGCGTTGGTTGAAGTAATGTAGTGTGACGATGGTGTGACGATAGAACAGAGAGAGCGCTGGTTGTATTGTTGGTGGAGGTGCTGAATAGGAGGTGAAAATGAGTGTTTGATGGTGGTGGTGGTGGTGGTGGTAATATTTGGGTGTAGTGGTATGAGTGTAAGTGGCATTGGTGTCTAACACAACGTCGTCGCTTGTTTTCGCAGTACTGACAACAGCTGCGGAATAAGGGCGAAGGCGTCCGAAACTGGGATAGCAAGTTCGTAGTGGCGACGGTGACGGAGGCGTTAGAAAGGGCGAGCTCAGGTAATGAGGTACTCTCGGGCGAGAGTGGGTGCTCCAGGGGTGCCGCGCCGGAAGTTACGTCACAACCGCGCGCCCGTGGAATGTGTTGATACAACGACCTGCCCACAGTCACACCTTACTTTCGGGCTCGCGGACATGCTTTGCCCATTCTTGTGTTGTTCCCCCATGTACAAGCATTTGTTTGCTATGAGGGACCACACGAAGTAGTACGACGCGTTCGGTGGGAATCCATTCATCATAAGAAATGCCACGATTACTTTGGATATTGTCGATAAATCCCCGACTTGCGAAGCAAAGAGGGGATTTATCTGAAAATTTCTAAAGCACGTATTTAATAGGACTATTCCACGAAGGAAAATATGTCCAAAAAGTTCCAAAATGCGCCAAATATTGAAAATAACTGAAAGCTTAGTTAAAATCAAAGAGGTTATGTTGTAATGCATACGCGATTTATTGAACATCGACATAGCGTTCGATGTACACCGCCTCCTAAAATATATGAGTCAAGTTTGTGATTGGCCAGTAGGAGAAGCGGTAGGACAAATCGGATAGAAGAAGAGGGTCAATTTTATACATACGAAGGAAAGAAATCGTTATTTAACAAACAGAAAAAATAATTAACAATGCGCTTATATGCACACGTGCAGCTAAAACAAACGTCGAAATAAATAAATTTAATGTGGTGTCTGATATATTCAAGAAAACCCTGAGTCCTCGAGGTACAACACTTGCGTGTATTCACCTTGCACCTTGCACCAGATAATAACTACGCAAAATAAGTTAAAAACACTTCAAAAAATGTATTTACACACATTTCTGCTGTAGTGTCAATCTTCCACCGCTTGTCGTTCTTGAATAAAATTATAATATCATGAGACGCCGCAATCAATGTGTGTTATGTACAAAAAGATGTGAACACGTTAAGAATATTGTAACATTTCTCACAAGAGCAGTTCAATACTTTCCTTCTCGTAACAGCAAGACATATTGAGAAGTAATTAATACTTTACCAGGGAGACTTTTTCACCGTTGGGAATAATTAAATGTTCTGATGAGTGTTGACTGTTTCATACCTGTAACAAAAGAAAAGGAAATTAGAATATGATGCTACTTAGAAACACAATGAGCAATATACAAACACACCAATCAAATTCGTAGGTCAAAAGAAACCACAAAGAGCAAAGTTTAACCTGCTTGCAAAGAAGGAGCAACTACAGGCGAAAACTGAATATAATGAGCATATCAACCAAGAGGTCAGCAGGATGGGGTCTTACATAATTTCGCCAAGGGTGACGCGAATATATTAGGCATGGATGTCAAGTAATTATTGATCCGAGATCGTACCCTGAATACTTCGATCGCGATACAACATATTTAGTCCGTCAGCGTCCCAATAACACTGGCAACTAAATTACAGAATAAAATATGGACAAAAACAATTGTAATGCGTATTATGGTAATGGCAATTCAGTACATAGGCGATGTTTATAACTGAAGCAATTGTTTTGAAGCAAAACTGGAAAAAAAATCTTCCTTGCGATGCTCAATTCCTTGTTAATCACAAAAATGTCACAATAATAAATCAGAATGTTAACAAAATTCAGAAACTGAGCGGATTCTATTTCTTTCAAGTGTCCCCTTACATTAATTAACCATCAAATGAAAAGATATTCATGCTAGTGTTCTTTTTGCCAGTCTGTTCTTCCATCGGATATCCTGGGGGTCTAGTAGTTTATTTATAATATCCAATACTTAATGAAGATTTTCTAAATCAATGGGAAATGGACAATTTGAGGAAGCAGGGGCCAATATATGGATCTTCTTGAGACAGAGGGCTGGATTGGGAAGAAAGAATCGCGCGCAGTACGCGACCCTCAGTTTACGAAACTGCTACAACATTCGCCTGCAATTCACAATGGGAGAAAAACTCGGAAACGACTAATCTAAGCAACACGACTCCGGAATTATGAACCTGAGTTTGGTGAGTAAAGATTGGGGCGCGTCGAAAACTGAGATAATTAGTGTTGTGAGAGTAGTGCATGGCATATCCCTGGTGATGATGGGTGTTCTTGCCTCGCCGGAACATGAGATCCGGTACCAATCTACTCTATTCCTAACGTGGTTTCCACCACTAAATGTCTTTCCTCGAAGGGCACCAGTCGGGCCAAGCACTAAGCTCCTGACTGGCTTCTCAACTTGCTTGGTAATGATTTAACCTGTAAGTGTAAATGCATGTTCAAAGACAGGTAAGAAGACGGCTGGGGAAA
The DNA here is from genome assembly GCA_011170035.1 of Teleogryllus occipitalis. Taxonomy (NCBI): domain Eukaryota; kingdom Metazoa; phylum Arthropoda; class Insecta; order Orthoptera; family Gryllidae; genus Teleogryllus; species Teleogryllus occipitalis. The sequence goes on along the minus strand of BLKR01000321.1, from coordinate 275,296 downwards.
ATAACGATAGCGAGAAGTCCGTGGCCCCATTTGTTAGGGTACCGCTCCGACATTTGCCTGGTATTGATTGGAGAAATCACGGTAAACTATTGATAGGAGCAGTTGTCCTACCCAATCCTTCAGATATTGATTGAGTTCGACACAGTTATGTAGCTAACTGTCGAAAATTCGCAATGTCGGAACTATAACCCTAGGAGTGCCCCCAGTCGCTGTCTGGAGGAGAATTATAGCGGCCGGCTGCTCTGTTCGGTAGTTTTCCGTTGTTTCTACGATCAATACCAGGTGAATGCCAGAACAGTACTCTAAGAAACGGGTCGCGAACCGCGCGCGATCTTTCCTTCCCCTTCTTTGTCCTATCCCCTCTCCTTACTTACCCTTACATGCACTGCACTAATAAACATGCTGGAAGACCTGTGGGGAGCTCAGCGCTCGTCCCGACTAGTGCGGTGCCCCGGTGATCGGAGATACCTGGTTGGGGAAAATCCCGCTAGCTGACAGGTAGGTGGGCGCCCGATCCCACAATCCAGTGGGGAAATATCACCGCCACATCCCGAGGAAAAACATGCACTACACTTATGGGACTCACGACCTTATCAGTTGGCGTGCCCGGAATCACTAATAAATCAATAAAACCTAAGATTTCCCTGGCAATGACACTGCTGAGGTAACTATGTTGTCACTGAGGTGTCACAGCCGGTCGTCTCGTCCACGCAGAGATCATTACGTCTTACAAACGTCGCTGACGTCGAAAATCTGCCAACGTCAACTGAACCGAAGACCTCGCAGCCCACGACGCTTCGGTTGCTGACTCGTAATTTCATTCGCTATCGCAGCCGGAACCACTCGCCACAAAAATCACTAAACACGCTTTACAGGATCATCGGTAGCTGTGCGTTCGTTTGCTCCAACAGATATGCTAACGGTGCATTATTTCCAGTCGACCCATCCCGAACCGGAGCGCCTGCCGCGTAGGCAACCAACCACACGCGCCGACTCGGCGGCACAAGGGCATTACTCCAGTGACCTAGAGCGGCGGAGGCGGCAGAGACGGTGGATGCGGCGGAGGCAGCGGAGGCGACGGAGGCGGCAGAAGCGGCGGGGGCAGCGGGGGCGACGGGGGCGGCGGCAGAGTCGGGGGAAGCAGAGTCGTCGGAGTCGGCAGAGGCTGCGGTGGCGGCGGCGGCGACGGAGGCTGCGGAGGTGGCAGAGGCGGCGGAGGGGGCAGAGTCGGCGGAGGCGGCGGCGGAGGCGGAGGAGGCAGCGGAGGCGGAGGAGGCAGCGGAGGCGGAGGAGGCAGCGGAGGAGGCAGAGAGGCGGCAGAGGAGGCGGGCGGAGGAGGAGGCAGCGGAGGCGGAGGAGACGGAGGAGGAGGAGGCAGAGGAGGAGGCAGAGGAGGCGGCGGCGGAGGCAGAGGAGGAGGCAGAGGAGGCGGCGGCGGCGGCGGAGGAGGCGGCGGAGGCGAAGGCGGCGGAGGCGGCGGAGGCGGCGGCGGAGGAGGCGAAGGCGACGGAGGCGGCGGCGGAGGAGGAGGCGGCGGAGGAGGAGGCGGCGGAGGCGGCGCGTGGAGGCGAAGGCGACGGAGGCGGGAGGCGAAGGCGACGGCGGCGGCGGAGGAGGAGGAGGCGGCGGAGGCGAAGGCGGGCGTGCGGCGGCGGTGGTGGGCGGCGGAGGCGGCGGAGGCGGAGGCGGCAGAGGCGGCGGAGGCGGCGGAGGCGGCGGAGGAGGCGGCGGAGGCGGCAGAGGCGGCGGAGGCGGCGGAGGCGGCAGAGGCGGATGAGGCGGCGGAGGCGGAGGCGGCGGTGGAGGCGGCGGAGGCGCCGCCGCCACAGAGTGGCTCGAACCGTAAGGCCGACGGGCCATAAACCCAAAGGCCATAGATTTGTAACGGGAGAGCGCAACAGAGCTGAATAACGCATCCCGTTCCCTCGGGACCGTTTCCTCAAATTTTAGCGGTTTGCTTCGGGGCTAAGACAATACACGGTCGCAAGAAACGTGAAGACGTATGAAAATAAGGAAGAAGGTAACGTGTCAGCTTTTGCGGTTTGTCGGTTTGTGTATACCGATGTGGTGATTCAATGTACATCAATCAACAGTTTAACTAAGATGTCAATTTAATGTCAGAATTAGATTCGAAAATTCAGGACAGTAATTGAAAAATAATTTTGCAAGGAGCGTTTCAGATTCATTCTTAATTTATTCATGAAACAGTTTTTTAAAATCATTGTTACCCATATTCTATGGCAGGCAAAATTTGAATAACTCTTATGTCGGGAAGGCTACTTGTAAAAAATTTCCAATAATTATTTGTAACAAAAAAATTAATTGTAAGTGTAACTTTTTACTCGAATTATTTAAAAAAATTCAGAACTCACAAAATAATTTAAACAAATTGTTCAAGAAACTTGATTACAAAAATAAGCATACATTGCTCAAATATGCTCGGCAATATGAATTGCAATACTTATTCCATTTCACATTTTGTACTACTGTCGTGTTTCCCTCGAATGTGATAATATTTGTATCTTTGAATTTACTACGAAATGAGAAAACTCCAACGGCAAAGCACTTATTCGTATTTCTTGAATTAACAGTATTTTTATAATGTTCTTGGTTCAAAGAACATGAGACAGCATTTCATCAAAGCATTTTCCCTTTCTCACATTCATTGTAAACGTCTCATTTTAAAACCTACAATGTCACAGCGAACTTTCACAAAATGACTCGTAATGACAGGAGAAAAGTGAAAGAGTATGAAAAGTAATTTGCAATACGAAGATTTACAACTGTCATTTGAAGTATTGTTATTCAAACAATATTTCAAATGAGAGTTGTAAACCGGTAACGACTACATTAAAGATATTGGTTGGTTGTTAGTGATTCCGGGTGCGTCAACCGCTGAGGTCATTAGTCCCGTAAGTTTAGTGCATGTATTTTTCCCTCGGGAGATGGCGGTAATCTTCCCCCGCTAGATGGCGAGATCCGGCGCCATCTACCGCCGGCTAGCGGGGTTTCCCCCTAACGAAGACTCTCCCACCAGCGGGACACCGCCCCAGCCGGGACAAGCTCTAAGCTCCCGACCGGTTTCCCGGAATAAGTGGTAGTGTAGTGCATGTTAGTGTAAGTGTGTGTGTGTGTGTGTGTGTGTGTGTGTGTAAGGGGAGACGATAGGACAAGGAAGAGAAAGGAAAGATCGCGCGCGGTTTGTGGCCCGTTTGTTAGGGTACTGCTCCGGCATTCGCCTGGTGTTGATCAGAGAAACCACAAAAAACTACCGATCAGAGCAGCCGGCCGCTAGATTTCCTCCTCCAGACAGCGACTGAATTCCACCTAGCTGAAAAGCAAGTGTCAAAAATCCTGCCGCCGTCGGGACTGGAATCTATGACCTCCCGGTCAGAGGCGCTGCAGTGACATCAGTTGATGCAGAGAGCCACCGCTCCCGGTTTAAAAATATTAAAATATTTATGCAATAGTAATAATGTACTATTCAATTTTAGCCCTACAAAGTGTAAAATAATATTCAATATTGAATGTTTTTTAATCTCCGCCAAAAAATCTCGAAAAGTATGCTGAAATGTTTTATCATTGCTTGCTACTTGCTGCTTACTCTTTAATTCAGATTTTATTTCGTCTGTCCGTCTATTATTCGGTGTTCCATTAATATGTTTTTGATCTGTAATTTGACCATCATGAGTTACTGAACATCTCTTTTGCAGAAGAGGGGTCGGTTGCAGTCAAATTGCGACATTAAACTCTTTTGTTATCACAAAAAACAACACCCTTCTACAACCAAACACGGTTATAAAAGGATGGTCATATGACAAGAGCACACTGGACAGATATACACAGAAAATGCGATGACATCACACGAAATGGCAATCGTCTGAAAAAGGAGCCCACTTACTACTGCAAAGCGAGTGGTCCTCAGCAAAGAACAAGCACGCACTCTTTACAGCATATGGCAGAAACTCATAAATAGTTCGCCCAACTCCCGCAAGAGGCGTCGACAACCACACACCGCCGCCATGGCCGGTATTATGAGCACCTTTTTATTAGCAGTGCGTTTACTCATTAGGATAATGAGTAGGTGGCCCCGAAAAATGCTAACGACGTCGCAGGCACAAGACGCAACATAGAATAACAAGTGACTCCTTATGTGCTGGCGCGAGTAATGAGAAGCATTCTCTTGACACTCACGCTTCAGTGCAAGTTTGCCAATTGGAACGCGAGCTCAAGCGAGAGTTCCTTCAGCCTTTCATGGCCATCGCAATGGAAAAGAGAACGCCCAAGATCCGTAGACCGGGAGCGGTAGCTCAGTGCATCAACTGATGTCACTGCAGCGCCTCTGACCGACAGGTCCTAGGATTCTAGTCCTGACGGCGGCATGATTTTCGACACTAGCTTTTCAGCTAGGTCGAATTCAGTCGCTGTCTGGATGAGAATTCTAGAGGCCGGCTGCTCTGATCGGTAGTTTTCCGTGGTTTCTTCGATCAACATCACGCGAATGCCGGAACAGTACCCTACTAAACGGGCCACGGACCGCACGCGATCTTTCCTTCCACTTCCTTGTCCTATCTTCTCCCCTTACACACACACTTACACTAGCATGTACTACACTACCACATATTCCGGGAGATCGGTCGGGAGCTTAGAGCTTGTCCCGGCTGGGGCGGTGCCCCGCTGTTGGGAGAGTCCTGGTTAGGGGAAAACCCCACTAGCCGACGGTAGGTCGGCGCCGGATCTCGCCATCCAGTGGGGAAGGATCACCGCCATCTCCCGAGAAAACAACAAGCACTACAGTAACGGGACAAATGACCAAAGCAGTTGACGCGCCCGGAAACACGAAAAAATCAATCAATCAAACCCAAGATCCGTAGACGTAACAAAATATTCTTGTTTTTCAATGGCTATAGTCCAAGGTGAGTCGTGGCCTGATATCCGAGTATTGCAGGAATCATTGGGGATCATACGACATGAGCCATTTTGTTGATTGAATATTTTGTGTTACCGGGCGCGTCAATTGCTTTAATCCCGTAAACGCAGTGCAGGTCAAATCCCAGGAGGGTCAGTATTCCTTCCCCGCTGGAATGCGAGATCCAACAACGGTTTATACGTCACCTTGCAGGGTTTCCTCCTCCAGGAATCTATCTCCAGCGGAGCACCGATCCTACCTAAACAAGCTCTAAGTTCCCAACATTATGAAGTAGTGTAATGCTTTTAAGTGTGTGTGTGTGTGTGTGTGTGTGTGTGTGTGCACGCGCGCGTGTGTACGTGGATAGGAAAGTGAAGAATGAGAAAAGAAGATCGCGCGCGGTCCGTTGACCGTTTATTATATTGCTTCGGCATTCGCCTGGTATCGATGGGATACATACGGAAAGCAGATCGGAGATCGGAAAGCACATCGGAGCTCCCACCTACTGCAATTCTCCTCCAGACAGACGCTGATTCAACCTATTTACGTAGTTATCGAAAATCCATCGACCGGTTTCGAATCCTAGAACCTCCAGGTTAGATTCGCTGCAGATATACCGGAAATACTGCCATTGAGGCAACTCTGCTAGTGAGAGCCATTTGGAAGATTATGGAACTGCTGGTTCCCAGATCTAAGGAAGGGAACGAGGAGTGCAGTGGGAACGAGGAGTGGGAAGAACAAAGGATCGCATGTTCCATAGCCCGTTGATTGATTACTGGAAATAAAAGACATTTTAGATATTTGTGCACGGATTTGCAGCTACTTAAAGGCACTGATCTTTCGTAAAATGAAAAGCTGACCAATGAAATAAAGTAAATGAAAGCAGACCAATAATTTTACTTAAAGTATACTTTCCTTAACTCTTTGAATTTTTTTTGTCCAAAAATGAAAATGAATGTATCGTAGTAGAATCCGTGTTGTCAGTGTTCTTAACATCGCAAAGGAAATTTAAGTTTGGAGTTTGGACATAGTCATCTGTGCAATTAATACTCTCATGTTCCTGCCAGTTTTCTCCAATAACTTTCACTTTATTCAATTTCCATTTCAATGTGTCAGTCACAGCATGTCACTCATTTGTCGCTGAATCACATGCAGTATGCGCAGAAGCAATGAATAAAGAAAAAAAAAAGCTTCAATAAGAGATATTGCAACAACACATATTTCATAGAATTCCAGCAACTTTTTAAAATGATTATAATAATGGTTGTTGAAGATACATCTCTGCTATACTATTTTTAATGGACACTGAAAAATTCTACTTTAGTATATACAATTTGTTCTTGAACTTTTTCTTCCGTTGCAATGACTAACAAGTGGCTGTTCATTAAGCTGATTTATCTCAGTGATCCAAGCATCGCTACCAATCAGCACTGCAGTAAAACTCACCCGTCCCATAGCAAGTTGTCTGTGAATGAAACGATGAAGAATGGCGCAATAATTCTCGAAGCACACACTAAGAATTCTAACAAGTAGTAAGAATGGTACTTTGATGCTAGATGACATCACAAGGCAATGAAATCAATTACGAATTCCAGAAGCAATGGACGTTAAATACGGTGGCTGAATTAAAGAAAGGCCTCATCACAACGGTCTGCTTCTTTCGCGATTCTATACTATTAATCACGCCTACTACCTATCTTATTAGTCAGTCGCCGTGCTGTGTGATTCTACAATCAACTTCATTAGGTCGTTAGTCTCTGAAACCGAAAGGAAATTAAGATGATGGGCCACAATAGTAATCTAGATTTACCTACATACAATGTACAGGAAATTAACGAACTTGTTATCACGGTGCCAATACACTTCTTGCACTTACACAGAATGCATTCACATGAATAATATTTACTTTTAACGAAGGGAAGTCGAAATGTTCATCACAGGATTACAACTTTACACATCTATTTATTTAGTTTGATAAAACTATTATGATTGCCTTAGGCATTACAACTTTAACAATACGTACTTCACAAATTTTGAAAATGAAAGAACGGGAAATATAAGAGTTAAAGAGAACACCCTAAGAAAAATACAGAGAGAATTCTTCCACGTTAATCACACGAGATGAAAAAGTCGGGGCAAATAAGAAAATAAAATACATCAGGGAGGCATCCTTTATCTTTAGTCCTTTTAGAACAATGGGAAATCTGGTTCCGAGTAAGAACCACACAATTGTGTTTTAATAATAACATTTTCTATTATTGTAAAAAAAACTTGTTCGTTGCTTCTGTACGTATAAAATGTGCTTAGGTGTGCGTTTTGAGTAGGGAGCGGATTTTAATGAAATGTCATTTTCATGGTAGTGGCTTCAAATAATATTTACAAGATGCAAATGTTCTTCACAGAATTACTCAGTAGTGTATTCTATTTGTTTGATCAGAAATTGTTTTGACAGCCATTGTATGTAACTCTTGTGACGTATATCAACGCCATTGTCGGTTCGGTGGATTTCGGGATAACCAAAGACAGATTTCCTGGTAAAGAACAGTTCAAATTAAAACTTTGCAACCTGAGTTCACTCGAATGAAAGAAGCCTCGATTACATCAGTAACGTATCTAACAGCTTTTGTTCATCTTTTTCTTTCGTTTTAGGGCATTTTTAAAGCATTTTAAGAGGATTTTGTTGATCATTTTTGGCAATGTTTTAGGTCATCAAAATCCGCCCCCTAGTCATGAGTAACATGTTGTCACTCACACATTGCTTTTGGAATACGTGCCAGTTTAAGTTGGTGGGTTGGTGATTCCGGACGCGTCAACAGCTTAGGTCATTTGTTCCGTAAGCGTAGAGCATGCTTTTCTTCGGGAGATGGCGGTGATCTTCCCCCGCTGAATGGCAAGATCCGGCGCCGGCTAGCGGGGTTTCCCCCTAACCAGGACTCGGCCTCGGCCTCGCCCAGCGGGGCACCACCCCAGCAGGGGCAAGCTCTAAGCTCCCTACCGGTCTCCCGGCATTTGTAATACAGTGGTGCATGTTAGTGTAAGTGCGTGTGTATGGGGAGAGGAAGGAAAGATGGCGCGCGTTCCGTGGCCCGTTTGTTGGGTACTGTTCCGGCATTCGCCTGGTGTTGGTCGGAGAAACCACGGAAAACTAACGATCAGAACGGCCGGCTGCTAGAATTCTCCTCCAGGCAGCGACTGAATTCGACCTCCCGCCGTGGGGAGTGGGAACCTAGGACCTTCCGGTCAGAGGCGCTGCAGTGACATCAGTTGAAGCACTGAGCTACCGCTCCCGGTGCCAGTGCAACAAAGCGTTCAGCTTACACTGGGTTGATTGGACCCTGGCATGAGGTTGCCGCTGCCTCGGCCGCCGTCGCGGCGTCGCCAGGCACTGACGCGGCGCTCAGTGGCTTTCTATCCGGCGGCGGCTGCGGCAAGGGAGGTGGCAGTGGTGATTGCGGCTGCACCCGGCAGCAGCGGGTGGTGTCGGGTGGCGGAGGTGCCGAATGTGAATTACAGGTCGATATCGGTATTTATGTCCAATCAGTACCGGTAGCAATGCTGGTGCCAAACCTGCCGTGTCGGTGTCGGTTCTGGTGTCTGGTGTACGTGCTCGACCACTACCGGCGTCGGAATAGGTGCCGATATTGGCGCCACACTTTTATTGTACCGGTGCGGTTATCGGTGTCGGTATCCGTATGGATGCCCAGCCGGTACCAGCGTTGGTGTAGGTGACGGTGACATGTCGGTGGCAAACCTGTGCCGCGTCGGAGTCGGAGTCGGTGTCGGAGTCGGTGTCGGAGTCGGTGTCGGTGTCGGTGTCGGTGTCGGTGTCGGTGTCGGTGTCGGTGTCGGTGTCGGTGAATGTCTGCGTCGATGCCGTGGCTGACGGCGCTGTTGGTGGCGGTGTAAGTGCCGCTTTGGGTGTAACTGCCAGTGAGTTGTCGGCGCCGGTGTAGACGTCAGTGACTGTGTCGGTGGGGCAGCGTGCGCGTTCGACTGTGCTGTAGTAACATCGTTAGGGATGGTAAAAAAACATCCTTGTTTTTAAAACATCGATGTTTTCCACCAGAAACATCGATACTTTGTTGCAAAAACATTGATATTTTTTTATTTTTTCAATTATTTAATTATTTTAAAATAAAGGGGTTTAAGCACGTTGTAGAGTAGCAGCAATCCACAGCAATATCCTTGTTTTAAGTCATTTCCTTTATCACTTCACATTTCCCCTGTGCAATCTGAGGAAGATTGGGAGCTGCTCGTGTTAATAATGCATGTTATCGCCAGGCCTGTCAATGCTTGAATCGACATTGAAACACGATGTTCCTTAGTGTTAATTTAATTCTTTACATTCGATAATTTTTACATGCTACTAACATGCTGGTAACCAAACAACAAAATATATCCCTTTTACGTACTGTAATTAAAAATTGATTGGAAAATAGTACGTTTATTAGTCTATAATTAAAAATCGATGTTTTCGTCGACTTCGATACCCTTTAGCGATTTATCGAAACATCAATGTATCGATGTTTGGTAAAATTTGCCACCACTAGGCATCGTAGAGGGAGTTGGTGGTGTCGTGGTGGGAGTTGGGAGTGCGGCGATGGCGGTGACGGCAACGTGGGGGGGGGGGGTGAGGGGGGAGCGGTGCCGCCCCGTTGCGCAACGGCCACGACGACGTTGGGCGACCACGCGACGGGGGGCAATTGCCGGCCCCAGGCACGAACTCGCGATTTCGTTCCCGATGGAACCGGTAAAGGGCCACATGATATTTCACGTGCTGATATTGCAGAATTGCTCTTTTTATTGCCAAGAAACTGAGAAGAAAATACCGTAATGACGATGAAATACCTTTGCCAGGGTAAAATACACAAATTTTTCACAAAACATGAACGAACCATTTTGATTCTATACAATGCGTTATACTATAACCAAAATACCCACAGAAGATTTGCGGCGAGACGGAATAAAAACAACTGGCCCTGTTCCGCAGCGCGGTAAGTCAGTCTTAGCTGGGCCTCCCCAGATGTCTCCGAATTGAGACATGATAATAATTATTATACTACAAAAACTAGATGAGTGAAAATAATGGAGATGACGTATGAAGTGGAATGAGAGCCGAGGATTGAGATCCGACAGTGGCGGTTATTCGGTGACGGAATCGAACTGGCTCCACAGCGGGTTCGACTTCAAACACTGCCTAAAGGAGAATTATAGCGGCCGGTTGCTTTGAATGACAGTTTTTCTCCGACCAATACCACGTGAATGTCGGATTAATATCTTAACAAACGGGTCACAGACCGCGCGCAATCTTCCTTTTCCATCCTTATTGAATCTTCTACTATTACACTGACACTTACATGGCGCTTACACGACGGCACATATCGGGAGCTTACAGTTGGTTCCACTTGCGGAGACATAACAGGTGGTGGAAAAAACCCACAAGCCGACGTACAAGTCGGACCTCACATTTGAACCGGTAAGGAACACCGCCACCTCCCGGAATATAAGCATTACTTTAAGGAAACGAGTGACCTAATTGACGTGTCCAAAAATTATTAAATAATCAGTCATGCCACGCGAAGGAATCGGGAGAACAGCGAAAAACTCGTGAAGCTACCCTGCTTTGGCTATCGCCGACTCCGCATGAAGATGTTCGTTTGATTGATTGTTAGTGATTCCGGGCGCGACAAATGCTAAGGTCATTAGTCCCGTAATTGTAGTTCAAGTCCCCCGGGAGGTGGCGGTGGTCTTCCCCCGTTGGATGGCAAGGTCTTCCCCCTTTGGTTGGAAGGGCAAGATCCGGTGCCGACCTACAGTCACATAGTGGGGGTTCTCCCCAACCAGGTATCTCCCACAAGCGGGGCACCGCCCCAGCCGGGACAAGCTCTAAGCTCCCAACCGGTCTCTCGGCATGTGGTAGTGTAGAGCATGTCAGTGTAAGTATGGGTGTGTGGAGGGGGGAGGGTAGGACAAGGAAGAGGTAGGAAAGATCGCGCGCGGTCCGTGGCCTGTTTGTTAGGGTACTGCTCCGACAATCGCCTGGAGCCGGCCGCTAGAATTCTCCTCCACACAGCGCCGAACTCGACCTAGATACTACGTAGCAAGTATCGAAAATCCTGCCCCCGTCGGAACTCGAACCTAGGACCTCCCGGACAGATGCATTACAGTGACATCAGTCGATGCCGTGAGCCACCTCTTCCGGTCCGCATGAAGGGATGCGAGGGATTCGGAGCGCGGCTCCCAGAGGCGGAACGTAACGCCGGCGCGCCGGCCGCTCGGCTGTCGCGGGAGAGAAGAACGTCTGGCGGAGCGCGTCGGAATGCGGCAGGGTCGTGGGCTCGTGGCGGGTCGGGGTCGGGGACGCGACGTCGCAAAGCAATTCTCCAGGCATTCGGCCACACCCCCTCCAATGCAACAGGAGCTCGACGTTACATTACTCCCCGTCAGGTCACGACGCGCCTCGACACGTCACGCCACTCGTTCCGTCCGCTCCGGTCATGCAAGTTACGAGACATGTCCCATCCGATCCGGTCATGTAACACACCGTCAGGTCGCATCAAGGCACAAGTCCCATCCGATGCGATCATGTAACGCATCGCACACATCGTCAGGTCGCATTAAGTCACACGTCCCGTCTGATCCGGTCACGAAACGCACCGTCACAGCCCATACAGTAACATGACGTCTCGTCACGTAACGCAGCGTCATGTCATCTTCACGGCCCATAAAGTCACATGACGTCTCGTCACGTCACGTCACATCACGCCACATTACGTCATGTCACGTCAAGTCACATCCCATCACGATACGACAGTTACGTCAGGCCTAGCGACGCCACGCCCTGGCGCAATACAATTACCTGTCGATTCTGAGACGCACCCGGGGCTTAAGGAAGACAATGCACCGACACGAAGGGTCCGGAATTAAACGAGATCAAACACAGCGACTTCTGGCCTTGACTTTGACATTAACGATTAACAGATCTAAAGTGAGGTATATGCATGTCGACAGGAATTTTACTATAATATGTAGGAATGTGGTAAAGTAGAGTAAAAAATTGAAGCAATACTGCACGTATCTATTAGTTTCTGTTAACAAGAAATGTGCTATAATTCACAATAAGCAAATTGTGGCATGTCTTAGTCCTGTCCCATCTGTTTATTTGTCATTGTCTGAAGGATTTCACTTATATTCGCAATACTTCTTCCCTAGTGCAGCTCTATTTTTTCATAATTTTATTATTATTAATTAAGTAATATTGTTATTACTATATATTTACAATAAACACTCTTCAAAGTCTTATAAAAATGTTTTCTTAGACCCCAGAGGAATTCTTTACACATATGGTCGTTGAAATATCTCGTTAGAGTTTTATGAATATGTTTTGAAGAATTATGTGTGACACACTACTATCAGCTAGAGCAAAAATAATTACAATTACGATACACTGGAAAAAAATGAACAAGCACAATGTTCTCAGCGTATTCCTAAAAGTATAAAAAGTTTTCTTTATTCTTTATAATCTTCAACATTTCAATAAGGGTCAGGCATTTGTTCACAATGAAATCCTCGCTCCACTAGTTTTAGATTTATCTTAGTCACGAAATACCCCAAAAAGTAATCTGTTTCAATCTCCACCTCCAACATGCCACTTTTTATCTGCATCACCTATCGCTGTGGATAATTCGTTCGAGTGTCACTGCGGGTTTTATATTCACTTGGAACTTTCACCGAATCACTTCAATTGTGCTGGCTCAACCACTGGAATATTGGACGACCGATTTCAATAAAACCTGTCTTCCGCTATCCGTCTCCTCCTCTCTGGAAGCCTCCGCTCTTCCTATACAATGCAACCTTTTTATCTGGAGAATCCTCCCACTCCATATTCCCTGGGTTGCGCCCACATACTTCGATTTTGCATCCTACTCACTGACCGGAACCTAAAAGCCCAAATCATTCCCGATTCTATTTTTCGCATGAGGTTTACTGCATTCGAGATCCGATAAAAAAAAAGTTTCTTTCAAACATCTAAAGCGGACAAAACCGAGAAAGCAGCGTTGGCCACGACAAGCCCGCTTCGAAGCCGAGCTGCCTTTTAGAACAGGCCACCGGCAGTTGGACAAAGCAAATCGTGAACGCGATTTCAAGTGATAACCGACATAAAGGCAGGCGGTGTGGCTCGCAAGCGAACAAAACGAGGCCGTCGTCTCTTTCTGTCGCTTTCTCCTTCCAATCCCGCCCGACCCTTTTGAGTTCGTTTACTCCGTGGTCCGTTCGCGTGTTTTGCACACGGCTTACACGCGTGTTTTACGCCGACGTATTAATGTCGCATGCAAGGGGAGACAATTGCGACAAGGAGGGAATTGCGAAAGTTCTGTCAGAAAGTTACCGAGGACCGTATTTAACTGTGAAAACATTCAAGAAATGAAATGCAAGGAGTTTCAAAGCTAAAAAGGAGTTTTTGTTACTTTCTTGAGCAAAAAATGGCAACGAATTGCTAACAATATGCAAATTATACTCCATTTACTTAAGTATGGTGTAGCATTGTAATGAAGAATGCTATTACTATGCACATTATCTTATGTAAGTTTTCAAAATGAATTCAGGGGCATAGCTCAATGTCTCGTACAAAATAGGATGCAAGAATAATATAAGTGTACTGAAAATAATAGGCAAGCAGAAAACACGAAGGAATATATTATATTATTTTTTAAAAAAATCTTCTGAATTTCTTAGAAACCTGCAATGGAATAAACAAGTGGAAATTACTGAAAATGAGAACGATGTTACAATTAATTAAACTATTTGCCTATTAAAAAAGAATGAAAATCAGTCAAACAATATGTAAGGGGATATCTTTAATTTTATTTATAAGGATACCAGCATAAGTCGTAGAATACAGACAACAGATTCATTCGAACAAGACACTAAGTTGTATTTAGGACCATAAAAGTCAACAAAACACTTGAGACACCAAGGAGCAATTTATTGCTCCCGCAAGTGTAATTTCCATTTTCGTTTCCGCATCCTTGTTTATTTATTTATTTTACGTCAAAAAACAGTTAAAACTGCGTATGACGTGCTATGGGGAAAAGTGAATTGTGTGCACATTTTCAAAATTCTGTGATCCCTACACTAAGTAATATACTACTTAAATTTTGAAGGGGAAAAAAACTCCCATGTAATAAAATCTATTTTCAAGGATAAATAAGCAATACTTTTTGGCTCTTATCCATGTTGTCCTTCGGAATAATACTTTCTGCCGCGACAACATGGAAACGATAATTTGAATTATTTTATTTCCCACTGAATTCTAGAAGACGTGCACAGGAAATGAAGTTACATCCTCATCATCATCATCTCCGACCGTCTTCCTCGCATCAGTCTTCTCAAACGACACCTCTAATAATAATAATTATTATTATTTATTCTCCTCTCCAATTCTCACCCACGCCATGCCAGAGTGACGCGACTTCTGCCACTCACCTGCAGTAGGGTTGTGCAATTTTAATTATTCTAAGATCTACTTTTTAAAATAAAAAGATCGACCTTTTGAATCGATTCCGTTCTTTACGGTTTTTGTTTGAATCGATTCTTTATATAATCAACAGTATAATTCTGTCGCAAAAGTAAGGTTTAATGTTCGAAAACAGATAAATCATAGATCGACAAAAATGTTCAACAAAGAAAACCAAAAATAATTCCGTCTGATCGCGATAAGACTACTACGGACTTTTATTAGGTGATTTATGTACTCCTGAATTAAAATAAAAGTAAAATTTTTCTGAGTACGTTCAAATTCCACTGCCATCTAAAACGAATAGAAACTAAAAAGTAGCAATGACACAGTGGTAAAAGTGATATTTATTTTGCTCGTAGTATAATTTTTAGTATAATGCTAAAAGTGAGGCGATGCACAAGGGTTCAGATAAATCAGTGGATGCAACAAAGAAACAAAATAATTCCGTCTGATCGCATAAGCTACTACGGAATTTTATTAGGTGATTTATGTACTTGAATTAAAATAAAAGTAAAATCAGTAAACCTGTCTAAAACATAGTGTATGACACAGTGGTAAAAGTGAATTTATTTTGCTCGTAGGATTGAGCCACGACCGACTTCCACTTGGAATCTTTCCTACAATAAAATGTCACTTTCACCACTCGTATCATAAATAACTATTTTAACACGTGATTTCATTTTTAAAACATTTCTTAAATTAAATGATGGTATCCCTTCTCTTTTGATTGTCATTCAACTGGAATTTTATTAAAACAATAAAAAAGACATCAATGATCAATGACAATAGTAAAAGTGTGTGTGCGTGTGTGTGTGAGAGAGAGAGAGAGAGAGAGAGAGAGAGAGTGTGTGTGTGTGTGTGTGTGTGTGTGTGTGTGTGTGTGTGTGTGTGTGTGTGTGTGTGTGTGTGTGTGGGCGCGCGCGCGCGCGTGGCAGATAAAGAGAGAGGGAGAGAAAGAGAAAGAGGGAAAGAGAAAGAGAGAGAAAGAAATAGAAAGAGAGAGAGAGGGAAAGAGATGGGGAGCACCTTTTCACCTCCGCAGACATATCGCCCATATCAAATACAATTTGTATCTCAGGGCTAAGCACCACCGGAATGTCCCACTAGATCGAACACACTAGCGATATGCCAAAAGACTACTAGAACAACGACGATCAAGGGACATGCAGAAGGAAATACCCCCCCCCAAAAAAAGAGGCGAAAGCTGCAAGGAAAAAGGCTTCTTTAAGCACCCACTTTAACCCAAAGTTCCTACTGCCCCTGGAAGCGGCTTAACTCCGAGCTGGGACCTTGGCCGACTAGCGCCCGAAATCTCTGACCCTATCGCCCCTCCCCCTTCGACCTCTGGCGCCAGAAGCGGAGGAATGCCGTTCCGTTCGAATCGCCGTCTCGTGACGTCACAATCACGTCCGTCCTAATGATCAGACGCTGGTTTGCTGCTTGGCAGGGCTCCCAGGAGCGTCCATTATTTTCTTTCTTCATCAGGGCTGTTCTTCTCTCTCATTCATGGCCTCATCGTATCCCCTTTCTTTCTCGGATGTCCCCGCCCCCGCTCCTACCTCTTTCGTTTCTTCCACGTCCACGACAATAGAACATGAACACTCCCACAATGCAGCCACATAGGCTTGCGTACACCAGTCACTTACTTGTTAATAGCTTTACGACACACTTCTCTACTTAACGATGACTCTATGAGACCGACACTTTTTAGCGTTCTCGTTAACACGACAGGAAAACGAACCGCAAAATGAATAGAGTGTTTTTAGGACGTGTCAAATACTGGTTGAAGGTTTACTGAAAAAACACACGGAGGTAGCAGTAATATGCTGAAATCTTTCGGCAAAAAGCATATAAAAAGGATATTGCTAATCTTCCTTTAGCTACGGAAAACGCAATAAGCTTGCCTCACTAAAGAGACTTTCAGTTCTATAGGTGCCAGGGCCAGACTGTAGATCCTGTGTCCGACCTTTTATTTTTGTCTCCCACTCGTTTCTCAAAGGAAAAAAACAAACGAAAATGATTAATTGAAAATCGGATTCGGTTCCACGCTCGGCCACTTCCTGCATCCCTTTTCTCCGAGCGCACAGGAAATTTGTCAATCGACGTCGAAGACCCATTGAATAAAACATCGTGAAAGCCATTGTATAAAACACTGTGTACATTATTTGTCACGATAAGCGTTTGTACGAATATGTCTTACATTTCTATTGCATCGTAAATGAAGGAAAATTGATAATAGCGTTATAAATCATTTTCCAAATAGACAGCTTTGTTAGGCAAATAAATTATAAGGCATTATGCAGGTCTATGAATACAACAAAACATACACAACACAAAAAAATACAATACGAATTGTGAATGTGAGAATTGCTAGATATTTTTTGCATATCTTTAGCATATATATACAAGGAATTGAAAATCCCAAATAAACTCTTAACGGTTTTTTCAGGCTAAATATGAACATCAAGTTAATATTAAGCTATTTTGCCTAACAATATCTACTATTTAAAAGAACAATATTATTCATAAACACCTGATCCAAATAATTATAATGAAGGGATAGGCAGAACTGTAAGCATTTTACAAGTATGTTCATGCCAAAGAGGTGCATTTATCCATACATCCAAAGCAAAAACAACTGACGGATTTTTTCTAAACTCCCTTTTTTGCTTATAAAAAAGACGCCCTGCTTTAAGGTGACTTGGACCAAATTTACGGCCGGCTATGAGAGGATTTGAAAAAAATGCTAATGTGGGACGTTTACGCTAATAACACACATACGATCTATCTCATTGTTAATGTATGTTAATTATCTCATTGTTAAATGTAAAATTTTTACAAGTCGAAAAATCTTTACATTTGCAATGACAGTTTAGACAAGGATTACTAGCGTGTAAGTCCCAACTATGTAAGCTTTATTCTGATGAATTTTTACTCAAATATAGCGAGGTACAAGAACCGTCTCACACCTCGAGTGCCAAGCCAAATTGCCCAGTCAGCCGGGAGATGGGAACCGAGTTGGTGGTATGCCAAGAAAGACACCCGAAATTAAGAAAAGAAGTTTTTTTTATTAATTTTCCTAAAGATCTATCCAGATACAGCGATGCGGAGAGAAAATTAAGAGCAGATTATCAGTTTCTTATGCCACATCCCTAACGGAACTTTGCCAAACAATACAGATAACCGATACCTTGCTTTCATAGTCAATTACGAAATGTTGAAAGTCTATTTCGTTTGGATGTTGAGATTAATGGTGGTTTGCCACATCTTCCTCATCACAATCACACGGCAAAAATCATCCCGCCTTACGTGAGATTCGGTCTCGAAACCCGTCGCAGCGAAGGTCACCGCAGCGCAGCGGTCTGCGAAATTCAGATGGCGAAAAAAGGCTCCCACAGACCGGCGCGGCAGATCCGCAGCGGGTGCGGCGCGGAAAGTTCCGAGCTAGACGCGGCCGCGGAATTCGCGGGACCGTTCACACCGGAGCGTCAATTTTGAGTCAGCGTTTGAGTGACGGTTGGCAAGGTCACTCGACTCAGGGGGAGCGAAGACACCCGAACACGGGCGGACTTCCACGAAACTCGAGCTGCAACGGAACAAACGCGTCAGACTGCTTACAAATTTCGCCGCCGATTAAACGCTCGCCTGGTCTGAACGTGCTCATAAGGCAACACGTGACGCGAAAATTCCGTTGCGGATAATCCGCATAGGCTGCGGATCTTCCGTATCGGTCTGTGGGAGCCCCAACGAGCTTTTTGTGTGGAGACTTATGCCCAATCCGTTAGTACTGGAGGTTCCTCACGCAGACCTACGGATCTACAATGTCTTCATCCTGGCGTGCACGCGCACCGCCTAAGATTTCCCACCGATTGCCATCTGCTTCCTGCGATCCCGCGTAGAGCCACACGTCTGCCGTCTAAGGCTTCTTCAGGCCAAGGTCGCAGCGCAGGCACGCCCACTTTCCCAGTAACATACTCATCTTCTTTCTTCTTTCTCTTGTAGCAAAAATCTTGTAGGTTTGTCCTGATATTTGCAAACTGGCTGAACTGGAATTGAATTGAAGCCTTATTTTACGTGGCGAGACTCAGGCCATGAAGCCTGCTCTTTCGTCTGACTACGCAAATTTCGCTACGCTCCTTTCACCAATTACGGGGGCGGGGCGAACAGGCAATTTGAATTTAGCTCAGAGGCTTCATTTAGGCTTGAGGATCTTTTACATGCCCAAAATCTACCAGCATGGGACAGCCGGCTTCACTTCCCGTCCGAAGGAAGGCGTACGAAGGATATTTTCGCCCTTAAAAATCCACATCGATCGGGTTTAAACCCGCGAACTTGGGTATAACAGTCCCAAAACGCTAACCGTTACACCATCGCCGCCGCTAAAACTGTGGGACGTTACCTGTTGTTCACAGGGATGGGGGATAAGCTCATCACTCGGCTCTAAACATGAATTTGAGGTGAGGATGGGCAATCGGCAATCGACAAAATAAGTGAAACGAAGGCCATTTTCGCTTTCGCAGTTCGGTTTGAATAAATTCCAAGAACCCACTAGCGGACGTTATCTTTTCCAATTTTCTTTATTTAAACTTTTCAATACGGAAATCAGAAATGAGCAATTTTGTATCTCGCAAATTACTACCTTTTCAAAAGAGGAAAATCAAATTTTCTAGGGGGGATGAACCGTGGCATCTGGTCAGTCGACTTGGACCCTGATGTGAGGACAGGACAGAACAGGTAAGTAGGGATCGCGCGCGGTCGTTGTGGCCAATTGTTCCAACGTTCGCCAGGAATTTAGCGCAGAGGAATTCACACATTCACACACAAGCAGCCAACAGCTAGAATTGTCGCACAGCCATTGCCAACAATCGACGTACGTAGATGCTGTCAAAAATTCTTCGATCGCCTTCCTCCCTCTGCACGAAACTTCAGTTCCGGACTGGCAACTGGGCACTTCATCCAACCATCAATACGCAAAAGCATAGTTTAAAAAATAAATTTAAAAAAATGTTAAAAGTAATTTCATATATTTCTTCAAATACATGATAAACTTCAGTTCAGAAGAGTACTCACGACCCACGAAACCGACCAAGATATGGCGCTCTCGGCTGCTTACCTTCATTGGAGTTGTACAGGTAATATGGTTTTGCTAAAATATTCTTGGCTGTCCGGGAGGAGCCGCGTCTTGGTCGATGAAGCTGACGTTTCGGCCATCCCGTTGTGGCTCAGTATAACTGAAGAAGACCACAACAAGATGGCCGCTCCATCGAACAAGACGCTGCTCATCCCGGACAGCCAAAAATACAATGACTCTGGCCGCGGAAGCTTTCGAATACAACTGCTAAAATAACATAATCGTTTATTCAGAATTTTTGAGACATTAAATTATTACTTCACTCTCCCCCTACACCCAGAGTACTCCCAGAAGAGAAACATGTTTCTCTCACTCTAATTGTTAGATTTCGCCCCGATGGTCCTCCCACTTCCTCTACTCGCGCGGAGCGCCACGCGTCTGCCACCAAAGGCTCTTGGCGAGGGTGGGGATAAGCCCAAGGCTGCTTCCTTGCGTGGGAGTTCCCCTTTATCGCGTTCGCCGAGTTCGTTTGCCCCACGTCTTTTGTTGCCTCAAGGCCCCTCCTCTGGACTCGCCTCGAATACGTTCTGCGCTCCGCTCCACCACGTTTCGTTCCGTCCCCGGTCGTACAGGATCATCCCGTCACGTTTCCTGCTGACCCGTCCCGTTTCGTGCCGTCCAGTGACGTAGCGTTCCACATCGTTTCGCTCCGTACCGTTTCGTAGTGTACCATTCCGTCACGTTTCTTACTGACCCATCCCGTTTCGTGGCGTCCAGTGACGTAGCGTCCCATCTCGTTTCGATCCGTACAGTTTCGTAGTGTACCATTCCGTTACGTTTCTTACTGACCCATCCCGTTTCATGCCGTTCAGTGACGTAGCGTTCCATCTCGTTTCGTGACGTCCAACACGCCGTTCGTTTTCTTACTGACCCATCCCGTTTCATGCCGTTGACGTTTCCATCTCGTTTCGTGACGTCGTTCGTTCACGACACGTTTCGCATCGTAGCGTCCCCCGTCACGTTTCGTACAGTCCCATTCTCACACATTCCGCCCCGAACAGTTTCATAGCGTACCACCTCTCCTTTGTAATGCGCATCTTAAAAAAGAGTACAGTAAACGCGAAGGAAATTGCTTATTTATCGCTTGTTCGTCCGATAATGGAATATGGAGCAATTTGTTGGGATCCGCAGAAAATTATGCAGTGTAAGAATCTGGGAAGGTCGAATCGAACGATACGGGATTGGAATAGATTGTCTACAAAAACCTTTGAACCCTTTTCTCAAAGCGTTCAATAGTTTAGGAAATTAATTTAGGGTATTTCTAACTTTATGAGAGCGTTAACTTAGAATACTAAGTTATACAGTAAAGTGAGGCGTCGTGCAGTGTAGAGCACAGAATTAACGAATGAAATGTTTTCAGTGTTACAGTGAAGTGCAGTAAAGAGAAGGACAGTGCAATGCCAGTGCAGTGCGGTCTTAACTGCATTAACGCTCAGTGCGGCTTTAGATATAGGCGTTTCTTTTCTTTTTCTTCGTGTAATTTAATTTTTTATGAATCGTCAGTTTGAAATTATTATTATTATTATTATTATTATTATTATTATTATTTTAGAATTATTTATTATTCCATTATTATATTAATCCATTATTAATTATTTCATTATTATATTATTCGCATGCATTTATTACTTTATTTGTGTAATTAACTGCCACCGGGTTACATCCAATTACTCTTATCATTACCCCGTCCAATCCTGCCAATTTTCTACCATCCAATCCTGTTTTGTATGGTCCAATCCAGACACGTTCGTTCCGTTCCGCTCCGCCACATGATCCAACCTCTCCACTCCACGCAGCCACAATCCCCATCCACAGCGCAGATTGCTCGCGACGTGTCGCTAATCACATTGACTCACCCCCCCCCCCGACAGAAGAGAAGAAGCTGTCTAAACGCGTGGCATGCATTTCGGTTTGGGTCCTCACTTATTTCCTCAAAGAAAACTAATTTGGGAAAACCCAAGGCACACTCAAGTCTTGGAATTATATCTATTCAAGGAGTTTCTCTATTCTCAGAAGTTAATGGACGTGATGAAAGATGAGAACTGAGATTTCCTTTCAAGACAACATCCAAATGTTATAGTTCCTTCGAAATTTTGTTGATTTTTTTAAATTAAAAATTATGGATGTGTCTTCCATCCATCAAACATTTCTGCAATTCCAAACCGAAGCCATACTATATCTTCTCAAATGAATATTTCTAACGAAATATGTAGTGTTTTGTTTAACGAAATTCTGAAGTCTATAGCGTAAGGATATTTCTATCGACTGACTGTTGTATTTTTACCCATCATTTCTCAGGATGCTAAAGGAAGCTTGCATTGCAAGCAACAGGTTTCTGCCACCCACATAGAAAAGGGAAGCCGTAAGATGCCGTTCTACCTCCATTCTCAAGTTTCAGACGCACCTGAAAGGCCACGTCCGCGTCTTCGCCTGAAAGCCTGTTAAAATTCTGTTGAGCAAGGAGCCTTTAATCCGACGAAAGCACTTTCATTTGGAAATTTGAAGTCGCAAAAAGAAGCCAGACAAAAGGCCAGAAAACTAAAGATACGAAAGTCTTTTTTTTATAAACTAGATAATAAACAGGTAATAAACTATACAAATAATACGATATTAATTAGACCTTATTGATTCGTGACCGTAATAATAGTCAACATATTTAGTTTTACCTGAGTTACAAAGTGAAGTCGACAATAAATGCCAGGGATATACCAATGCGATTTATTTGTTGAAATCATTCCTAGCACACAATCTGACTACAAACTGAATGTAAAGTGAGGCTTATTTTTGGCAAGTAGCATGAAAATAAATTTCTAATTTAAACTGTTTAAGATACAATATTCTTCCAAACATTATTTTGGTAGGGAAACACCAGTTTTTCCTTTACTTTCGCGACATAAAATCAATCCTGTCGATAGAGGCACCACCTACACCAGTGCCAGATTACCGAACAGCCTGAGTAGGCAGCAGCCTGGGGCACGCAATTTTGTAGGGGGCGAACGAATTTCAGCTGATTAAAAATTTCATAAGGCGAACTTTTGAATCTATTTCATAGAAATATTTCTATCCACATTTGTAACAAAAAAAAGTGTTAATTAATCAAATATATCCATTTATATATACAGATAAAATGTATACCAAAATATCGTATACTTATGAAATCAATAGTGGTGAAAATTATTTCTACGTGTACAATATTTCCGTCCGTTTACAAATATAGCACAAAAATTTTTTATTCGAAATATAAAAAAGCTTTAATGTTTAAAAAAGCAAATTAAAAGGGCGCTAAAGCATTTGACAGCACACACAAGTCAACGTCAGGCACTGACCTATGCA
This sequence comes from Teleogryllus occipitalis, assembly GCA_011170035.1. Classification (NCBI taxonomy): domain Eukaryota; kingdom Metazoa; phylum Arthropoda; class Insecta; order Orthoptera; family Gryllidae; genus Teleogryllus; species Teleogryllus occipitalis. The sequence continues at coordinate 252,403 of BLKR01000321.1, read as the reverse complement.
GAGAAGAAAGAATGTATATTCGAAATGCTGCACGGACGATGCACTTGGCGAGGGACAGCCTGGAGAGCGGCGCTGCGACGCGCCGGTGCAGTTACCCCGTGGCCTATGACGTCACGCGGAGGTGACGCAAGGGCCTGCGGCGGGCGCGCGGCCGACCGAGCTGGCCGGGCGGGAGGCTGGCGGGAGGCGGGCGGTCTGGACCGGCGGCGGCGGCGCGGCGGCGCGACGGCCGTCACGCCTGGAGCCGAGCGCCCGCCCCCACCGCAGCCTCACGCCCTCTCTCTCCCTCCCTGGTTTCCTCATCAGCCGCCCGCGGACTAGACGCCCACGCTGCCACTCGCACGCGCCACCGCCGCCTTCGCGCCCGACCGGCCGCGGTCCACTGGCGGAGGGCTGTGTGTGTGTGTGTGTGTGTGTGTGTGTGATTGGGTGGATGGTTTATCGGCGGGTGGGCGGGGCGCCAATTGATTGATTGATTTATATATTTTTTTATGTTTCCAGGCGCACAAACGGCTTGGGTCATTAGTCCCGTAAGTGTAGTGCATGTTTTTTTCTCGGAAGATGGCGGTGATCTTTCTCCGCTGGATGGCGAGATCCGGCGCCGATCTACCGTCGGCTAGTGGGGTTTCTCCCGAACCAGGACTCTCCCACAAGCGGGGCACCGCCCCAGCCGGGACAAGCTCTAAGCTCCCGACCGGTCTCCAGGAATATGTGGTAGTGTAGTGCATGTTAGTGTAAATGTATCAGGGGAGAGGATAGAACAAGGAAGAGGAAGGAAAGATCGCGCGCGGTCCGTGGCCCGTTTGTTACGTTACTGCTCCAGCATTCGCCTGGTGTTGATCGGAGAAACCACGGAAAACTACCGATCACAGCAGCCGGCCGCTAGAATTCTCCTCCAGACAGCGACTGAATTCGACCTAGCTGGAAAGCTAGTGTCGAAAATCCTACCGCCGTCAGGACTGGAACCTAGGACCTCCCGGTCAGAGGCGCTGCAGTGTCATCAGTTGATGCACTGAGCTACCGCTCCCGGCGCGGGTCGCCGAATGTGGGTAGACAGGCGGATGGGCGGATTTTCGGAAGGGTGGTCAGACGGACGCCGAACGGATAGTCGGTGGTCGGACGGGCGAACGGCAGGGTGAATGGTCGGACAATCCGGAGGTTGTGTGGTCGCACGGACAGCGGGTGGCCGGACGGGTGGATGGCCGGATGGTCGGACGGGCGGGTGATCGGATGGTCGAGTGGTTAGATGAGCAGTTGGGTGGTCGGAGTGATGAGTGGTTGGACGGGCGATTATTCGGACGGGCGAGTGTTCGAACGGGCGGGGGCGATTTGCACTTTTAAGTGAAACCGCTTTCAGGGAATGAATTCCCCACCACTACCATCATGTCCGACACCAACTTTTTCAAGTGTCCTCTGAAAACCAAAGACCCCTTTTTCCGATTAATCAACGCCGATTGTGCAGTTTCCAAGAGCGTGGCCGGGCACAACTCACGTCATTGAAACCGTCGCCCCCGCCAGCTCACGCCGCCCCTCCTCCAACGCTCCGACCTCGGGCAGGGCATCCGCACCGGGAAATTTATTTCGGCTCTTTCGGCAGGGCCGAGTCATTATTCCACTCAGCGTTGTGCTTGGACGTGAATCACCCAGATACAGTTGGAGATTAACGGAATGTAAATGCTGAACTCGCTAGTCAGGTCAGTGTACAAGTCGTATGACACTACTAATAAAGCGAGGTAATAAACGAAATGTGACGTGCCGGAGATAAAGCAAGTTGAAGAGTTAATTGCATCGAGTCGACATTTTCCCTAACTGAATCTCCTGTTAGAGGTGGGTGCTTTACATTTGCAGTTCATACAATCTACCGTGAGGGTGGAATTATCCATCAAGCTCGTAAGGTTCGGTATTAATCAAAAGTAAAAACAACAAAAAAGCCAAATTACGATTCTAACATAATCTCAAAGAATCCTACAATCTTTGTCAAAAACATTTAATGGCATTTTAAAAACTATAACAAAACACCTTGTATGTGTTTCACAAACTCAGTTTCTTGTTGACAAAAAATCATTGTTAGCTTTTTAATCATGTTTTTTTTTTCTGAAAACTAAAAACTCTCTTCCCTTTTCTTACCGATTCGCTTTTATTTTCCGAAAGAACGCAACTTTCAAGATTACAGCCACCGTAAAGTTTCTTGGAGATACAAAAAGTTTCCGAGCGAAAAACAAAAGCGCGCTAGTTCTTGCCGCCTCTCGCGAATCGCGAGATCCTTTTCTTCGCTCGCCAGTTTTCCCGAACAGGGCAGAGGCCTAAACTTCTCGGAACTCGTTAAAAATAGACACCGCGTCTTCGACAATCGTCAGCTTGAAAGCGGTGGGCCGCCCGTCGCGAAGAGATAAGCAGGCAGAAACACCCAGGACAGGGCGTGATGGACAGCGCGGGATCCCATCGAACCGGCCACGAAACGCTGAGCAGACGCAAGCTGGACCGCCCCGATGTCGACGTGGGGCCCATAAACTTCAGCGAACAGGGACGGGTCTCCGCCTTTTATTTTTGGTGGCGTGATTGATATACTACACTTGGATGAAAAGAGTGAAGTAAAATCAGCGGGAGGAAAGTGGTCGCCATCAAAAGAAAATACAACATTTAAATATTTAAGGCAATTTATAAAGTTTGTAAATATAATTCATTATGAAACATCCAGACCAATTTAAACATAATGTTTGTATTAAATTTTATTGTAATATATATTAAATTTTATTGTAAAATTGTAAAGTTAAACACAAGCATTTAGTCATCCAATAACTGTAATGGTGTATGCAGTAAGAGTAAAGTAATTAAAATGAAAAAAAATAACGTTTTCGATGTGTCATTGAAATGCTTTCAGTTGAATTTGTAGATTGAAGTCAGATTGTTAAGCGAGTGAGCAAAATTACTAAATCAGCAAAGAATATCCACCATGAAAATTACCATCTTTTCGATGATGATTATTCAGGTTTAAGGACACTTTAACAGCAAAGGTCATTTGCGCCCGTGTCAAATTATTTTAAGAGCAGTACGCACTGTGACAGTGCCAAGCTAAAACATTTTTAGTGCAAATTAAAACGTAAGTAAAACTGAAAATGAACGTGTTCAATTATAAAAACGGTTTGCCAGAAAAGAGCCAGATCAACTTTTTCAAATCTCGAAACGCCAAATATTTGACATTATCCTCTTCTCTCACCCTATTATAACACTTGTTTGTGTTGAATAGGCCTATATTAACCCTTGTGTTTGAAACTTATTTTTACCAGGGGAGCCGGGGGGGGGAGTTTCATTTAGGTCAAGGGAGGCGTGGACGAAAACAGTTTGAAAACTATATTGTAACGTATTGTAGGGCGGTGCGGAGCCGAGCTAGGCTCGTGCGGCAACCCATGTGTTGGGACGCCGTTGTGGACTATATCCACGGGTGACCGAGGTCGCCGGAGCTGTCTGCTGTGTGCAGGAGGCTCGCTGAGGAGTGGCGCGGGCCACGAGTCAGTCATTTCATTTTTAAGGATCGCTCCTGCGATCAGGGAAGTAAACATCTACCAGAGCTGAGTAACTTAAATTATTACTGTACATATTGTGAATAAACCTGTACATATTTATCATTGAAGCTCGTGTCTGTGATTATTGTGTATTCCCACGACGTCACAATATACTACATCGAAACCCTACACGCCGCCCAGGCGCGCCTTGCCTAAACGCGCGAGGTGCAAGAAGCAGCAGCAGCAGCACATCGGAGATGCTCCGCTGATCAGGAAGGAGCAAGCGAATCGTGACGGGGGAGGGGGATGGGGCGGCCGGAACCGCTAGGCATTGCGGGGGCGGCGCGGCACGGCGCGGCGCGGCGCGGCGCGGCGCGGCGAGGCGTGGGCCGGAAGTGAACGTTCGCCGCCTCACACAATGGGCCGCGGCGGTGGGGTGGGGTGGTGTGGGACCGAGGATCTGACGGTAGCGGATTTTCGTCTCTAGCTACATTGCTGGGTCGAATTCAACCGCTATCTGGAGGGCAATTCTAGCCGCCGGTCGCCCTGATCTGTAATTTTGAGTTATCTCGACCAATGTTAGGCGAAGGCCTGGAGTAACAAACGGGTTAAGGAGCGCGCGCGATCTTTCCTTCTTTTTCCTGTCCTCTTCTCACTCCTTACACACACACACACACACACACACACACACACACACACACACACACACACACACACACACACACACACACACACACTCGTACACACATAATAAAAACATTTACATCTACAGTACCACTTCGGTCGGGGGACTGGCCGGGCGGGGAGAGAGGAGCGAGCGGGACCAGCGGCGGCGGGCACCACGTCGCGTAAGGAACGACGCTCCGCGGCTCAACGCATTGCTGTGGGGTCCGAAGCGGGGCGGGGGAGCGAGGTAGGGTCGTGCGAGACGGAGCGGGGCAGACCGGTGCAGAGCAGCGTGGTGGCGGGGCGGAGAGGAGCGGGGAGGGACGGAGCGAGGCAGAGCGGTGCGGAACAGGGTGGGGGCGAGGCAGGGAGGAGCGAGGCGGGGCGGGGCGAAGCGGGGCAGAGCGCTTCGGATTTGTGTGAAGGAGGGGATGAGCAGGGCGGGGAGGAGCGAGGCAGGGGTGGTGGCAGAGCGGGGCGGGGTGGGGTGTTGGGGCGGAGCGAGGCAGGGCTGTGCGAGACGGAGCGGGGCAGAGCAGAGTGGTGGCGGGTCGGAGAGGAGGGAGCGGGGCATAAGCGGTGCGGAACAGGGTGGGGGTGGGGCAGGGAGGAGCGAGGCGGGGCGGGGCGGGGCGGGGCGAAGCGGAGCAGAGCGCTGCAGAGTAGTGTGAAGGCGGGGATGAGCGAGGAAGGGCGGGGAGAGGCGGGGCGGATCGGGGTGGTGTCAGAGCGGGGCGGGGTGGTCAGGGCGGGGTGGAGCGGGGCGGGATGGAGGGGAGTTGGGGCTGTGCAGTGTGGGCGGGTCGGAGCGAGGCTGGTCGGAGCAGTGCTGGTCGAGGCGGGCGGGGCGGAGCGCAGCGGAGCGGGGCGGCGCTGAGCAACGGAACCCGCCGGCCTTGGCGCGCACGCGGGCCCGATCGGCTCCGCCCCCCTCCGCTCCCCTCCGCTCCCCACCCCCCACCCCACCCGCGAGGGGCAACCGGACTCTCGGCGGCGGAACGTGCTAGATGGAGGGGGCGGGCCCGGTGCAACACGACACAACAATAGGCATACTTTCGTTTGTGGCTTTGGTATTTATCTTGGGTTGCCGAGCTGGAAGAATACAAAGTGTGTGTGAACGTAGATTACTTTCAATGTCGGGTTAAAAGTTAACAGGATATAGAGAGAACCGATACAGTTCAGATAAACAGCAATTTTTTACTTTTGTTTAAATGTTCTAATTTGTTCCAACCTAACCGATTAGAGTTTTTACAGCTATAGTGGAAATGACCGTGAAAGACGTATAAGATATTTGACAAATAAAATGTAGGATTTTATAAGAGGTCTTCGAGCGTACAAAAAGAAAAACGGAAGGTGAAAATGAAAAAAAGGAAAAATGAAAAATGTAGATATTCTTTCAGTTCAGATACAGTTCATTGCTTGTAATTTTTCATTATGAATAATATTATTAATATTATTATTATTATTATTTTCTGATAATAATTGATAACACACAAAATTAACATAAAAATACGAGAATCCGACCAATAGAGAGAGAAGCAGAAATAGCGTAGCATAAAAGGTGTATACGAAGAGGATAGAAGACCAGACAGAAGAAATAGTCATCAGAAAATAATTTAGAGATAACATCGGAAAATAATAGACACACATTCATTCTATCAACAGTCTAGTTTTATTTATAGAATCCGACTGCATTACACATATCTACCATTTACTGAACCCAATTCGCGTTAATTCCACCTGGTATTAACACGCCGGGAACTAAACCGCTTCAATTACTGCGACGCTGGAGTTAGTAACCACTGCGGTGACAGATTTCATGCGGAAATACCACAGTGAGGGAATTCTCCCGAACATTTATCGGGGCGAATATTCCACACGGACCTCCAGCTCTGCGGTTTGGGCGCCAGCCATGGGCTGGTTGAGCTGGTTTGGCCGGGACACTGTTGCCAGCCAGCAACAAGCGAGTTGCCGAGTTCTCCCTGTTGGGAGTCGACACGAGCATTAATCGATTCACTGCTCCCATTCAGCCCTACTTTTTGTCTCGAAGCTGGCCAAGCCAGGTCGAACTCATTTAGAAGCTGGTGTCTCATCCACCGTGTACTATTTGTACCGCCTCCGTCGTCCTGAAGGTGTATGAGAGAGTGGATGAGAGAGTTTGTTACCCAGGAGGATGATCTGCGTATGTCTCCTTTTTAACAGAACAGGTCACGTGTCCTTACGCATCAGTTGAGAGTTCAGTTTAGTGATTCAGTTCTTTAGTTCAACTATAACGTACAACGTGTGTTTAGATCGAGAGAGATGTCACCTTTAAAGGGCAATTTAATTTTAAGAATTTTCGTGCATGCAACAAACGTAATACCTGAAGTAGCTCACGGGATTATCTATCATACCTCACGGTATATAGCAAATGGTCATTAAAAAAAAAACATGCTTTGATTCTTTACGTCCCACAATACATCATTCGTCAACTAGCTCCACATTATCCTTTCAGAATTTCTAATTAGAACTTTTAAAGAGAATTGTTTGTTAGGCTAAATCGTCAATAGTTTCAAACATTAACGTTTTATAACGAACTACCAATAGGGAATAGCAATTTAAATTTCTCATACAATATTTTTACCTTCAAATTGCCATTATTTTGATTTAAATCTGGCATCACTTAATTGTCAAGATCACAGAATGCATTGAAAAACAACAATCAAACTAAAGTTACTGCACGTCTATTTGTAGAACAAAGGGGAGAAAATGACCGTGAACTCCCTTCACTCTCTGCCAAGGATCCCGACCCGCTCCGTCTCGCGTCTCCTTTTCCTTTTCTTTTTGCTTCTCTTCGAGACTGCTTCTCCGGTCGTTTCCACACACGAGTTTTGAGGACACCAAGCGGAAAACAAACGATGGGAACGCACCGGCCGGCCCGTCACCCTGCACCTATTACGATGGACCAGGCACGTCCCAAATGAGGAAGAGGATGGGACGAAAACCTCTTCTAAATAGGTTTTTGTCACGTAAGTATCGTAAGACGTCTTACTACAATACGAATTAGGGAAATTATCAAACGAGGACGTTAGACCGAGTTTGTTATCCAATCAAATATAGAAGGATTTTCCTAAGGATGAGCCAAAGTGACAGTGCGCTAAACAAGTGAACATCACATGTAATTCAGACAAGTATTCCTCCGCCGCGACAGCTGTTCAGCCACGCCCCTTCGTAGTGTTAGGTTATGGCTCCTGTGAAAACATCCCTATGCAGAAATATAAGTTTCGCTGAGGTATATGCACGTACGTGAGTCCGGGAAATATTTACATTTAATTACATATGTGGAAAATCTCTTAACATGCTCTCACTAACAGTAAAAGAAAACTGGCACTAATGTGAACAGAAAGAAAAATGATTTTAATCCGGAAACACGTGCACCGGTACGCATCTCGCATTCAATTCTCGGTTTTAAAAGAAACATAATATTTACCACACAAAAAGTAAATTTAATGTAATGTTTATAAAAAACGAGCTTTTACAGAAGAGCACATAACATTGCACTTCCTAATTTCAATTATTTTTCGCGGAGCACTATATTTTTGTCGGACGAGGACAACACAAAAGGCAGCCATTTACAAGTTAGCCAACTGCAAACGAACGAATGCAGGAAGAAGTCTAATGCGCTCGATGGCACAACGACCACAGAACCATCAGTTATGTTGCCAACACTAGCTGTCACTTTCGCTCATTCTTAGGAAAATTGTTCTATACGGTAAAGGGATGTGACGTCACGAATATCGCACGTTTTATTAGTGAATATTCCAATGAAGTATAATTTCCTTTTAAATTTGGCCACCTTGAGCTCCCCATGTTTAAAAAAGCTAGAAAATCGACTATGGTAACGACTGAAATGTTACGTACTAAACTTAGAATTAAATTATTCTTTCATCAGATGTAATGAGACATTTGTGTTCGATTACTTGGAAAACTTCAGATTAATTGATAGATTAGGATATCAATCTCTAATTCTAATAGTAACTCAATTTGTAAATATTCGTAATGGTTTTGTAATTGTAAATCTCGTTGTAATCATGCTTGCCACCGAGCATTAGCTCAAAGCGAACTTTAATAAATATCAATCTATCTATAATTACAATTAACGCAGGATGTTGACTGTTGTAATTTATGAACGGTTTCAATTGTTTGGAATTATTAACGAGCCTTAACGAGAGCTCCATGGCAACAATAAGCTTTTAAATCAAGGCTTGGCTTGACAGAATTCAGAGGAAAGAGACAAATTTTAGGCACCACTTCACGTTATCTGCGACGTAACTGCCACAAGCGTGTGGCAGAGTGAGTAGGAGACATCACAAACAGACGCGGGATGGTGAAAAAAGAAATTTTAGAGCTGTGTAAGACCACCTGGTATCATTACTAAATGTCAAGGACGCAAGTTAGGGCGCGGGCGGTAACGTATAAATGAAAATAAAGAAATGAAAAAGTTGCCGAACTAGAAATGTAAAAAGGAAAAAGGAAGCATCCGCAAAACGACAATTCCAGATAATTACATTTTTATAGCGAATAAAGTATTGAAGACTGAATAGGCAAGACGACAATCGATGAGAAGTACAGAGCGGGGGAGACGGAGAGGAGGAGATGAACATGAATTTAACGAACATTCTGTAATAAAGTATGATTAATTTGGCAAATGACAACCCCCAAAGTTGAACACAAATGACGAAATTGGCAACAATAACAGAAGCCACAAAATCGTAAATAATATTGTGCTTGTAGATGCATAGGTTTAATACAGATGAGGGCAAAAGAAAACAAACACAAAGGAATTAGCGGAAATCATTCGTTTACTACTTCGTTAAAAAACTGCGTATTCAGGAAGATTTACAATTTCTCTGAAAACATTTCTGGCCTTCACTCAGACCATCACTAGCGAAGCCAGAAGACTTGATTATAGGAAGTGCACGTAAGTCTTCTATTATACAGGAGAAAGGAGAAAGCATGGAATAGTGGTCGTCCATTCGGCAAGGAGACAGGATGCTATTCGGATAGCTAAGATCCAATCCCAGCGGAAGAAAAGAGACGTTTTCTCTCCCTGCCGTCCAAAACTGCTTGCAAGGGCTCGCCGCCAGCTGTTAAAATACCGAGTACGTAGTCTTTCGTAAGAAGTCTCAGGAAAGCTCACGGAATCGTAAACAACTTTCAGTTGTGAAGAACGAAGAGATTATAAACCTCAGTTGCTGTCGTTTTGGACTTCACATAATGAACTGACAAATCGCTGACATTTATTTGACACATTACAAAAAAGTAAAGTATAACACTATTTTTTAACGAAAACAAACTAGACATTCTGAGAGAATTGACTTAATATGTGAATTTATTTAGAGTTTAAACTTCACGTCACAGCCCGGGCAATGAACTTGTTTGTTGTGTCACGACTACAAAGGTTAGACTTTGATCCAACAGAAGACAAGACATACGTTATACAAGAAAATAATTCTCAGAAATAAGACTCGAGATTGCTTTCTTTAATTCCTTTCCGTCTTTCTTGTCTGCCAGACGGCGGGACGAATTATAGTTATTTGACACAAGAAACTTCCCATTATTTCATTTCTATTTCTCACGTTCATACACGTCTATTAACTTCTGGAGAATTTTAGGACAAAGTCCAAGTTTGTGCGCGAAACCAACAGTTTTCGTTACCTTCCTTTATACTTTTGTATCATACTCTAAACAACATGTACGCTGTCAACCACCAAAATAATGCCTGGCAACGCTATCACCTACGAACCCGCAAACCGAACTGCAAACACAATCTAGCCCGCCATTAGCAGTTAAGTTTTGAAATACAAGAGCAAAAGCCTAACAATGTATCATTCCTTACATTAATTGATTCTTTGTAGCCATCCTCGTTTACTCAACGTCAACCCGAGGTACCTGCTCTTCACACTATACACCGCACGTCAAGCTTCTACATAAATTTTAGGACTTCAAGAAGAGTCGGTGCGTGGAGGTCGGCTTTCCCGTTACCTCCGCTCTTTTTATACTTCCCCCTAAAGGCGAACCACAAGGAGACAGTTAACCACCAACGCACTGCTTCGCAACGCAGCCACCGACGCGCCCACCAGCAGAACAATCAGCTGACGCGGCGTAGAACAGGAGATCTGCGGCGCGCGGCTGGCGCGCGGCTGGCCCGTCCGATATGGTCAACGCAGGGTCTGGTTCATGGCCTTCGGACGATTCAATGGCAGCTGCGGCGGCGCTGGCGGCGTAGGCATCTCCGCTCTTATGGAAAGCGACCTGGCGGGCAGGCGTTGGGGGGGGGGGGTGAGACAAGAAGTGGTGGGCGGCCAAGTAGATGGGGGTGGGCAAGAAGCTGAGGACAGGCAAGTAGCGGGAAGAGGGGGCAGGCAAGTAGCGGGGGGCAGGCAACTATGTGGAGGGAAGGCATCTAGCGGGAGGAAGGCAACTAGCGAGAGGAAGACAAGTAGCGAGGGAAGGCAACTAGCGGGTGGAAGGCAAGTACTGAGGGGTAAGCAAGTACCGAGGGGTAAGCAAGTACCGAGGGGTAGACAAGTAGCGGAGGAACAAAAATAGCAGGGTGAGGGCAAGTGCGGGGGAAGGGCAAGTGCGGGGGAAGGGCAAGTAGCCGGCGATCATTACTCCCATATTACCTCCTTCCCATGAAATCATTCAGACTACTCATGTCAGATACGGTCAGAGAACATTATTTTCTTTATTTTCTGCCATGAGATAGGATTCTTCTTAAAACGTATTCGCTAGAATTGAGACTAAGCCGATCTCAGCACTCAAATGGCATGGGCGGTAACGCCATCGAGATTATTAATACAATAATACACCAAATGATTACAACCCTACCTCTCGTATAACTAACTTTCAGTTCCAGAATCAACGTCACAGTCTATACGAGGTTAAAAAAATTACTACTTACTCCACCGAATGTTCAGGGTTTTCTGATTTATAGGTAACTTGAGCTTAGAGGCAATCATTAAAATATTGAACATGTAGCGGGGTATCGGCATGTAGCGGGGGCCAAATAAGGGGGGGGCGACACCATAGGCGTGGTGGAAAGTAGGGAGCGGGCTAGAAAGATGGACGGGAAAGCAAGGGGGGTAAGCAAGGGGGGTAAGCAAGGGAGCGGCTAGCGCGGGGGTGGGCAAGGAAGGAGGGCGGGCTAGCAAGCGACGTGTACGGCGGGCGGGTGAAGGCCGAACACAAGCGCGCCTGCGACGCGCAGACGTGGGCGCGGGTTTAAAGGGAAACACTCTCCTGGCTGGAGCCTCCAAGAGGCGTTGACCGCGTTTCGCTGCGCTCGTGGTGTTGGAGAGTAATCGGGCTTGTCCAGTTTTATTTGCTATTCACTAAGAATTTGCGATATTCATAAACAATAGTAGTTTACGCAATTACTTAATAATGTTAAGCTTTATTTAACGAGTACATATTTGGACAACGAGCGACGATTGGAGCGTGTTTTTAAATTTATACGAAAGCAATAAAGCAACTTTCTTTGTAAACGAGTTGTATACGCTATTTTTTGTATTACAGCATTTTACATTTATACGAGAATCTAACTTAATTTTGCGAAACAACTTTCTTGTGACGTCTCGGGGATTTGACACCTATGCAAGAAAACGGTGGGCGGCTGTTCCGTTTACCGCAACCACCCCACGATTCTCTCGCTGCGATTGGCTGAACGTGTGATGACGCAATCATTCGTGCCGTTAAACGCTCAAGCGTCATCATTTGCGCCGTCCCTTGTTCGCTTCCCAGCATGTACTGAAATTTTCCATCAGTAAAGACTATGCTGTCGATCCGATGGCCGAGATCGTTAAGGCGGCGGTGCAGTAGCGGTCTTAGACCAGAGGATCGCAAAAAAAAAAAAAAAACACTTGCCTTCTTTTTGTTAGTATGATAATATTAATGATATGTATTATATATATATATATATATATATATATATATATATATATATAATGATATAATTAATAATGATAATGATATTAAGAAAGTGCACCGAACAACATTTGTAATGAAACATTTAATACGTGTTACTGTGCGCAACAGTGGACAATACTGCAGCACTTACTGCACACGTTTACTAAACCTCACAAAACCGGCAATTTAATCTTATTCTGTGTATAATACAACGAATCCCCACTGAAGCGAAATGCAGGGGAATTTGGAAAGCGATCTTCACGTATGTGCTCATTGGCATTCAAAACGAACGAACATACAGTGAACGTCTAGTGTGGGGGGAATACTAATAAAAGAAACGCATGCAAAGCGTCGCGTCACGGGGAAACCGGCGCCGGCGCGGTGCAACGCCCGGCGCACGTCCGGAGGCGCTTTCGCCGTAAACAGAGGGCGCGCGGGGCGATGGAGCGGACCTCCGCCCGCGGGGCGTGCACGGCTGCGGCGCACGCGCACGCGGCGGGGAAGGCTGCGTTGGCGGTGGTCGTGCAAACAGAGGGAGGAAAGCGGGGGATAGGGTCGGAGTGAAGTCGGCGATGAAGGGGGAGGGAAGGGAGACGGCGAGGGAGGCGGTGAGGGAGGCGGCGAGGGAGGCGGCGAGGGAGGCGGCGAGGGAGGCAGCGAGGGAGGCGGCGAGGGAGGCGGCGAGGGAGGCGGCGAGGGAGGCGGCGAGGGCGGCGAGGCGAGGGAGGCGGCGAGGGCGGCGGCGAGGGCGGCGGCGCGGCGCGGGCGAGAGGCGGCGAGAGTAGCGGTGAGAGCAGTGGAATTGCCCACGGTGAGCAAGTCGATGAGTATGGGGGCGAAGGAGGCAGATGTGGTGGTGGTGGTGGTGGTGGTGGTGGTGGTGGTAATGTGGCCGATCGTTTTGCTAAAGACGACAGTGAAAGTTGCTAATGTTCAATTGACTGATTGGTTTGCGAGCACGTAAACTAGTATGTTCATTAGTCCCGTTAGTGAAACGAACGTTTTCTCGCGGGAGGTGGCGGTATTACATTCCTCGCAGGAGGGTGAGATCCGGGGCATTTAGACATCGGGTTGCGAGGAATTTCCGCTCTCAGGCTTCTCCCATAACGGGGCATCAACTCAGGACACAAACGTTATCTTTTGGTCTCCCGACGTGTGTGATAATGTAATGCACGTAAGTGTGTATAAGTAAGGGATAATTTTTAGGACAAACAAGAGAAAGGAAAGATCGCGCGCGGTAAATGGCCCGTTTGTTAAGGGTACTGCTCCGACATTCGCTTGGTGTTGATCGGAGAAACCATGGAAAACTACCGATCAAAGCAGCCGGTCGCTAGAATTCTCCTCCGGACAGCGACTGAATTCGACATAGCTGAAAAGCTACTGTCACAAATCCTACCGTCGTCGGGACTCGAACCTTGCGGTCAGAGGCACTACAGTGACATCAGTTGATGCTCCCGGTGTGTCAAATTACAAATTGAACCTTTAATGTGTATTTACTTACATGTGTATTTACATGAATTCTCCTCCGGACAGCGGATGAATGCGTCCTAGCTGACAAGCTAGTGCCGAAAAGCCTGTAACCGTCGTTAGTGGAACCCTAGGACCTCCCGGTCAGATGAACCGTAGGCTTACGAGATCAGCTGATGCCCTGAGCCACCTCTCCCGGTACGTTGGCGGTGGCTGCAGAGGCAGTGGCGGTGGCAGTGAAGAAGGGGGGTGAAGGAGACTGCAGAGGAGGCACTGATGGTGGTGGTGGTGTGGGCGTGGGTGCGTGCGGTGGGAGCGTCGCGTCCGGCGCTGGGCGACGTGACGCCTCCTGAGAGAAAGCGCGCGCCGCGACGCCGGGCGTCCCGACGCTGACCGCAGCGTCTACCGCACCCGCGCGTCATGGGGCGCAGCGCGACCGACGCGCGGTCAGCGGGATACGGCGCGGGGGGAACCAGGGACACTCCGCCGCCGGGGATTCTGCGAGGCTGAGAACGTAACGCGCAACACCATTTTCTTAAAAACGGCTCTAAATTTGGTTAATATATATAAAGTTAATATATGTATATATATATATATATATATATATATATATATATATATATATATATATATATATATATATATATATATATATATATATATATATATATACATACATATATACATACATATATATAGGTTCATATTGGTGCATTCTTTTGTTTGTTTTTAAAAAATTACACAAATGTAATATTATTGAAATATAACGCCGTTAATATGCACTTTTCCATCGGGGATTCTGCGAGGCTGAGAAGTAACGCTTAACGCCATTTTCTTAAAAACGGCTCCAAATTTGGTTAATATGATATGAAGTTCATTTTGGTGCTTTCTTTTATTTGTTTTTTTTCATTAAAAAATTACACAAATGTACTATTATTGAAATATCTCTAACGACGTTAATATGCACATTTCCATCGGGGATTCTGCGAGGCTGAGAAGTAACGCTCAAAGCTATTTTCTTTAAAACGGCTCTACATTTTGTTTAATATGACGTGAAGTTCATTTTGGTGCATTCTTTTGTTGTTGTTTTTTTCTCAAAAATTACACAAATGTAATATTATTGAAACATCTCTAACACCGTTTACATGCACATTTCCATCGATTTGGATACATTACTGCATTTGTGACCTGCAGTGCTCAAAATAACTTTAAATAAAGATTTTCGAAAACTCAATAGATTCATGTAAAAAAGAGCTTCAAATTTCGCATTTCTAGAAATGTTCAATCGCCTTTTTTCTTAGAAACGGCTTCAAATGTTTCAATCAAAATTGCTGTTTTCGACGAGGTTTTAGTTTTCTTTAATATTCTTAAAATAATATTTCGGTTCTACTGCTTGAAAAACGAAAAGTTGAGAAATTTAAAAAAAAAATGTACTTTAGGTGGCGATAGATGGCAACAGGCAAGGAGTGGCAAGACTGTACAGTGCCAGTCCACACCAAGGAAATTAGAAAACCTTACTACGAGAAAGTTTATTCCATTCTGTAGCACCTCTAGTTACTTTCTCGTATACATACGGAGTAATATACGTAGTAAAGAGAAAGTTATGTAATGCTGCGGAAAATCGACTTCGAAATTTCAACGAAAGTACACGTTTTGGGATGCCCTGATACGCACAAAGTGGTCTTTTTCAAAACGCCCGTCCGTCCGTCCGTCCGTCTGTGAACACTCCTAGCGCATAAACGTGGGAGCCCAGTTGCACAGGTCAAGAATGGTTGAGTATTTGTTATTTACGGGCAGGTCAACAGGCCATTAGTCTCGTATTTTAATTTGTATTTAGCCATTACTTCTCTCGTAAAGGACTATTGAATCGGGTATTTTTAAAACCCCATATGCCACTGTCTTTTGCATTTTCCTTTTTTGTGAGAAATAGAAGTTGCAGGATAGATTTATCGTTTCATGTGTAAATCCTGATATATGAAATGAAAATAGATTAATAGAATGGCCGTGAGGATACTGCAAATTTTTTTTTAAATTCAAAATTCAAGTAGTATATGACTTAGTTTAGGGATCACAGAATTTTGAAAATGTGCACAGAATTCACTTCTCTCCATAGCACGTCATACGCAGTTATAACTGTTTTTTGACGTAAAATAAAATAAAATAAAATAAAAAAAGTTTTTGTTTGGTTTTGAAAGTCTGCAAATCATTGACGTGCGCGGTATTTATGACTGTATATGCAGGAATGTATGTATACTTGTATAGTGTGTATTGACTGGGATATCAAGAGTAATCTAAGAAAAATATTCGAGTAATCTAAGAAATCAACGTTGTATTGTTAACGAACTGTATTATCAATAGTGAAAACAATTAAAACTTGAAAACCAGCTTGGCAAAACGGAGGTAGCTCAGCATTTACAATACTTTCAATGCTTCGGACACATTCTCGTTGACTCAGAGTTACCAAACAAAATACCTCGGCCTCGGTGACGCATTATATCAAGTGAATCACGAGGAAATAAGAAAAATGAGAAACCTCAACTTGATACTCCTAAAGGCTTAAAATGATTCGAAAGGTTTGTTTCCTTTCTATTTAGAGTTTCATTATAAAGTTATTTACACTTCGTCATTTGCAATCTTAAATCGATATTATATCATCTGCATTCTTTAAGCGAAGTAATTTGTCATACTACTCCGTTCATTCGAAAAGAAAGTACAAGTAAAGGCGAAAGTATAAAACTAATTTATGAGTAAGGAGGGTCGAGATTACATGGGATCAAAATTCTTCATCCTTCAGAATTTACCGAGGCGATTACTACAGCAATAATATGAAATTAGCCGTAATATTGACGTATTATCACCCAAGCCTGAATCACCATCCCATCTTTCATTCAAAGGTTTTAGAAAGAGGATGAAAAGAAAAAGGACAACGATACGATTTATAGCATGGACAAGGATACGATTTATAGCATGGGAACCCATTGGGTGTGACAAGAGAATAGGTTACACTTTTTCTTTGCGAACGGTGCAGCACAGGAAGGGCGTGGCCCAAAGTCCGCCACTGGGCAAGTGCTTCTAAATTTGGCGGTTCCCACAGAATCCGCCAAGCGTACTGTTCTCAGTAGGCCAAGCCACCCGTTAAATTGCAGCTTTTTCAGTCGGCGGAGGATTAAAGTAAAAAAAACCTCTCTCTGCTGCTAAAAAGGTTCTGCGAAGCTAATGGATTTTAGATTATTAATTTGCAAGGAACCGTCAAGGAAGTCGGCTAAATCTGAGGATTCTCTCTTAAACGCAAGCAATCCGAACCCAACAAAATCGTAAAATTATAAAACGCTTCCAATATCGAACCGGACACGTAATAACCAGATTAGGAAAAAGCCCTAAAATATGAATTTGGTTTGCCGTTACCTACAATGAGCTCTGTGAAGCTAATGTGCGTTGCCCAGGTGATGTTAAGTATGGCAAAGAGATGCTTAATTTCAGTGACGCACTATGTTATGCCCCCTTCGTAACACTGGTGATCGTGTGATTAAAGGAAGGTCTATCGTCACATTGTCATCAAGTAGAGAGTACCAATGAGGTGACAACCCCTTCTCTCCTACATCAGTTCAGTACGCTCATAGTTTCATTTTCTTTGGCTTCCTATTTGTCCCCAAAATGTGTTAATATGTTTCATTAATGCATTTTCTTTCAAGTTATTCTATTTTCATTTCGATGTCGAATTCACCGTGTACTCTTTCTTGGCTGCATCTTTTGAGAAATGACTGATCAAATGAAGAAAGTTGAAATGGGGTTCCATTAGGGCAATGTAATCTAAAGAGGTTAAGGAGAAAATACAAGCCAAGAAAAGGCATTAAAAGAAGAATTATGGAATCTTAAAAGGACACGTGCGCTTTTGATTTAATACTTCGTGAGGGCAGAGATTAATTTGATAAAATAAAATACCATATGATGCCAAGATTCCACCATTTTGCTGGAATAATGTGGCTTCTGTGACATTGAAAGAGACAATTGCGCAGATTCAGACTAAGGTTAGATTTGGGCTGTAACGTCATCGCCAAAGAAGAAGTAATTGTAAAAGTGCAAGCATTTGACGAACAAAAAGACGCAGTAATAAGCTTAAGAAAGGAACAAGCAGGAGCAGAGCAAGGAAATGAAAATGTAAGCAAAGTAGAATGAAATCCCGTAAGTGTATTGCATGTTTTATCACGGGAGGTGGCGGTGTAAGGAAACGACAAGGAAGAGGAAGGAAAGATCGCGCGCTGACCGTGGCCCGTTTGTTAGGCTACTGCCCAGGCGTGGGTCTTGTGTTGGTCGGAGAAACCACAGAAAACCACCGATCAGAGCATCCGACCGCTAGAATTTTCTTTCAGACGCGGCTGAATTCGACCTAGGTGTCTATCCAGAATCGAAATTCCTGCAACCGTCTGGACTCGAACCCTAGGACCGCCCGATCAGAGGCGCTGCAGTGACACCAGTTGATGCCCTCAGCCACACTTGCCGGAAATAATGAAGTCAAGAGGAAGTAAGTCAAGAAGAAGTCAAGAGGAAGTAAGTCAAGAAGTCAAGAGGAAGTAAGTCAAGAAGAAGTCAAGAGGAAGTAAGTCAAGACGAAGTAAGTCGAGAAGAAGTCAAGACGAAGTAAGTCGAGAAGAAGTCAAGACGAAGTAAGTCAAGAAGAAGTCAAGACGAAGTAAGTCAAGACGAAGTAAGTCGAGAAAAAAGTAAGTCGAGAAAAAAGTAAGTCGAGAAAAAAGTAAGTCGAGCAAAAAGTAAGCCGAGTAAAAAGTAAGCCGAGTAAAAAGTAAGCCGAGTAAAAAGTAAGCCGAGTAAAAAGTAAGCCGAGTAAAAAGTAAGCCGAGTAAAAAGTAAGCCGAGTAAAAAGTAAGTCGCGTAAAAAGTAAGTCGAGTAAAAAGGAAGTCGAGTAAACAGTAAATCGAGTAAAAATTAAGTCAAGACGAAGTAATAAAAAAGAAGTGGAAGTCGGCGATGTGCAAGAAGTAAGACCCGAAGCAGACGAAGCCGTAGGCGAAGAAGCAGGGCTATGAGTGATGAATATTGGCCGTAATGAGCGCTGGAGCGCCGTCGCGCTAATCGCCGGGTGCCGGGGCGAAACCGGCTCGGCCGTGCGACGGTAGGCGGGGGTGGGGGTGGGGGTGGGGGGAGGCGTCGACGGGGTCGCGCGCCAGCAGGCCTCGCAATTAATCTCCAGAGCCAATTGCTGCCGCAGCAGCCACCAGAGCGTGCTCGGCGCACCGCGCGGGCGTCAACGAGACGCTCTATACTATTCGCCCAGCCTCGCGTACTTTCGCGGGCACCTCTCGTCATTATTCACCCCTCGAGAGCATTCTTAACACGATCGAGGAAGGCAAGCTAACAGACCAATTGGACAGGAAAGGATAGGATATGAAGGCAGTCTCCAGTCCCCTCGGAAATCTGTATGATACATTCTCTCAAGTTCTTTCTTTCACGCGCAATATCTCGTGAGGTTCTGATATTATCGATAAGTTCATGAACCGTGTAGCAGATAATGAGTTTATATGAGAAGCTACGAACTTGGGACTGTTATTACAGTCATTGTTTAACGAATAAATTTATTACTAACTAAAATTTATTGATAAAATTGAATAACTAAAACTATCCACCTTGTTCATTATTGCGACGAATGAAATGCAAGAAAAAGACTTCTTCGATTGTTAACAAGAAAAACAAAGGGATTCCTATGTGATTACATATTTTGATAATTTTTAGAAGGGTAAGTAAATAATTACTCTTCTTTTGCCTAATAGCACAAGAGGAAAATAGTAAATTCACATGTGCATTGAAAATTGCCGATAAAACCAGGAACTGGTAGTGGTGACTAGTTATTTAATATTTCCGCAGGTACTCCATGAGCGGAAGCCCGATATCACTGAAAAATACTAATTCATATCTTTAAGAGACAGTCTTAGTACAGAATTAACACAAAGAACATTTAAATATATGACCACTCATTTCAACGAAATCGATAAATGACTTGCAGTACATTTTATCACGTCTATTTGCGTCATAAAGCAACAAAAGCTGTTTCGTGTAAGGGAAACAAAACGTAATTATTGTTGTACAAATCGAAAAATAAATACTACTAGAAATGAAATCTCTTGAAAAGTAATAATTTTCACGTAGATCTGCGAAAAATCCGACATGATTTAATGACAATTTGAGTGGCATGGTCGTCAGGAATGGACATTTAATACTTGCAAGAACTCACTCTTAAAGGTCAACTTATCAGCGAAGTGAAACCAGCAATATACCTCATATTTTAAAAGTGAAAGCGAAGTGGTCAGTTTATGAGGCAGTAATCGATAATGAGTTAATTTCTGATCCCTGATCACGGGCGTAACTCTCGCCCGCTTGTCGGTGTGTCGGTCGCCCCAGGCGGACTTCAAGTGCACGCTCGCCCCTGACCTCGTCACGACTTCGCGGTTGCAGCAGCGTGTGTCGGGATTTTCTTTTTGACACGTGACTGACCACGCAAAAAGCTAAATGCTCTGTTTTTTTATTTAACCTTTCTCTTTCTGCGTTTTAATCACGGGAATTCGAATCGGTGTAACCTTCGACCAGTCTGTAGTTCCTGTTAGATTTTTCTAAATATGTTTTACAGAAATAAATCTGTGTGTGTAATTCCGCTAATGGGATACAATTGTGAGAACTGCTATGTGTCACGCAGGTGAAAAATTTATCCCCTACGAAGCTATGAAATGACACGTTTGATTCGTTATTAAATCGAGATCTGGGGATAACTAAGAAATTCAATATTAATATCATCTTGAAATTCAATAAACTCAATATCTGTCTTGAGTAATTTTCTATTCTTCAATGGAATAGTAATTCTATGTAGCATTCAATAAGACTAAATACATTACTAAATAATTGAATAATAATATAATATTTTAAAGTCAATTAGGCGAATGTCGGGGCAGTACTGCAATGAGCGGCGTGCAGTCCTGTCCACCTGAAAATTCGTAAAAAGCGGGTCTAATTTAAATTATGGTAACGTCCTCAAATTCCACAAGAAATGGAAGATTGTTTACTTTAAGTGACTTAAATGCTTTTTGTAAAGGTTTAGGTGATAATTCATTCCAATCTCCGTATCCCACCCACACACAGTCTAACATTTAATTATTTTTTTAAAATAAAAACAAAGGAAAATGAATGTGGCAGATAAGAATGTGACAGTAAAATATACGACTAACAATCACAAATTCATTTCATTAAATTTTTTTGTATTGAATAATTTTTTAACGAAAAAATTATTTTTCGATATTCGCAGGAGAAAATATTTTTGTAAGTTGAACTCGTGGCAACCGGCTGATTCAGGAGTGAGAGGGGGGAGGGGAACTTGGCCCCCCCCAAAGTCTAGAGTTTTCGTATGTTACCTTCTTTTAATTCGCGAAATTGATTTAAATACTTCTGTTAGAATTAGGTAATTATTAAAATGTAATATTGAATAGTGAAATATGCAATTTTGTATGCACTACAAAAATAATTTACAATATAAATAAAAATGTTTATTTCTTAACAAAAATTTATGATGACACATAGATCGGCTGGATCCGCCTCTGCTCGTAGCAACATGTTTCAGATCCCTCCTGCGTGTAATTCCGGGATCGTTCCGTCATGCCTCCGAGTACTACTTTAATAGCTCATCCCGTCACGTCGCGTTGTGTCGGCGCGGCGCGGCGCGGCGCCGACAGAGGTATGTATCACAACAGCTTCTTGCGCTGCAACCAGGCCGCGCCCCAGAAGCGGAGGCTGCCAGTGGCTTCCAGCTGGAACAGGCCTGCTCCGCCATCGCCGCCAACGCTACTGCCTCCTCCATCTCCGCCGCCGTCACCACCTCCGCAGCCACTGCCTCCGCCATCACCGCTCCCGCCACCAAAGACGCCGCGTGTCCCATATAACGATTTTTTCGTCAATAATATTCGACTAAATAGATAGGTCAGATTCAGCCGCTGCCTGCAGGAGAATTCTAGCGGCCGGCTGCTCTGATCGGTAGTTTTCCGTGGTTTCTCCAATCAATATCAACTGAATGCCGGAGCAGTACCCTAAGAAACGGGCCACGGACCGCGCGCGATATTTCCTTCCTCTTCCTTGTCCCCACCTCTCCCCTTAATCACACGCTTACATGCACATGTCGAGACGGTCGGAAGCTTAGAGCTTGTCCCGGCGGGGGCGGTCCCCGCTGGGGAAGATACCTGGAGGGAGGAACCCTGCAAGTAGACGAATACGTAGGCGCCGATCTCACGTTCACGTGAGAGACCAAACAAGCGTAAGTTAGTAAAAAAAAATAAATAAATAAAAATAAATAAATAAAAAAAACAACTATTTATTCACAATTTATTTTTTACATGAACATTGGGTGAATGATTTATAAATAAAATTAACATGAGTGAAGGGTTGTGATGTGCCAGCACTTCACAAATGCAACTGAATTTTTTTTATACTTTATGCAGTGATTACAAATTTGCGATGATTGTTCCAATTTTTCCTCCTCCTCGCAGCATAATCGCGATTTCTTGGCAATTCTCCACGTTCAAGAGAACCTACGCTAGGATTACGAAGCATACGTACCGAACTCACCGAACTCGTGCGTTAAAGTACGTTCGCAGTCCTTCATTAACATGCTAATAATTACTTTATTTTTTACTGATTTGTAAATGTCTGTTATTGCCTTCGATACATTGCAAAACCTACCTGGATCAAGAGGACGTGGTTGCGAGGAAATATGAAAATAGTTGAATGTACAATTTTATGAAGGAAATTATGGGAGGAAAATATGAAAAGTCAAACAGAGGTAAGTTAACGCCCAGTTAATTAGTAAATAACTAAACCTGAATCATTAAAATTAGATAAAATTAAAATCACGGTCGTTAATGATCTCGGGTCACAAAAAGCCGTTGGAGATAAAGCCATCGAGGTTTTTCTCACCGCTCGATCATCAGAACCCTTTCAACGCCCTTGGAGCACAAATAACTATTTAATAGGTGATGAAAAGCAAAATTTTGGCGAAAATTTGTTTAAAAAAGTCGGATCCTGAGTAAAAATATAGTCCTCATACAACTCGCGCAACTTTTCTTGAACGATAGATTGAAAAAATGCGAGCGGAGAGGGGATATTAGTTACAAAGTCGGCCACTAGAGTATTTACAGTAATGACAACCTCTAAAACACAAAGTCAAGCCTGCTACGTGTGCGGCCAGGTCATCACTCTGGGTAGGCAACAGCAGGGACAGTAGATAGGAGTTTTAGGTGCATCCCTTTAAGGTGCTGGACCTGCCTCAGACATTTCTTTAGATAATGGTATTAAAGCTGAAAAGAAATTCTCGACTATGAAAGCAACTAGCTCTGACTTAGCTTCTGTTTCGCGCCAACCAAGTTTTAATGCTTGGAATGTTGTCATCAGTGCTCGCTGCGAGCTTTTGCCTTCAACTGTTTTTGCTCAAGGGAGAGGGAAGCAAGATCATCGTTCAAGAAAAGTTGCGCGAGAAGTAGTTAACAGCGCGTATTACGTACATGGCTTATATACTTAAGAAGGAATAGCTTCGCAGTATATTGAAACTTATCTGTAAATCAGTAACTTTTCAGGCCAGGCTGATATCTCTACATATGTGGAATCAATACGGTACCTACTTAAATGAGAATACAGTTCAGGATTCTTTAGACAGTTGTGTATGCATGTTCTTCATTCAACGACGACCTATCCAACAAGTTATTTAGTTATTGTACTAAAGTATGAGCTACGATTTTTTTCACTTCCACGAAGACCTTATCATAACCCCTGTTTCTATTACTACTAAGAAATGTACATCCCGCAAGACACGCATACGCCGGAGAATTTCAACGCCTGTAATGTGCCCTCCCGCTGAATACAAGAGGGATAATAACATGCATTGCTGCAGTCGCACAAAGGCAGATTTCCTGGTCTGATGAATGCGCACACTTCTTTAGCTTTGTTTTGTCCTGCGCCACATACTGCAACGATTGTTTTGGAATCCGGCGACCAGTCCCGCTCATGAAACAAACGGGACACAAAAGAAATGGACGGCGTTAAACCATTTTACGACGTTAAAGCAGAACACTGGATACAAAGCAAGAGAAATGATGGGGGGTCATCATTCTCTGTACGTGTGCACCATTGAGCAATATGTCATGCTGGCACATACAACTCGGGCGTCTCCCAGCAAAATGCAGAGAAATTAGTTACAGTAGTAATTCCGAGAGTGAATTAATTGCTTCTGATTCTAGTTAATGTGAATGTTGAATAGATTTGTAACTGCACTTTAATATAATTCCCATGATTTCTTAATCGTTAAATTTCTACACAATCAATTTCTTTCACTCTCTTTTTGTTTACCTTCATTATCTAATGATTTAATGATTTAATGATGAATTATTAAATGATTTCATGGATTGTGTTTATAAGTGTATTTGTATACTTTGACCAGTGTAAATAATGTAAATAGTGTACAGTGTTAAAGTTGCAACCGCTGTTGAAATGATGTCGTCGATGCATATATAGTGTAAATAATTTTTATATGAGTTCATGTGTAATGTTAATAGTGTATGTTTTTGTAAGTGTTATATGTGTATGTATTGCTTACCGTAAATAATGTAAATATTGTTCGTTGTTAGATTAAGTTAGGATGTAAGAAAAAGTAGATTTAGATTAGTTTGTAAGTATCTAGTTTGTAAGCTAGGCCATAAGTTAGCTATGTAAATAAAATTTAAGAATAATATATAACTTAAGTTTCATTGAGTTCAATCCACTGGTACATGAAACGAGTATTCCGCCCCAAATAATAATTTCAGAATATTAAAACAGATATTCTCCCAAACTCCAATGACCCCCCATTCTGTAAATTACGCACGTTTATCACTGATAATGCTTCAACAGATTCTCTGAATTCCTTTGAGGTCCGATTCTTTGTTTAAACATTTCTTTCTTTATTTCTTTCGCGTTTTCTTTAGACATCCGACAACTTGTGACGTCAACTTAAAAAAAAGAAAGAAAAAATTGAAGTAATGTTTTGATTAATGCGAAGGGTTGAGATGGAATCGTAATAGAAGCAGATTTATACGATGATAAAAAAAATATATTTCGTCAACCTTTTTTTTCGATGAGGTCAACATCGATCCTGCAAAATCATTTTACGCCCTTGACATAAAAATTCCAAATATAATATTGTAATTGCACGCCAACGGCTTTAAGGGCCTACTTGAGCCTTTAGAGATAGGACTTATAAATCTGTATTTATTTAGTAATAACTGAAAAAAACGAGTTCCTGGCTTTTTATATCTTAGAATTCTGCTTCGCTTCGGATTTTTTTTAATACGTAGATTTAGGGATACTAAGGCAAAATTTCTTCATTAAGGGTTGAACGTTTGCCAAATATTGCACAAGAACGATGAATTTAAATGTTGGAGGAATTACATTATTTATATTTCAATTTTTTTTGTGATTTGTAATTGCATTTAAAAAAGGGAGCATAAGCCATCTTTTAAAGAACCTCATTTTAAAATGTTGGGAAAATTTTGATATCAGTACAAAATACAATTAAAATTTGTCTAACCCACATAAAAAGATAAAAAGCACTTAAAATAATAATTTCGAACAACTTCATTCACGCTTGTGATTATGCAGAGACTTAACATGTCATTTTTTGTTAAATTAAATCATTACTGAATTGAAAGATTAAATGATGAATTGCCTTCAGGATAAATTCAAGTTTGTTTCACGATAGGAATTTATCTGATAGGAAATCAAGAAATTCCTGTCCATACACTGTTCGAGTCGAACGAACTGAAAATTCACATACAGACTGACTGGAAACCACAACGTTCAGAAGCAATGGCTTCATTTACACAGCTCAACAGGCGAAAACATCGGAGAAAGATCAGGGGTGCTTATTTTCTTTCACAAGGCTCCGGAAACTGGCAGATATCCGTTTATTTGACTACGAGAGAGATACTTTTTTTTTTCTTGCAGGCGAGCGGACCCTAAGATGTCAGTGGGGATCGAGACACTTCAAGGTCGAGAATATGCACAACATTACGTGAAATATCATGGCGTAAAAAAAGCACGTGCCATAGGGGATCTCAAAAGACTAAATGCATGATAGATGCTTATTAAATAATTTCAAGATTAGCATCTTACCAAAACCTCAAGATTGATGACTCTATAGCACTGTGGTGGTGGCTCTGGAAAGTTAATAAATACATAATTTCTCTGAAAATACACTTGGTGCCCATCCTTTCGCCTTGAAATAAAATATTAAGTCAGGTTGAAGCATTATTAATTCCTAGCTTCTACAACAACTTACGCACGTTTTGAAACATAAAAAAAGGTATATAAACTAGCTAACCATTATAAACTTAGTTCACAAATTACAATAAAATATTGTTTTAATTATTTCCTTATTAAGATTTGAGTTAACAGTCCTGTATTAAAAATGAAAAGTGTACGACCGAAGTTTGAAATCCCGCAATGAGCTCACTTGCTGTTTTTAAAATTCGACTAAACATCGTTATACTTGAGTGTATCGATTGAGCCGACTTAAGGTAAAAAGACAAAGATACACACAAAAGTGTCACAACTCGAAATAATTAATCCCTTAACGAATTTAGTGGACAAATAAGTTCGTCTGGTCTTAAAAATGGCGCGTTTTTCAAGATATAGCATAGAAAAATGCTAAACTAATAATTTCGAAACATTTTCCCCTTTCGCGTGAAGACTTTGAACAAATGAAGGTATTTTTTTATTAATAATTCAATACTAAGAAAATAAATATTCATATCCCTAGGGCGTTATAAGAGATGTAATGATCGAGCGGCGACACGAAGACAGAGGGCTTTTTGTCTCCGAGGTCATTACAACCAGTTAACGCCCGCGGTCCATACAAAACGCTATTTTTTATCTAATTTTATCGAGTCCGATTTTTCTCATTTACTAATTAACATGTTCAGTTGACTCGGTTTGTCTCTTCATATTTCCATCCCATAATTCCCTTTCATAAATTTCTCCATAAGCGAACTGCAGCATTATTAAACTGTTTTCGTATTTCCCTTGTAACCATGATATTTCAATCCAGCTAAGTTATGCACTGTATATCAAGCTCCGCATCGAAGGCAATAACAAGCTATAAGGTATCAGGGAAAAAAATTAAATAAATTAATATATAAATATATTAAAAAAAGGCATCCACATTGTGTAATTTTTCGCTTTGTTCAAGAATTTCTACCGGTCGAGTGGCGCTGGGTTCGATCCTCGGCGGGCGCTTAAGGCCGTGCTATGCCGTGCCGTGGTGTGGAGTGCTGCGGGGTGCGCTTACGTAACAAGAGCTCCGTTACGCGGCGGATTACAATGGCAGAGCGAGGAGAAAGTGCTCGCCCACTGCGAACCAGTTTCTGCGCCCGGTGCTGGAGGACGCCCAGCTTCGGAGCACTTAGTGTCAGCTCCCGCTTTTTTCTTCTTTTTTTAACGATATTTTTGTGATCACACTTCAAAAATTGTTCAATATTCAGTGAATTAATTGATTTTTTCGTGTTTCCGGGCGCGTCAACTGCGTTGGTCATTAGTCCCATAAGTGTAGAGCACGTTTCTTTTCGCGGGAGATGGCGGTGATCTTCCCCCGCTGGATGGCCAGACCCGGCGGCTAGAGGGGTTTCTCCCGAACCAGGACTCTCCCACCAGCGGGGCACCGCCCCAGCCGGGACAAGCTTTAAGCTCCCGACCGATCTCCCGGAATATATGACAGTGTAGTGCATGTTAGTGTGTGTGTGTAAGGGGAGAGGATAGGACAAGGAAGAGGAAGGAAAGATCGCGCGCGGTCCGTGGTCCGTTTGGTAGGGTACTGCTCCGGCATTCGCCTGGTGTTGATCGGAGAAACCACGGAAAACTACCGATCAGAGCAGCCGGCCGCTAGAATTCTCCTCCAGACAGCGACTGAATTCGACCTAGCTGAAAAGCTAGTGCCGAAAATCCTGCCGCCGTCAGGACTCGAACCTAGGACCTACCGATCAGAGGCGCTGCAGTGACATCAGTTGATGCCGGTATACTCAGTGAATGATCCCGCATTTCTCTGCTTAGAGATTTTCCAAGCCGAAGCAAATTATCTTTGATACCAGGTCGTCTCATTAAGCGACTCGTTGGCCAGAACCAGCCCGCAGGTTACGAGTTTTTTACCCGCCATAATATCAATACAAATGCATGAAAATGCATGAATATGCATGAAAAATCAATACAATTGATGAACAGCTAAAAATAAAATTGTCTTTCGATTTCTCTTTTACTGAGGATGCTGCAGGGAGTTCGTTGTACTAGGTGGTCCCAATTATTTTGGATAATCGATAATGTACTGTACTTTTCAAATAGTGGCACTCTTACAGCTTAAATCAATAAATACAAATCGTAATAAAAGAGCATTCCAGATGTAATCAAGAAAAAGTGCTCCTATTCTGGAGATGTTTCTTCAATCATACACTACGGAATCCATAACGGACGTGATGGCTCCTCGAATCGGGGTCACCAGAATACGAGGCCTTCCAAGAGACAACAAACATACAAGGGACATTCATGCTGAAAGAGATATTTCAGCCGATACTCTTCGCATCGTAGTGTCGGTACGAACTCCTATTATTTCGGCAATCCAGGCCGGTCCTACATACTTTTTAAATCTTTATCTTTAATTTAATCTTTAAATCTTAAATTATCCTTTGTTATTATTATTATTATTATTATTGCTATTTTTATAACAATCAAATACAGTATCCGTCTAGATTCTCCCATACAATAAGCAACTTCTTAGTTGAATGGTCGAAATGCTACATTTGTTTGATGCATACCCAAAACACGCAATTGCTAAATCTCATCTGAACGTTGTTCCCTACGATCTTACAACATCATATCCTGTGATCAATGGAGTTTAAGGGTGTCACCTTACGACTGGAGCCATAAGCGTGTGCACAGAGAGGGGGGCAAGGGGGCCGTGTTTAACCCCCTGAAAATTTCGAGAAATGCCCCGTAGATCTACGTAATAAAACATTGTATTTCCTTAAATATGGTCGATTCATGATGTTTCCTTTTTAAGGTGACAATTTGGGGAACTGATGCAAAACTGAACTGATATGTTTTGTATCAGTTCCCCAAAGGTTCCTCACAGGTTCCCCAAACCATCTGGCAACCCATGGTACAACATATAAACAATTACAATTATTTACTTATCCTTGTATTATATTTTATTTATTTATGAGTAAACTAACAAAAATGTAATATGTAAATAATTATAAATAAAATATTTAAAAGAAAACGGGGCCCAATGGCGAAGAGAGGGGACCAGAAATGTAGGTGTCTCCCCCTGTTATTTTCAGTTGCGCATACCTAAGGCTGGCGCTAAAACACCCTAACAATCCGACCCTGCAAACGACTAGCCCGAAGCCACAGCGTGTCGCAACCCGCCAGCGCCCTCACTTGCCTCAACCGCCGCCCCAACACCCACGCCTCCCGCCGCCGCCGGCCGCGTCGCGAGGCGAGGCGAGGCACAGGCAGGGCCGGAGCTCGACAATTTCGGGCCCGGGGCAATGCCGAAACGAAGCCCCAAGAAACTGAGTTATTTTATTTCAACAAATATTTCATTTGGTTCATTTCATAGAGTCCTACCTTAATGTCTATAATTAAATATTTAAGGAAAAACATTATTTAATATTTTATGAAATATCAGAATTACCGCGACTTATGAAATAATGTTCACAATTTTCTCGTTTTCTAATTTCATTTTCAATTTTTTACCCATCGGTCCCCTTGACTTAAGGGACCACGGGGAGTCGCCCGGGCCGCCCATCTCTATACTGCAGTTTTTACAGAGCCGCGTTTGACATTTGATTAGTTGTCACGGTGCCGTCCAATCGGGACCTTACACGCCACTACAGTGACGTTATAATAGTGGCGTTCAGGCTTCCGATTGGATGACACCCAAACAACTGATTTACTTCAAAAGCAGCTCTGTACAAACAGCATTATATCGCCGACACTGGGCACTAGAGATGGCAAATTTTACCAAAACATCGATACATCGCTAAAGGGTTTTCGATGTTGATGAAAACATCCATGTTTAAAACATCGATGTTTTATTTATAGACTAATAAAATGCTATTTTCCTGTCCATTTTTAATTACAGTACGTAGAAGGGATATATTTTGTTTGATTACCTGCATGTTAGTAGTTTGTAAACATTATTATCGAATTAAAGAATAAAATTAACAATAAAGAGAGTCGTGTTTTGCTATCGATTTCGTGTTTCACTGTCGATTCTGGCAATGACACGCCTGGCGATAACATACATTCATAACACGCGCAGCTCGCAAGCTTCCTCAGATTGCACAGACGAAATGTGCAGTGTGACAAAGAGGATGACGCAAAACAACGATATTGATAAGTACTGCTACTCTACAACATGCTTAAACCCCTTTATTAAAAAAAAATTAAAAAAGCATCGATGTTTTTGCAACAAAATATCGATGTGAAGATAACATCGAAAGCAAAATATCGATGTTAATATATCGAAGTATCTGGCGGAAAACATCGTTGCTTTTAAAACATCGATTTTTTTTGCCATCCCTCTAGGGCAGAGGGCGGGCGGGCGAGCGCGCCGCGGACGGCAGCGCTGGCGGGGACGACTGCGGCGTGACGCATGGCGGAGGCGGAGGCAACGGCGGCGGCGGCGGCGGCGGCAGCGAGACGGCGACGTTCGAGCGACCTTGGCAGCGTCGCCGGGCATAACGGGTTCGCCGCCGCGCCGCTCGCGGCCAGGGCGCGGCAGAGCGCCGACCTCGCCGCCGCCGCCGCCTCGAAGCGGACGGGACGCGGAGGAGGGGTATAGAAATGGCGGAGAGGGTTGAAGCAACAGACGCGCCATCAACGGACCTGACGTACACTGTCGGATATTACATTACATTTAATGTAGTTTTAATGTACGAATGTACATGAATGTTAATGTACCTTGAACATTAAATGGAGAGTAATGTACGACTGGACATGAATTTTAATGTACGACTGTTAACTTACTTGTCTCGATTAAATTTATTGTATACGTACACGTACATTAACGTTACTGTAAGCGTACATGAAAATTACTTTCATGTAGTTTTTATTAAAAGTAATGCAGAAATTTATGTGAGTGTAGGTAGTGCCGTCACATTTTGGCAAACCATAAATACATCGATCAATCACCAAAATGATTTCGATGTTGATGAAAACACAGAAAAAACATTGATGTTTAAAATATTGATGTTTTAGATATGATGAAACATTTCGAAGTTATATACCCTTGTTTAAATTGATGCATAACACGATTTATGTTAGTTTAAAGCATATTCTGCCTTAAATTTGATTATAGTCTTAATTTTCTTATCAATGTTCTATGTAGTCAAGGTTTAACGATATTATCACATACATAATAATCAAAGAAATGTAACAACACTGCAGAAGTGTTACGAATAGCAAACGGTTTCGTACCGCCTGGGAATCGACGACAGTGACAGTTGTCAATGTTCGTTGATTGCGAGCAATTCACGAATAAAATAGATATTCAAAATTGTATTTATATCATGACATTTTTTTTGAAAACATTGATGTTTCTGAACAAATATTTCGATCTGAAGAATACATCCAAAACAGTACATCGATGTTACAATATCGATGTTTCTGCTCGAAAATGTCAATGTTTTAAAAACATAAGATATTTTTCTGCCATCCCTAGTGAAGGTTCAAGCAGGAAATTTTTGAATTAATATAACCCGAGTAACTTCAAGTAATGTCGTCGGGTGAACAGATATCACGTGCGAATTCTCACTATGTTCGTTTCTGCCCGAACGGATAGAACTCCGTTTCTCGAAATGATTGATCTTCTATAAATACTTCCTTACACACAAACACCATCTTTGAAGCTTCATTCCATTACTTAAATGAAATGTAACCCTTAGAACGAAATCGCATGGCAAGGTGCAGGAGTACTCCTTTCAAAACGTATTCATTTTTTTCCCTCGCGTTATTAAACACGCGGGAAGGAATTGATCACGAATCATATCCAATTACTTTATTCCACTGCAATATTCAACTTATTCGCAAACACACCTTTCATCGCACATAGAGTGGTAATTTATGGACTCGACGGACTTGCCTAGATAAAAACGTACCAGTTGACATTATTTCTATCCCGTTACTGGGAGACCGGTTGTCACAAGAACACAGTTCAAGAGAAGTGAAGGGAATCAAGGACAAATACATGAAGGTTTATTTCTGAATATTTGTATCCAACAAAAATAGAATAATTTCTTTTAACGTAACCTTTTCCTTTCGAATGATCGAAGGTTCAACATTAAAGAGACTAACTCAACCTCTCATACAAGACACATGTTACAAATGCACACGTTTACACATAAAGGCGGCTTCACACATTCGGCAATTGGCGAGAGTTCGCCCTGTCGCGAGTAACCGAGGAGGTCGGGAACGTTCGCGTCCCTTGAATTGATTGTAGTGCTCGTTTTTTTCCTCGAGAGATGGCGGTGAACTTCCCCCGCTGGAGGGCGAGATCTCGCGTCGACCTACGGTCGGCTAGCGGGGTTTCCCCCCCAAACCAGGACTCTCCCACCAGCGGGGCACCGCCCCAGCCGGGACAAGCTCTAAGCTCCCGTCCGGTCTCCCGGAATATGTGGTTGTATAGTGCATATTAGGGTAAGTGTGTGTTAAGGGAGAGGATAGGACAAGAAAGAGGAAGGACAGATCGCGCGCGGTCCGTGGCCCGTTTGGTATGGTACTGCTCTGGCATTCGCCTGGTGTGATCGGAGAAACCACGGAAAACTACCGATCAGAGCAGTCGGCCGCCAGAAATCTCCTCCAGACAGCGACTGAATTCGACCTAGCTGAAAAGCTAGTGTCGAAAATCCTGCCGCCATCAGGACTCGAACCTTGGACCTCCCGGTCAGAGGCGCTGCAGTGACATCAGTTGATGTACTGAGTTGCCGCTCCCGGTCCGCGTCCCTTGAAGTGTGGCAGGCGGAGAGTAGGGCAAGCACATAAAGTTTGGGTGCTCAAAAAATAGCAAGCAACCCATCCACATTACTCGGGATTCGCCGAGCGATCGCTCAATACTCCCTGAATGCAATGTTGATTGATTGATTGATTGATTGGTGATTCCGGGCACATCAACTGCCAAGGTCATTAGTCCCGTAAGAGTAGTGCATATTTTTCTCGGGAGGTGATGGTGATCTTCCCCCTTCGATGGTAAGATCCGATTGCCGCATATGAGGAGTCGCCTTCAGACAATGACAGGAATATGGAACAAGCAAGCTGAATAAAATGTGCTGTTAATTATCCTCTAGTGTTCAGTTCCAAAGTGAACGTCAATTATTCTTTGAGTAACCTTCATGCCCCTCCCCCCCAAAAAAACAATTCTTACGAAAACAATAGCCCTCGTGAATTGCACAGAAGTTCTGCACAAGGACATTTGGGCAATTACTATGTTAATACGCGGCTCAACTGGACAGTGAAGGTGCCACACACGAGTGCATCCTGTTATAAACCAATTATTTATAAAAGACTGAGTAATTCCGTCTTTTTTCTCTCCTGACGGAATACGCTGCTGTAAACTGTTATTAGCAAACAAAAGGCATGGCCTAACATATGTTTTAAGAAGCACAATTCTTCAATTCTTTTAAGAGGTATAAACATTCGTGGAAAGGAGCAAGCGTCATAATTATTTTAAAACGCACAAAATTTACCTATTACCAACGGATTTCGCTACTAATTTGGTTGTCAAAAAAAAAAAAAAAAAGAACTCACGTTCAGTTAAGCAGTTACATATTTTCAAATGAAGTCACACCAATCAATGACAAACTTTCTACACTTGAGTGTTAACACATACGTACACAAAAGTTTGTAGTTTGATAGTGTCTCTGTTCTGTGACCAGCTGTTCACTACATAATATAATTGATCTACTGCGATACATTTTAATTAGGTTTTTCAGGGGTAAACTATACTTTTCAAATCGGTTTTTAATGTAACGATACCACGGTTTTTAATGTAGAACACATGCCCCAGAGACGGACCTTCTCTCATGAACTACATTCTAAGGACGTCTATTTCAAGTAAATCAATGCATCACTAGGCGCTTCTCTTCACCTTATACGACTTGTATCACATTCCGGCACGGGCCAAGGTATAGGCAGAGCACGGCGAGTTGGCAGAAGCTCGAGTGAAGGGACCGGGTGACGTAGCTCAGGGAATAAACTGATGTCACTGCAATGCCTCTGACCGGAAGGTGCTAGGTTCGAGTCTCGACAGAAGCAGGATTTTCGCTGCTAGCTTGTCAGCTACATCGAATTCAGTCGCTGTCGGGAGGAGAATTCTAGCGGCCGGCTGCTCTAATCGGTAGTTTTCCGTTTTTTTTTCCCGATCGTCATCAGACGAATGCGGGAGCAGTACCCTAACAAACGGGCCACGGACCGCGCGCGATCTTTCTTTCCTCTTCCTTACACACACTTAGACTAACATACTACCACTCCTGCCGGGGGACCAGTCGGGAGCTTAGAGCTTTTCCCGGCTGGGGCGGTGTCCCGCTAGTGGGAGGTATCTGGTTGTTGGGGAAAAAAACCGCTATCCGATGGTTGGTCCGCGCCGGATCTCACCATCCAAGGGGGGAAGTCCACTGCCATCTCAGGAGGAAATAGCATACACTACGCTTACGGGACTAATTACTTAGCAGCTGAAGATCCCGGAAACGTTAATCAATCAATCAAGTGAAGGGGCAAACCGAAATGATAGGATCTCCCTCTGAACCCATGGCAAGTTGACGCATATTAGTTGTATGTTTCACTTAAAGTAGTGTACGCAATTGTCCTCTTTCCTCCTCTTGAGAAGCATGCCCGATACGCCATTGCACATCACACTTAAAACTAGTTGTCTTCATGAACACACACAAAAACACACACACACACACACACACACACACACACACACACACACACACACACACACACACACTAAACTAGAGACCTACTTCTGAAGCACGCCTGGTCCACGCCTCCTCCGTCCAGTTGCGCCGGGTCGGCCTTGCCATTTACAGGCGCATTTGCAAACCTAAGGAGGAGGAGGAGGAGGAGGGTAGGCGCTCGTGATGAATATGCACGCGAACACGTCCGTCCTCAGCGCCGTGTTTGCGGAAAAATGTCAGAATAAATGACAACTTCCGCGCGCCTGGCCAGACGGTCTGTACCGTTGCGGAAATTCAAAGCTGCAAGGACGAGAGAAACGGAACTCGGGAGAAACAGGCATTCCGAGGATCACGCTGGATTTTTCTCTGAGGAGGGCTGCACAGTGTCCAGCCGACGTGATGGTTTTTTTATAAAGAATTTTTTCATTTATGCTGAATGTAATAGTTATTTATGATTCGAGTGATAAAAGTGACATTTTATTTCGCGAGGAGGAAAGGTGGCGACACGAGGTAAACAGGTCCAGTGCCGCAATCCTATGAGGAAAATAAACTATGTTTTACCACGTGTGTCATACACTATTTTTAGTCAGACTTACTGACTCTCATTTTATTTTAATTCAAGTTTAAAAATCACTTAATGATACATTAAGTTCAGAATTAGCTGATGTGGTCAGACGCAGATATTTTGTTTTATTTGTTGCTTTCACAAATGTATTCGAACACTTAAGCATCGTCTCATTTTTAGCTCAAGTGCGAAAAATTGAACTTTTAGGTATGCATGCCCTGAAAGAACAGCTTTTACTAATGATACCTAAAAACATATATTCTTTTATTTTTTGACATTAATGTTTACAAGATAAACAATTGGTGAATTACTGAATTATTGAATTACTTTTGTTAGAATAGAAAATTAGCGAAAGCTATATTTTTTTAATTTGTACCATTGACTTTTGAGGGTGGGGTGTGAAGACTCATCAGCTCCCCTAGCCTGGGTTCGCCACTGAACATATTAACTCTGGCTTCAGTGGGTATTTTCATGTTACACATTTTTATGTGCTATTTAAGTTCGTAATAAAAAGAAATTTTAATCCTAATATAGGTGTCTGGCTCCTCCATTCTTTGATCATAAAAAGTTACACCAAAGAGAATCGAGAAAAGTACTTTTAGAAAAATGTTTGATTTACTTTAAATCAGATTTAATTATTATCTTATGAATCAAGTCGTAGATTCACGTTTTGCGGGGAAGACCAATTTAGTATTTCACAGCTTTAGAGCACAGTAGGTGCGCTTAAACCTTTTCAAGTACATTTTTTGAGACTTCTTCCAAAAGATTGTAAAATGGTAAACATTCTAAAAACATTGCCACTCTAGTTAAGCCGAAATGTTGTAAATTGAGACAAGAATAATCAAATAAATTATTGACCACATATGTTGAAGCCATAAAACTCTCGAACGCATTTTAGATGCTAAACGCCCCTCATCCCCAAATATTTTTTTTTTTACAAAACTATCTTCGCATGTTCTACAAAGATCCAGAAAAGAAATGGCCGATGCCCCAAGCTTTTAGACGAGATAAGCCGATATGGTAACCGTTTCACATCAGACACACGCAGGTTAGCCATTTTACACTTCACAAAATGCCTCTTTCCTTCCAATGGCGCTACAGCTCGTTGCTCTTGTCTGTCACTCGTTGGTGCTGGCGGAGTTACTACAAGGAGAATTGAGGATCAAACAAAAGCTACCACTGCTTTCTTGGTAAATATGAATTATTGAGGGTCTCTATATTGGACAACTGGATCTGTCGTTTGATGTTGCTTTAAGCGACACGTTATAAAGACTTTATAAAGACGTATTTGTGTAAAGTGTGATTTGAATCTACAACCCTCACGGATAGTTCCACAGACGCCGGCTACCACACCATTCGGCTGAGCGGACTGATTTTCGATTTGTAAATGCCAGGTCCCAAAACAAAACTTGTGGAGTAAATTACATTCATTACTCGACGAGATGATTCAGCTCAATTCATGCGAGGGGCAGCTACCTTGCAAAATTTCATTAACTTGATTTTTAACTCGTTAAAACGCATGTTAATTCAAAAGAACGCAGTGTTAAAAATTGAACCAATTACTTTCACCGCATCGTATATCGAGATCATCAGGATAGCGTTTCATGTCAATGTAATTGACTTTTGCGAGCCATATAATGTTTAATGTAAAAACGTTACAAATTTTAAAAACAGCATTAAAACTCGTAAATGTGCAACGAGGGATCATTGACTCGCTTTTTCTTCTAAATCCTCTACATTTTTTAATACAAAAGTGAGAATTTCTTGGTGATACTTATTCATTTGTAAAGCTAGTTTGTCGTATTCTTTTGTCATACTTTTCAGTAGTCACGGTTACCAAAACAAAGAAAAAATAAATCAACAAAGAAATGTAACATTGAGACATAGAAAATTGTTTTTCAAAACAATAATAAAAATACTTTTTAAGTGAAATAACTAAGAAGTACTGGTAATGTTTAAATGTTCTGGCGGCGCTTGTACAGGATTGAATGGTTGAAATCATATTCATTGGTAATGCATTTCTTTTTCACAAATAAAACCAGATAGTAGATATTTCTTATAAAATGAAGTTCCGAAATCAAGGAAAGTTAGTAACCAAACAAATGAACAATGAAAGCCGAAGAACCAAGGGAAAAGTATAGCCACTTCACCGGACAAGGAAAGGAAGAAGAAAAAATAAACACCAAAACGAAAGGGTCATCTTTACGGATATCACATCGCGTCAAACAGCGAGAGAAAGGATCATATTCATTCACCAGTCAATTTCTCCACGCACTCTGTCCCTCGCTGACCTCCGACCTCCAGGAGACAGAGAAAATGCCTCATGGTCACGGGTCACCGCCGGCCGCCGGCTCTCTCGGGTTCCTGCTCCCAAGGTCACGGAGAATAATCGACGGAGAGAGCAGAGGTGGTTACGCGTGAAAAATCCAGCGCCCGAGACTATGGTTGGGGCCGTGTAAAAGTGAACAGGAGCCTTTACGTTCACTTTTAGGACGGAGCAGAGTTACCGCAACTGTGACGAAAACTAGCTACGATCAAGAAGAGATTCTAAAAATAATTTTAAGAGTTAAAACATTTGTATTAACTAAACTAAAAATGTTACGTTACAAATTGAAAATTTAATTTAAATAAGATATTGACATTTAGTTTTGTAATATTTATTGTATTATTTTATAAATTAATATTATTTATAACCACACAACATAACTGATGAACTTAAATAAAAAAGGCAGCTCGTTTCAGTGGTCTTTAATGTAAATACTTGTAAGAAGTTCATTCCGCTTTCAATGAAGTTACTTCCATTTAGTTCAGAAAATGAAAAAGTCGGAATTCAAATTGGGGGATTCAAGAATCTTAATGGGGGGGGGGTCAAGAGTTACGAGCTGGCAGAAGGGGGGGGGAGTGTAAAAAAACTGAATTGTTTGAATAATTGCCTGACAGTTGCACGAGGACAGCGTTTTCGTGTAATCTGATTATAGTTCAGAATAGGTAGTTACCTACGAAGCACACACTAATACAACAAAGAAACGATAAATCTCCAAAACAATGAAACGAGGGAGAAGAGAGCAGTTCAAATAACTACATTACCGGGCGAGGCGCATTTCAACGTGCAACACCGAGACCACCTACTTCGATGGAGGAGACAACCGCTTACCTGAAACAAACAAATATTTCTGTTAGAACATTCAACGTATTTAGAAAGAGCGTGCATATTTACAATCGTAAGAGTATGTAGTACCTAATTATATTAACTTGTCAAATTCGAATGGAACGACTAGAACATCTAATACTGAGTTTACAGTATTTCTAGAATGCCGAATAAAATGGTTTATATATCACATGCAATGAGGTCTTTTAATCATAAGTCAAATACGTAGTAAAAGAGCAAGAGTATGGATTCCAAAGTTCAAGAAAACGTGAAGATAGCAATTCTTCTCAATAGTACGCCACGTAGTTTTTAACTGTTTTTGGTAAATAAATAAATATCTAGATCGAAAACGATTCTCGTATACTTTTATGGTATTCAGAATGATTTAAAAAAAAAAAGATTTTTCTTTGAAATATCCCATTACCGTGTAAATTAAGAGACACAACACGCCGGCCTAGATGGGGAAAATGAACAGTATCTCCGACCCAGCGGGGATCCAAAGGGTCGCGACTTCGAATTCTGGGCTTGGGTGAACAGCTGAAGGCAAACAGTGTGTTGATGGTTAACCCCACTGTTTCACCCAGGAATTTTCACACGGAGTGTGTTCCGAAAGTTGAGGAGTGTTCATTTCGTATAATTCCTTTATGTACGTACTTTTTGATCTTACAATAAATTTTGAAGAATTATAAATGAATATTACATCAGAATTCAACACATCTTTCATTGAAGTGTTTAGATCTCTCTCTATATTTTTTGACCTCATTACGAGCATGGCTAACCTCACACCATGGGGTGAGGTTTTCTAATATTTCCTGGGGGCGTGGAGTTAAAAAATGGAGTGATGTACCACTGAGAAATACAGAGTATGTTGGAAAAAAGGCGAAGGAAAAAAAGTTACATAAAAAATGCTCCGGGCAAATTATTATGGGAGGCTGCGTATACAACGAAATGTTTCGAATAAACTCCAACACTTCTAAACTACCTGAATTTCCCGATAGCCAGAATCTTTCAGGAAAGCCAAATGATTTAGTAATAAACCTCGGGACACTGACCTCTCAACACAAAGCTTTGTCGACAGTCCCGAGGTGATCATGGAACAGAATAAGAAAATTCTTCATTCTTGCGTCAGTCCTACCATTCATGCAGACTTCTGGAAACCCGAACATATTTTTCCACCCAATTATATCACTCCATGTATCAAATTTCACACCCAGCTCACGTCAGACTCCACTCCCCTTACAAAACAGAATTAAAAATTAGATATATCAAGCATTCTTAGTCAAATTTTCCGATCTAGATTGTTTTCAGTGGTGTTTGCAGAATATTTCCTCAAAATTAGTTTGTATTATAATTTTAGGTAAATTAGTAAGGAGGCCTTTATTACATATGTAATCCTAAGTTAATTAACAGACTGCATTAACTAAACGTAACTTCATACCCTACACATGTAACTACATACTTGTATGTAATCTTAAGAACAATTAATACACTGTAGTACAGCCTTTACTCCAGTCGTTTAATTGTACTGATCTATGTATACTCTAAAAAAGAATATTACTACATAAATAAATAAGAAGGAAATCAATCCAAGCGATGCACTTGTGCATTGTTGATGTTCCGTCGGCCCGCCGCCGCGGCGTGTATGGAGGTAAGTGGGTTGAGGTTCAGAAGCTCCCCTCCAGAACAATGGAGGCGCTCAGCCTCTCCGAGAAGGGGGCAAGGGCACCGGAGCGTGCATGTTGGGGCCCCCTTATCGCCCTCCCCTAATTACAAACCCGGATGCTTGCATAATTTCGATGAACTCCACCGATGCAGTCTCTGAACGCCCGCGTCTATGTGCGTTCGTGGGAACTTGACCGACTACAAAAAAATACTACCCGATTGTCTACCGTAGACGGAAATTCTTCTAACGTAATGTTTGTGGGAAATGCCATGAACGGTATGATGCGATTGTCTAACTACTTGGGGGATTCCCTTTTGTTTTAAAGTTCAGAGAGAGCATACGGTATTCCACGGAATATCATATCATTTAATCACTTTATCTGCGCGTATGCATGTTAGAGAATTGTACTAGTCTCAAGAGACGCCTTCTTCCAGAGCATAAAAATTGCTTAAATGCAATAGAAACAATACAATGTGTTATCAGAATAACACATTCAGTCATAATTAGGTCACTGCCGTGCGAAAATCAGATTGTCTTCTGGGTTTCTGAGCCACACATTCTGACCAGCAAGTTTAAAGGAATGTTGAGATCTTCCTACTTCATATGTAACAACAGCTTATGTTTATTACATTCAATAAAACCAATAGATGACGATATACGTGTGTTCATAAGGTACTTTCCCCAAATACATCGAAGACGCCGAAAAGCATTCGAAGTAAAAATATTCCACGCTTCGGTTTTGATAAATTGGATTTACGACATTAATGCAGTTCGTTGTGACGTTTTTGTCCGATAACAAAAAGACATTATCCTGAAATATTACCCTTTAAAAATGTATGTCATAACTCCTGGGAAATCTTCGCACGTTTATCTGAAAACAATTTTTCAAACAGCGAATCCATCTCTGTGAATCGCGCAGAAGTCTGTGAGAAAAATTCCATTGAGAAACTTTTTTCATTAATGCAGGAAAGGCCAAACTGATACACGTACAATAAAAAATGCACTCCCCATGTAAACGAATTGATTAATTCAATTAGTGTTCACAGTAATGCTCTTAAGAAGTAATTTTATTCTGAATTAGTATAGTAGTGAATGTGTTTTTGATTAGTTTAATTATTTAATAATGTAATTTTTTAACAGTAATAATTTACTTTTTGCTCCAGTTTCTACTTGATTATACATAACAGCATATTAAAGATTTGGGTTGTACAGAAAAAACTAAATTTAGAAAAGATGCTAGTTGCCCGAAACTAGCGAGGAAACTACATATTGACATAACATATAAACCACAATATACTTCATAGCTTACAAACCGCTGAAATTTTTAATGTAACACTTCCCCTACCCCACCGCCTTGCATTTTGGTCTGAGCAAACAAGACACCACGTAGAAAAAGAGTAATAACGAAAAACTGACTAGAATTTATTTCATCCCCACCCTTGAAAAGGAGCATTATTCAATTCCTTCAAATTATCTAAAAGAAAACTGTCGCAGCTGTCAATTAGTTAACATATTATACTAAACTATCTTTATTTTTTAGTATTAGATCCTACAGAGCTTAGGTCAAAGATGAACAACAATTTTTTAACTTGCCAATGTTTCTGCCTTTATTGAGCTTTTCATGCGGCTTTAACATAGTGATACAAAATTGTATCATTATATACAAAATTTGCCGCCAAAAACGTGTACGCTATTTTTTATAGCACTGAGAAAGGCTTAATAAAAACTGAAATGTCGGCAATTAAAAAAATGATGTTAATCTTTATCGAAACCTGACTGAACTCCCCAGTAAATTATAATGTCAAAACACTAGCACATGTTTATTCTGTAGTTTACTCTTTCATGACAATATTTCAGAGAGCCACGTATATTCTGGCTAATGGATGCAAGTCTAGTGGAAAAAAGTAAGAAAATAAGTAAAATGAAGACGTGGAAAGTTCTGAAAACGCTTCACAAAAGAAGATGAAGAAGAAAAAGAAAAAAATAAAGACAGAAACAAAGAACGAAAGAAAAATACGATTCCTAGAGCCAAATACAATAAGATCATGTCTGTAATCACTGGGTACATACACAGGCCACATCTGTTCACAGTAGTTTTCGTTTAATACAATCGGGAGCGGTAGCTCAGTGCATCAACTGATGTCACTGCAGCGCCTTTGACCGGGAGGTTCTAGGTTCGAGTCCTGACTGCGGCAGGATTTTCGACACTGGCTTTTCAGCTAAGTCGAGTTCAGTCGCTGTCAGGAGGAGAATTCCAGCGGCCGGCAGCTCTGATCGGTAGTTTTCCGTGGTTTCTCCGGTCAACACCAGGCGAATGCCGGAGCAGTACCCTAACAAACGGACCGCGGACCGCGCGCGATCTTTCCTTGCTCTTCCTATCCTCTCTCCTTACATACATACACACAAACTTACACTAGCATGTACTACACTACCACATATTCTGGGAGACCGATCGGGAGCGTAGAGCTTGTCTCGACTGGGGCGGTGCCCCGCTGGTGGGAGAGTCCTTGTTAGGAGGAAACCTCACTAGCCGACGGTAGGTCGGCGCCGGATCTCGCCATCCAGCGGGGGAAGATCATCGCCATTTCCCGATGAAAACCTGCACTACACTTACGGGACTAATGTCCTAAGCTGTTGACGCGTCCAGGATCACTAACCAACCGACCAAACCAAAGTTTAATATACCTCCAGTTTTGTATCTCTTGTCATATGGTTAATCAAAACCTGATTCTGTCCCATTCGGAGGAAAGCAAGTTCATTGCCTCACCGCGCCGCAAGCTCTTCGGTGGCTTTCACACCCGCAGTGCCGCGCCGCCGGGACGAATTAAAATGGCGGCGTGTGCATTTCCGGAACGACCCGCATCCGGGCCGTCCACCCGCTCGCCTCGTCCACCCGCGCTTTCGTCGGGAGTCCCACTAAAGGTTACGGGGGGCCAGCGACGGCAGAGTTTTCACCTTTTGTTCTCAAACGCCTCGTCATGGAGGGGGTCCCGCGTGCGCCATCTGCTGCTGCAGTGTGGTTGACATTTGCCGCTCGGGTTTCTTCACGATTGGGTAACGCCCTGGGATCGGAACGCACGGTGGCCTGTCAGGTTCCTGACATTTTTCCTGTCGGATTAGAGTGAAAGAGTTTTTATAGTTTCCGGGCGAGTCAGTTACTTAGGTTATTAGACCCGTAAGTGTAGTGAATTTTATAGCCGGGGAAGTGTCAATGTTACTCCCAGGCTGGGACACGGGATCCGGCGCCGACTGAATTTTTCAACACGTTCACTGCATTGGTCGTTACGTTAGAGTAGTGAGTATTTTACCCTGAGAGGTGGCGGTGTTCCTCCCCTGATGAATGATGAGTTCCGCAGCGACCCACACACATGCTTTCCGGGGATTTCCAGCTTCAGGTATCCCCTCCAGCGGGGCATATCCCATCCCTTGATACTCCCGTCTGGTCTCTTGACATGTCTGGTACTGTACAGCATGTGTGTAAAGGGAGTGAGTCTATGGGTATGGGTAAGAGAAGGTACTGCTCCGGCATTCGCCTAGTATTGATCGGGAAAAAAGGTCGAATATCTACCGATCAGAGCAGCTGACCGCTAGAATTCTCCTCCAGACAACGACTCAATTACGACCGAGTAGCTGGGAAAGAAAATGCGACACCGTCAGGTCTCAAACTGTACCCTCCAGGTCGAGAAGTGGGCCAATAGTAGTTTCCGGAGCTTTATACACAACAATTCACAACAGTTTAAAAAAACTACACAAAGTTGCTAAGTTTCTTCATAACAATTTACTTTTTTCCAAATTTTAAGTGATTTAAAATGTCATTTAATGTTCATTATTATGCTGTCCTTGTGTGATCCAAAAAGAAATAGCGATGGCATAGTGTGAATCCAGTAACATTAATACTGGAAAGTATTAAATAACTTCAAACAAGAAAGGACAGAAAACAACAGTGTTATCAGAGAAAATAAGGAAAAAACAGACTTCATGATAAGAACTTAGGTTTGTGATTCTCTTCTAGTAAGTTGTGTAATTCAACACCACCTAGACATGTCTAGGTGCTGTTGGTTAATTTCAATATAATTAGCACATCTTACTAGAAGATATTCTTTTTTGTTATTTAACGTCGCATCAACATCTAGGTCAATAGCGACCACTATTGGAGTTAACGTTATGGTAACTATGAGGATGAAACGATGTAGTGATGATAAGGGGTGAAAGGACGAACACAAATACAACCATGCTAGAGGTGGGACTCAAGCCCGCGACCCCTTCGGTCCGAGATCACTACGACACTACTGCCTTAGCGATCTCGGCCACCGGGCCGGCAGAAGAGAATCTTATTCAGAAGAGAATGTTATTGGCTTGACTAATCAGTAAAAAAATATTTACTCCATTATAGTCAAATGAGTACAATAATTTAGCTGTCTGCATGCCAATTATGGACATTTTGACAAAACGTAATTAAAGACGCGCACCCAAGGTTTTTTTTCTCAGGGGGGTGGGGGGATACAGAGGAAGTGTCCAGCCGTTTTGGTGTTTTCTTATCAAGAATTTTTCACTTATGCTGAACATGAAATATTTTTTACTTGACTTATAATTAATAACGTATTAATATAATATATTAACAATTGATATAATGCACGACTTCCGTTAATGTAGATAATTAGTATGAGTAATATATTAGTGTATATATATCATTGGCCGGGGGACCTGAAGCCCATGGACCTACCTCTCTTGGGTGTGACTCTGGTAATTACTGGTAATCTCTGG
The DNA here is from genome assembly GCA_011170035.1 of Teleogryllus occipitalis. NCBI lineage: Eukaryota > Metazoa > Arthropoda > Insecta > Orthoptera > Gryllidae > Teleogryllus > Teleogryllus occipitalis. The sequence continues at coordinate 207,653 of BLKR01000321.1, read as the reverse complement.
ACACGATAAAAATAACATGAAATTCAATGCTGGATAAGTAGTTAAGCTTTTCTTTATTGTTACGAGTTATAATAAATAACACAAGCGAATGGACATTTGACATCTGACCTTAGTCGAGCAAGATAGAGAAAGTACTCGTAGCAAGCAACTGGTCATAGCGGAAGACAAACAAGAATATCCAGAGATTACCGTTATGCATTTTCTCCCCTTCAGAAAATGAAATTTCTTTTCCGCGACTACGTCACATTCTTAATTACTACTGTTTTGTGTAGAAGGAAAGCGTGGTTCCCGGTAGAACAGGGGTTGCAGGGGTCATATTTCAATTAAGAAGAACGTAGGAAAGCTGGGAGTAATAAATATATTCACAGTACAGTTCAGATTTAGAGAAAAAGATATTCTCTTTGTCCGCGAAGTAAAAGTATCCGCTCAGATTAAAACCGTTCTCCTGTCACGAGAGAATTTTGGAGATGTCACATTTCATGTGCACCAATGATATTACTTTTCACGCTAAGCCTGAAGGACCGTATGTACCTTGGATACATGGTCGTGGGTTCAAATCCAGCCCCAGCTTGGATGCTAGTGTACGTTGTTAAAATGTGTTCCTCCATCGTTATCCCAAAGTTAGAAGTTAAATTGGTCGCTACATGACCGATCATTTGAAAATCGACCTCAAATAAATAAATAAATGAATAAATAAATGTTTAAAAAAAGCTCGTATTTCATTAAACCAATCATCATCCCTCATACCATACGCATGTCATTAGTACCGTAACACTATCAGCATATTTCTGCCCAGTAATGAACCAACCTCATTTTATTAAGCAATATTTGTGTGATGCGGAATCGGTATCATGTCATGGCGTTACTTTGCTGGCACAGCCTTCCGACTGGCTAACAGATCGAATATTCAAATAAAGGGATAAAAAAACAAGTTTTTCTATAACTTAAGTTAAACGATCACACTACCAATTCCCAGCCCTAAATATCGTTGTGTCATTATTACTACCGGAAATTTTCACAATCGTTGCAGTTTTTCCATACATTTGGTGAAGTCTACAGGGTGTGTATCGTTATAATGATTACCGACCGACTCATTTATTTATATTAGAAAAATGTCCATTCCTGACACATCCTTCACGCATGCACGGGCCATGCTACTTCGAAAATTAAAGCAGTGGAGGTAAAGTGTAAACAACTGCAGTTTCCTTCTCACGGGAAGTCTTCTTCGAAATGATAAACTGCTTCCGGTGCTCGTGTTTCAACTGTTTACACGAGTTGAACATGCTTTCTGTATGCCATACACATACTATCATTATGTATACAAATCGTTAAGTTGGTCTAGCAGAACTTCAGCCAAAAGGAAGAAAGATATGATAAGCTTTTGTGAGATATTTTTTCACAACCAGAATTTTTCGTAAATCTTAACAACTAGCAGAATATTAGTACATTCTCAATGACAATAATTCTTTGATGATACGTATGAAAACGTTTAAAATAACTATTATTTACACATTTTGCTATTCACATTACAATAACTTTCAAAGTATATAGCAATATCTAATACAAAACGAAATTAATTTTTTAAATAATACGAAGTAGTGCGAAGCCTGACACACAATCATGTTATTCTATGTATTGTCTTGCATTTGAAGGCATTCATCCCCAGTTTGTACGTTGTTCTTTCCTGATGTGAATGTCTACGACGAAGATAACTGATTCAGTATTATCTATATCATTTTCTACTTTGTATGTTGTAAAAAAATAGTACATTTTCAATCTAGTCACTGCACAATTGCATTATTGTATTTGTAATGAAATAAATAATTTTAGTACCATCATTTATACGTTGGAATTTCCCATTCCATTTGTTATCGTCAGCCACAACACATCTCTGACCTGGATAACTTGAAGGTTATATATCAGCGCAATGTACACAGCTGGTTACCGCTAGTCCCTGATAGCAAGAGTTCATGAACACATTGAAGGTCATCTTTTCGTACATGAAGCCTCGGAACCAACAAAAGCGTTGATGACGCTCGGTTGGATACTATGAAATAACTATTTCGAGAACGACATTACAATGTCCCACAGTGAAGTAGCCGGAATGCAAATAAAAAAATAACAACAAACGTATTTGTCCCATTTCAATTTGGGAATATTTTGTAAAAGAGCTTTCATCGCGGAAAAAGTCCCCTAAATATGTATTTCAAAGAATAAAGTTTAGAAGAAATGCAGTGAACCCTGGTCACCATGAAACTTGATGGTGGAATAAAAACAATTCGATCAATTATCACGTATTTGCAATTGTTTGATGTTTCTGAATTGTAACACAAAGCAAATGCAGTCATTTTGTTCCACAGAATATCATTATACTGATATTTGTATAACAATTGTATATCTTAACAACTGAAGAGGTCAGCGGAACAACGAGACAAGCGCTAACTCGAGTAACATTGAGTTTTCCAGTTTAACATCAAGATTTAGTCCTCCACTTTCATGCTTCTAGGTAACTTAAATCAAAATCTGGATTCTAGATTTTGATGAACGACCAGACTTTTGCCTCTATGAAATGATGGGGTATGTGTATACAAAAGCCTATTAGTCTCATTTTTTCTCCCGCGACAAAAATGTTAGTGTTAGTTGTAAAACTAGAAATTTTTGAAGAGTATATTTTTTCTGCCAAAAAATACATTTAGTTTTGTAGTGACATATTTGGAATTTTTTTTTCAGTTACTGGTGAAACCTTTCCATTTGTGCAAAGTTGAATCGAACAACAGAATGTGCGGATTTAGGGGATTTTTAGATTTATTAATTCGGCAATCAAGTGTGGAAACGTGGTGGCAAAATATTGTAAGTTTACATTCATTAAGCATACACTGATCAACAATAAAATACTTCACAAAATAATGTATAACTTTCCCGCACAAACCTTCACAGCACTCCACCTCACTTCACCACACTGAACAGTAATGCCTTTCTTACACATTTGTGGTGAGATGTGATGTAATGTAATGTGACGATGTGACGTGAATCATCATGATTTGAATTGCTTTTTATTCTCTTCACAATGTTCATTAGTAATTTGCTCGGAACCGCTAGTTCCTTTGATAAACCTCTCGCTTGAATTGACAAAATTTATTCCGTTTGTGATGTCATCCTCTATTCTCACCAGCCATTCCCCTTCAATCCTAAACTACTGCGAGCATGTTGGACTCCCACAATGAGAAACCGGTACAGGACTCAGGCGCGCACTTCATTTGTAGGATAGCAACGACGACAACGACGACTCGAAATGGTCGTGGGGTTTAACAAGTTAGTTAACCGCCGTCAGTTCCCAGAAGCAGGGCGATGTCCACCGGCTCTCGCGTTCGCTTGACGAAGATGCGCCGCGAACGTCGACAGGAGCACATTACGCTAGTACGTCCACTTGCTGGCGTGTTTGACGGTTCCCAGAACACTGATTGGCACAACGTGGGGTAAGTGCGTCTCACCGCCGACACTAATGTTCGTGTCATGCATATCTAAATATTTAGATTAGATTTTATTGTTAATTCTGCAATTAAGTGTAGTAACTTGGTGGCAGAATATCTTAACCTTACATGCATTAAACTTAGATTCACTAAGAAAAAGTTACAAAAAAAATGTTAATTAAGATAATAATAATAATAATAATAATAATAATAATAATAATAATAATAATAATAATAATAATAATAATAAATAGTACATAACATCACCACGCAAACCTTACTCCACTTCACTTCACTTCACTTCACTGCACAACACTTAACTGTGACGCATTTCTTTCGCATTCCCTTCCCTCCACTTTTTTTATTTATTTTTTATTTTTTATTTTACGTCAAAAAACAGTTAGAAACTGCGTATGACGTGCTATGGGGAAAAGTGAATTGTGTGCACATTTTCAAAATTCTGTGATCCCTACACTAAGTCATATACTACTTAAATTTTGAATTTTTGAAAGGGAGAAAAAAACTCCCATGTAATAAAATCTATTTTCAAGGATAAACAAGCAATAAATTTTGAATTTCGAAAGGGAGAAAAAAAAACCAAAAAAACTCCCATGTAAAAAAAATCTATTTTCAAGGGTAAATAAGCAATAAATTTTGAATTTTGAAAGGGAGAAAAAAACAACAAAAAAAACTCCCATGTAATAAAATCTATTTTCAAACATAAATAAGCAATAAATTTTGGCTCTTATTACTTCCTGCCGCGACAACATGGACACGATAATTTGAATAATTGTATTTCCCACTGAATTCTAGAAGACGTGCACAGAAAATGAAGTTACATTTATGTCCAGAAGCAAAACAAGGGGCCATCTCAGCATTTGCTCAATGGATCAGGGAAACTGGACGAAAAACCTGATCGAGATGGGGGTCATTGACCCGGAAGCTGTTATACAATAGTTGTTACAGGTTGTTTATACTCATTTATACAGTCCAAATGGTAAATAATGCATTATGTATCATTGTTAAAATTAATGTTACTTTTCTTGTGATGCTCAGTATAGTCTCTAATTGTATAGAAACAGTTTTGCAGCAGAAACGATTTCACTTGGGATTTAAACTTTTCTATTGAATTTAATCGTTTAATGTCATCTGGCAAAGTGTTGTAAAATAATGTAAAATAATTGTTGTAAAATAATGTCACTTCACTTTATAACACTACACTGCGCTATCACATGTTGCTACACATATTGCAATCACTGCTTTTCATGGCGATTTTTATTAGATATTATTTCAAGTCGCATTAACTTGGTCATGAGCGACTGACTGTATAGGCTACTACATAGATATTACATGGTGTTTATAATGTTAGAACGGCTATTAATGATTTTCAAATATTTTTAATCGTCAGCGGAAATATTTTATTTTGTCTGGAACGAGTTTCAACCAAAGATGATTTTCACATCAGCATGCTATCCTTTCTCTCAATCTACAGTGCTTCATACCCTCTCTAATTATTCTGTCTTATTAACTATGTTCCAATACACAATAACATGTAAAAATATGAATTAATTAAAATTTATCTTTATGGAGTATGTTGTTGCCTTCTCCATAATTTCATTGAAAAATTCGGCGATTGCAGTGCACTTCTATACCGACTTCTCTCATTTATTTAAGAATCGGTCATTCGTAAATCAGAATTCCTCCTAAATGCATTTTAATACAAACTAGATTTCAGGGTCGATTTGTCATGGGAGAAGGAGAAATTCCTTAAATATTTCTTTTTTAAAATTTAATTGTATTGACCCAAGAAATATTTCGTTTGATATTTGAGAGAAAATGTACTAGTTTTTAATGGATTGCTATACAGAAAATTACTTAGATCTACTTTTAAACTACGGGTCCTTTTCAGCGTCACGAAAATAATCAAAATCGCTCTCTACTTAACTTTTATTGTGTAGTAATCGCTCATTTATCACAGCGCTCTTGCAGCCAGAAGAGACAACTTTTCTGAATGAACCCTACAGCCAAGAAGGAGGAGCTCCTCCATTGAACTTCCATGTAAAGACGTCTCTTTCAACTAGATCAACATGTCACTAGGTACTGCTCTTAAACCACCGACCACACACGAGTCGTAACACACTCCGGCAAGGGTCAGAACGAGAGCAGATGTAATGGTGTAAACTTACATCGAGGACTGGAAGAATTTCGCGTGGATATGCAAATCAGCCGAAAGGTCTCACTTATCGCATCGCATGTTGGCACATTTAATCTAATTTGTTTATGTTTCATTTAATGTAGATCGTGCAATTGACTTCCTTGCTCCTCTTAAGAAACATCTACGACCCGTCTCAGCTCGATTTATCTCCATTTTCCTCGTAACGAGTGACCTTCCGATAAGAGAACCTAAATAAGGCTCATCAAACAACATAGTGTATAAACAAGCCTGAATAATAGACAATAATGTAAAATCCAGTATCATCAGTGCAATGCAGGAGTATTTACACTAACTCTTCCATAAACGCCTTCTAGAACCTTTTGCCCTCGTTGCAGTTCATGCCCGATCCATCACTATTACTATTCAACTATTGTCACTATTATTGCTTAACGTCATATTCCTTAATTATTTCCTTCAGCATCATCAATGAGGGAGGAAAGTAATTGAAATTTAATTCTTTACATCATTCTTGATGATTATAATTTCTTCTACAACGACGTACTTAGCGAGGGAGGAGGAGAATGCTTTGTTTCTTACACTTATCGATGTTTTATAATTTGAAAATAAAGGATCGAATGAAGGCATAATTCAGAACAAATGTAAGCCACACTAATGGAATTACAGACATACAACACAGAGGTATTAGTCACCTCAAACATTTCAAAATTATAGGTTGTATCTATACTTTACAGATCTCAAGTCGTTAGTACACAATAATCGTTATCCAAACTTTTTTTAATATACAGGAAAGATGTATATAGAAAATGCGGAACAAATCTGTACTTCTTTAACCCCCACGCATATAAAAAAAATTGAAAACCACCAGCATGTCAGCCAACCATATATTAACCATCATCATCAACGACAAAACTTTTTTGTTCGTACTTCGTGCCAATCGCTCTAAAGTTTCTTTCCCCTACAGTGTCAGTGAGAGTGATAAACAGCAACACCTTGGGGTGTCGCGCGTTTTCCAAGTGGGAACGGCCTTCGGTGGAGAGCACTGCGGAGCCGTCGGTGCCTTGCTTAGTCGGCGCTTCGAGACGACTGCAGCGTCATGACGTGCTCTCGGCGGCTATCGAGCTGGGAACAGACGGTCCTGCTCGCTCACAGGGAAACGGGCTCTTGCTAAAGGGTGCGACCGAGCCACGGGTTGGTATTCGCCGAAACAAATTTCGTCACTCAAATGAAACGGACTCGGGAGGAAAGTGGAGGAAATAATGTGTTCATGCGATAACGTGCGTATTCCCAAGTGCAATTTCATTCGCCGAGGAGATCCGAGGTTCCAGCCTCAACGATGTTGTTATTAGCATTCCTTGATGAGGGTAAAAAAATTGGGAATGTCAGAACGCTAATATCTAAAATATTGTGATTCACACCCATTAAACTGTTAAGTTATGTTTTCTCAACACTTCACCACTTTACTTGAAGAAGAAGATTACAATCAAAAACTCCTTTCATGGTGTAGGCCAGAAGGCCTGTTCGGGCAATGTTGATTGTAATCGGAGGAAAATTAATGTTTTCCCATTAGTCTAATGAATTGTTATTTATTTCTCTGGAAGTTTTGAAAATGATCAGGTACAAGGGACAGAGCAGATTCCTGAGTCTGTGAAACTTATTAGCGCACGAAGTTGCTCAATCACGCCCTACAATCAAGTCCTGACAGCGATCGATTTTTGATCCTTTTTTTTTTTTTAGACGATGCTACATTGTTGATAATTTTAAAGTCGGGCTGCTTTTATTCTCCGTTTTCGAGATTTCTTCCAATCAGTTCTGCTTACACTGCCGCAAACAACGGGCCACGGCATCCAAATGATCTTTCCCGTTTCCATCCCGTTCTCACGTCCATTCGGGGAGGTCGCGGAGCTTATTGCAGTTCTATGATATGGAAAGATTCAGGCTGCACAACGACCTCGTGGATATCAGGCCAAGGCTGGAACTGGTCTACATCGCGCTCTTCCAGTTCCAACATACGCCTGAAATTGATCGCAGGAAGCGTTCAAATACACTAGCCTCTAAGAATTCTTATGACGGCAGAGACATCGTCCGATCCAGCTTGAACTCCCTAATGAGAGCAACGATCAGAGCTGCGAGACTAGATTTCACGTCTAGATAGTGGCATCAACCTAAAGCCTAGCCGGTGTTGAAATTCCATTATTGTATAGTCTGATTTAAATATAGTGTATCTTCAAGGTCACGAGCTGGAAGACGAGAGGGACATAGTCATCCAATCGGGAGCCTAAATACCAAACATTGACGACGAAACGAAGCTCCCGATTGGATCAGTTTCCTCCTCTCCTTCGAGCTCGTAATGTTGAAGAGACACTACATTTAAATCGGATTATACAGCATCTTGGTTTACGAAGCATATTACAGAGTTTGTCAACCCTCGAACGTTAAATCACTATCGATCTTCTGCGCACGTGAAGTTCAAGTTTCGCACCACTTTAGTGCATCTGTGCATGCGCAGAAGATTGATAGCGCTCTCCGCAGCGGCGTGCACAAACTCTCTAGTGTCTTACGAACTCGCACCTTATATAAAACGATTTTCCTAAGGATGAGCCAAAGTGACAGTTCGCGAAAACAAGTGAACATCACTTGCATTTCAGAGAAGTATCCCTCCACCGCGACAACTGTTCAGCCACGCCTCTTCGTAAAGTGTTAGGTTATGGCTCCTGTGAAAACATCCCTATGCAGAAGTCCAAGAGTTTTGCTGAGGTATATCCACTACGCGAGTCCGGGAAGTATTTAAATTTAGTTTCGTTCGTGGAAAATCTCTTTACATGCTCTCACAATCATAATATTTATCAAAAAATAATATTTATCACACAAAAAGTAAATTCAATGTAATATATAAAGAAAAAAATAATTTTTATAGAAGAGCATACAACACTGCACATTCTAATTTCAATTATTTCTCGCGGCGCACTATATTTTTGTCGGACGAGGACATCACAAAAGGAAGCGTCGAAGCCATTTGCAAGTTAGCCAACTGCAAACGAACGAATGCAGGTAGGGAGTGTAACGGGCTCGAGGTCAAAACGACCGCAGAACCTTCAGTTATGTTGCCAGCACTAGCTGTCACTTTGACCCATCCTTAGGAAAATCGTTCTATAGTTAGGGATTGCTGCAGTATTCCGATACGAAAGGGGCAGTGCGAGCGGCCGTGCGCGACCGCCAGCCGCCGCCAGTAGCAGCGCAGGGAGGCGGGGGCGTGGCGGCGGGGGGGGAGCGGTGCCCAACACGAGGAAGCGCGCGCGCGCGGCCGCGCGTGGGCGTTGCGCAGCTGAGGAAATTGCGGGGGCGGGGCGGACGCGAGACGGTCGCGTGAGAGAGCGGCTCCACGGCTCCCGCGCACCGCCTGGCACGTTACCTCCCCGTATTTTATTCCTTTTGTTTTGTTTTGTTTTTCTTAATATAATAATATTAATATTATCCTTACTGTGCTCTTCCGGTGGGTCACAGGCATGTCCCTTTCGGTGGGTCACAGGCACTGCCCCTTTCGTATCGGAATACTGCAGCAATCACTAACTATAGAACGATTTTCCTAAGGATGAGCCAAAGTGACAGCTAGTGCTGGCAACATAACTGAAGGTTCTGCGGTCGTTTTGACCTCGAGCCCATTACACTCCCTACCTGCATTCGTTCGTTTGCGTTCTGTGGGGGTGATCTCGGGTTCAAGTCCCGGTCGGGTCTAAATTGGAGATGCTGCTACTGCTGCTGATTCCCATTACAATCTTAGTTTCTATAGCCGTGTGACAGAAAATTAAAAAAAAACAAAAAACAGGAGGGCAAAGTGTGCTCGATACGGTGAAAGTAATATGTCATGCTTGACACATGTTTCCCTTACCTCTAGGCGTAGATAGTAAATAAAAGCTGAGCACATGTCTGGGAATACCGCCAGCTGGCCAAAAATAGGAATAATCCCACTCTTAAATGCAAAGTAAATACATTCATTATATTTCTCGCAATGCCAGTTCCTAAGCCTTGTACCCATAGCTGAAGCGTGAAAATGAATACTGATTGTTTCTGGTCGTGTCAACTACGTGAGTCATTAGACCCGTAAGTTTAGTGCATGTTATAATATAGGACGTGACGGTGTCGTTCTCATGGTGGAATGTGCGGAGGTGTTGCCAGAGCATTATCCCAGTCGGTCTGTGTACAGTATATTCTCTCTTTGTTGGTTTGTAATATACTAATAAAATAAATATTATTCACCTTTGTATTCTATTTTTAAAACATAGAAGAGACTGAAGTTATATAAAAAAATTAATAACAATTTCAGTCACACTTCTTTAACACAAACTATTTTTTATTCAATATAAAAGACATGATTCCTCTATGCGATATTTGTTTAACATTTCTCTATCGTCGCATTCAACATATTTCTATTTCAACATATATCAATAAACATCAGTTGCTAAGAGTCATCTATTTTTATAACCAATGACATTAAAAATTTGTATAAATAATGTTCATCACACATCTTTCTGCCCTTGTTTTGTCTCTCCCTCCCTCCCTCTCCCCTCCCAATCTCTATCCCTCCTTCCCTCTCCCCTCTCAATCTCTATTCCTCCCTCTCAATCTCTATTCCTCCCTCTCAATCTCTATTCCTCCCTCTCAATCTCTATTCCTCCCTCTCAATCTCTATCCCTCCCTCCTTCTCAATCTCTCTCCCACTGTAGTCTGTCTCTCTCACTTTCCCTTCCCTTCCCCTCCCTCCGGGCCGTGTGGGCCCGCCCCAATCATCCGCCAGAGCGCAACCATTCCGCCGCCGCCTCTGCCTTATCGCCGCGCCGGGCGGAGGCCGTTGCGCCGCGCGCGCGCTCGCGTCTTGCTGGACCGCGCCATTTGCATATTAATCACCCCGCCCCGCCCCTCCCCGCTTGCGAAAACAAAAAAATTATGGAGGATGTGCAGCATGACGGGAAAGTTCAGACTATTCATTTGTTGCTGTTGTTGTGGCTGGAGCAGCGTCACTTTCCTAATATAAACTGCCGCACGAAAATGACTGCATGTTCGAAACCGAACGACCTTTTGATTTTATTTGTTTGATTTTAAGGGCGCTTTTAACTACTGAGGTCGCATAAGCCCATGTATGATGGTCGTACAAGCAGGTGATAAGATATAATAACGATGAGGTGAACGATGATGGAACAATGGTGGCATGAGAGCCAGTGGAAACGACAGGAAATCGAGAAAACCTGCTGCCAACCCACTTTGTCCACAATACATTCAACAAACATTGTTGGGGAAATCGAATCCAGACCCCGTCGGTGGAAGGCGTGCTCTAGCTATTACGCTACGAGCGCCTATTTTTTGTTGTTGTTGTTATTGTTGTAGGAGGTGTGAAGTTTCGTATTATAAACTAAACACTAAATTACTGTACGTTCAAATGCGACCGACCTTTTGAGATTTCTATATGGTAAATAGTTAAACATTTCGTTAACTGGAACGGGAAATATATGCACAGTATGGTAAACGAAAAAAATATATCGAGTTGTGTAATATTTCGACATATGAAGGTTTGATTTGCAGAATTCCAATGTACACGAAAGATGAAATATACAATGAAAGATTGAGGTATTAGAGTTTTTTAAATTCGAGTTACCAATGTTCCGTATTGTACAAATTTTGCTCGTCAGTGGTCACGTCTCCAATCAGCCATCGGTAAATTCCGAGCATTGCCTCATCCCCCTGCATAGACGTTTATGACGAATGACCTCACAAAATATTTATAGAAAAATTACGTTCTTTAGATATAACATCATAAGAAAAGCAAATGTCTTGGCTGGAGAACGTCTAAAACACAAACGCAACAAGGGTTGTTTTCGTAATATGAAAAATTAAATGACTCATTGTTTTCGGATCCACCATCCTTTCAAAAAGCACCTTTGTCGCTATCTGCATATTTAATCACCTTCAAAACTATTATTATGGAGGATTTTGCTCCTTGGTACAAAAAGTCTTCACGACCGCTTTTTGCTACATTTTATTTTAATATAAGCACAATAGAAACAACGTAAGAATGACAAACAGACATTACGTCGGAAGGTTAGTTTACAATAGGCTGCATCAACTATTTTCTTGTGTACTTTTAGCATCCTCTAAATACGACTCATGTCCTCCCGTCGACGTGCAATCAGCAGAATACACGTAAGAGAGACATTTCCGAGATGTTAGACTGAAGAATGAGAAACTTCGAAGCGTGAAAAGAGTTCATGCTATACCACCCAAGTCTTGAGAGACGGTTTCTGTCATATTAGTCAACAGTTGGGTGCAGTGCTTTATTAATACCACGAAGTAGACGTGAGAATTTATTTTTAGAACAAATGCTAAGGAAGAAGAATTATAAGGTAAATATATGAAAGGAGGGAGGCGATCGTAAGATTTTCAAGAGCTTACTACATTAGCATTCTTATCTGATTCGCTCTTTAACTACCTCATTTACTGATGCTTGAAGAACGGGTAAATAATATTTCATATTGAATGAAACCGGTAAAAATAGGATACGAAGTTTAAGCATCATGCTCACTGAGCATCAAGCTGCGAGCGAAAAGAAAATAAATTGAAATTCTTCTCGACCAGGATGGGAATTAAATATAAACGGTTAATATAATAGTTATTATATTATAATAAATAAAATAGTTATAATAGATAAAATAGTCATTTATGCACCAAGGGTGTTATTATAATGGTGCTAATGATCGAGCGGCAACAAAAAGAACAGTGCCTTTGGCCAGAGGGTTTTTTGTCGCCCAAGATCAATAGAACATGTTAACGGCAATGATAATTCATTTTTTAATTTTTTTACTTAATTTTAATGATTCAGATTTTCTTAATAACTAATTAACTAGATGTTAACTTGCTTTGGTTTGTCTTTTCATATTTCCCTTCAAAGAGAACATACAGCATCATTCAAATGTTTTCATATTTCCCTCGTAACTACGATCTTGTCGATCCAGGTAAGTTATGCAGTATATATCAAGCTCCAAAGCGAAGACAATAACAAGCAATAACGTATCAGTGTACAGTAAATATTTTTAAAATATTTCAAAACGTCCGAAAAAATATTCAAAATAGTGTTTGAGAAACACACTTTCTATTCATTTACACTTGCACAAAGTTCAAATTACATTAAAGAAAATGAATACTCAAGTATTTTACTCATCACGCTGTTCACGTAACTAAACAGGTGTTTCATTACCTTTGTTTTCTCGAAAAAAAAAATCACCTTCCTTTTCCATCTCTCCATTTGTGGAATCATTCTTTCAACAGGTTCATAATTGTCTGTTGCAATCAACAACTGTTTCGCTTTCTCATGAAACGAACGGATATCTTACAACCCAATTCCCGGGCCCAATGGTAATTGCCCGGCAATCGCCGTATTACGTCAACGCACCGGCGATGTTGTGTGTTCTTTGCATCCGCTGCCCTGGCCTTTCGAAGATCGAACAGGCGGATGTTTGCCAACGGATATCGACCACTTCATCATCGGAGAGTGGAATGAAGGCGTGGAATCCCCCTCACACACACACACAGTTTCCAGTAGAGAAAGTTCCACAAAAAGTATTTACTAATATAGGAAATAAAGTATACATAATTCTGTTCCTCTCAGACGTGCACACTAATTCAGAACCCAAACGGGAACAATGTTTTGTTTAACTCTCAGACTATTGATTTTTGGAGCTAATACATTTCTTTGATTGAGTAATTAAATCGGTGGTTCCACAACTTTTTGCTCGTCACAAACGTACAATTTCATTGGCAAAATTAAAGAACAGCATCAACTACTCGTTTCTCACGAAACGTTACGCTTCAATCGATAAATATTGGAAGGCGTTTCCCTTACGTTCGTTCCGATTTATTACGCAGAGGTGAAAGGTTATAAAAACTCAACCATTACAAAAATTCGAGTAATTGTAGCAGAGGCGATGTTCCGTGATTGTTAGAAAGTTTCTCGTGTATCCACTATCCCTCACCGGGAGCGTTCGCCCGCTCTCCAATTTACAATCCGCGCCAGCGTGTAAAACCGCGACCCCGTGGTGGGCTCCATTGGTCGTGGGGCCTCGGGCTACATGGGCGGGCGAGGGGACGGGAAGGAACGGCGGCGATGGCGGGGACTGAGAGGAGTAAGACGGCGAAGGCGGGAGTGAGGCTCGTTGGGAGTGCTTCGGGAGGAGTCGAGAGCTAGTGGGGCACGGTGTAAGATAACGAAGGCGGGGGTGGGATGGGAACGCGTCGGAATCGAGTCGATAGTTAGTTAGAAGACCATGAATCAGAAGGGACTCGGGGCGGGTTCCGAAGCGGGACGAGTGTGATTCGGGAGGGGATCAGGAACGGGTCGGGAGCGAGCGAGACCTGAACGGATCGGGAGCGAGTCGCGAGGGTGTCGGGAACGGGTCTGGAACAAGTCGCGAGCGTGTCGGGAACGGGTCGCGAGTGTGTCGGGATCGGGTCGCGAGCGTGTTGAGAACGGGTCGCGAGCGAATCGCAAGCGTGTCGGGAACGAGCCGCGAGCCTGTCGGGAGCGATCGTGTCGGAACGGGTCGGGAGCGAGCCACGAGCGTGTCAGGAACGAGCCGTGAGAGAGTCGTGAGCGTGTCGGAACAGACCGGAAACGAGTCAGGAGCGAATAGGGACCGGTCGAGATCGAGTCGGGCGTGGATCGGTAGCGAGTCGGGTTGGCCAAAGGCAGAGAAGAGCTAGTTGGCGGTGGATGGAGCGGGACAGCCTAGGGTGGAGAGCATGGCGAGGGATCGTTGGGATGAGGGCGTAGCGGGGCATGGCGGGGCAGTGTGTGGCGGAGCGGGGTGGAGCAGGGTGGGTGGGGCGGGGTTGGGGGCGGGAGGGGTGGGGGGCGGGGTGAGGTGGGATTGGATGGGGTGGGGCGGGGCGGGGTGAGGCGGGGCGGTTGTAAGGTGAGGCGGGGTGGGGCGGGGCGGGGTGGGGCGGGGCGGGGTGAGGCGGGCGGTTGTGGGGAGGGGCGGGGAGGTTGTGGGCGGGCCGGTGTATGGCGGATGGGGCGGGGTATGGCGGGGTGGGGAGCGCAGGGTGTGCTGGGCGGGGCGGGGTGGGGTTAGGTGGGGTGGAGTGCGCAGGGCGGGGTGGGTGGGATGGAGTGGGAGGCGTCGCGACGCCACAGGAAGAGGCGGGGGCAGCGGTTTCACGGGCGCGGAGAAAACCGGGCGGGACAGGTCCTCTTCCGCTCCGAGCTGCGGCGCTGCTTGGCGGCGCGGGCCTGCGAGCCTTCGCCTTATCTTTATCTTTATCTACACATCGTGAAGACGAGGACATATTGATTTCTTTTTGCATGTTGAATTGTGCATCCGCATCACGCTACGTGTGTAATCTGGTTGAACATCCACCTTTCCGGTCTCACTCTTCCATTCTCAACACCATCGATCTTGTTGGATTCCCCCCTCCCCCTTCTTTTCCAGTAACAGTAACTAATTGGCAAAAGCACAAATAATTGTATACTATAACACGAATATAACATGGACATCTATGGAATGTTTTCACAACTATATAAAATTATTTTACAACCTACATCTCTCCGATTGATGGGTTTTGTTTAATCAATGGTTCAATGAAGAGATAATTACAAACAAATATACAACACAAACTTATTACCATGGAACATTTTTACAATCGGTGATAAATACTTTTAGAATGGAGAGGAACGTGACGGTTCGACTAGAGGCGGAGAACTTCAACAACGGCTCATTCTTCAATTTGTAGAACTCCGTGAAGTGATGTGCAAACTCAGATTAGTGATAGATGAGTGATTTGTGACCAAAGTGCCTTCATTTCAAAGATGAAAATGCTCCTCAAGGAGTATCAACATTCTTTAATAAACAGCAGCAGCAAGTTCCGCTTTGTTTTGAATAAACCAATTTATCTTTTGATTATTTGTCACTTGGTTCGTACAAAATTGCGTTTCAAACAAATTATTCTTTGTGTGTGTATTTTCATGAGACCAGCTTCCTAATTGGTTCAGTTCAGTGGCAAAACAACTGTAACATTCACACCACTATGAGTATGTCAATTAACAAACGTCCATGCTTACTTAAGCATCGTTACCATACTTCCAAGAATTAATTTTGACATCTCACTACAGCGTGAGAACTTTCTGCAATGTTGTCGATACCAATTTTAGTTTTAGCGATACTGATGAGTTGACTTAGAAACACCTAGATCCAAATGCAGTACATTTTGAGGTCGCAATTTTCCACCCAGACCTGCTTTAGAGAAAAACAATCAATTGATTTCATACAGACCCAATAAATAAATTTAAAAAAATGAATAACTCAGATGTATAACGTTTGAAATAACCCGTGGGTCTCCGAGTGTTTGGACTTCCCTCTTCAATGAAATACTGCAGTGAATTATAAAATTATGGGATTATGGGATTTTTCGGTGTTCGTGTGGTCTATCGCAACGGCAAGAGCTGAGTTATCTGGATATTATGA
Organism: Teleogryllus occipitalis; assembly: GCA_011170035.1. Classification (NCBI taxonomy): domain Eukaryota; kingdom Metazoa; phylum Arthropoda; class Insecta; order Orthoptera; family Gryllidae; genus Teleogryllus; species Teleogryllus occipitalis. The sequence continues at coordinate 191,499 of BLKR01000321.1, read as the reverse complement.
TAACGAAAGTCGGTCACGAAAGCCGAGCGATACGGTCGAAAGGCCCAATGCAGCAACCACGTGTGCTTCGGCTGAAACCTCCCGAGCGAGCTCTCAACCTCAACGTTGCTGCAAAATAGGAACCACGCGAAGGAAAACGTTGGTTTCTCGACGTGGACTAGGAAAGTTCCTTTCTCATCTCGAAATGTTTGAAACAATCAGTCTAGTTTGATGATCACAATGTATTTTCAGCATGGGATAATTAAAGGATGCATAGAATGGCTAAAAAACAAGTATGTCGGAAACTATGTCGGAAGGCTTTAAATGTAATTTTCAACTGTTCAATGATATAATTCTGGATTGTTTTAACAGCGAATTACGAATCTCCATTTGTACGATTCATTTAGAATTATTACGAAATATATCAAAGGTCAAAATTTATCATTGTTATTGCATCAAGAATAACAATTCGGCATATAAAACACCCACGCAGCTACAATTTTGTGGATGATCATCTCAAAATTTTCATCCGGAGTGTGTTAAACCGTATGACCAAGTTAATTGCTTTCCACCACACTGTCATTTGCACATAAATTGGGCTCACCGCATACACTAAAGAGGTAGTTTCGATGGCCTTTAACTACGATTCGTATTTCACCCGGACGCGAGCGGAATTTCACAATCGATTACGAGGTCCACTTTATTGACCCTTCCCGTCGAAGCGATCGGAGTTCGGAATTCCGCCTCATTGAGCTCGGTTTTGTAATTTCCGGGGCTCTTAATATAGTTTGGATTCTTCAACCATTTGGGAGGTTCCCTACAAATTAAAATATTCTGCACAAAGAACACATTTTAGTGAAAAAGAATATCTCAATTTAATGATATCAGACATAGATTACATGATTTCATTGGAACAAAAGGACTGGCAGTAGGTTGAAAATTTGTAAGTTTCTCATGAAATAATAAATCATGACCTATAAAATGACTTAAGAGGATGAAAATATGAAAATAAGGGGAACTGGCCTATTAAAAAAACGTAAATATGTTTAGTTATTCAATGAATTTTACAATGTTAAATATAATTTGTTTATATAAAATTATATTTAATATTAAGTTTTTATTTTAGGAGGAATTATAATTCTTAGCTATGATCTTCCAACCTTCAGTTTTCAGAAGCCAAAGACGTTACCGAAGATCCGTGTAAATTTGAGAGTTCAATAGTGAATTTCTTCATGAATAGATGATACAATAAAAACTTTGTTTTAGTGTGTCATTGTAAATTCAAAAAATATTGACTAAAAAAACAAACGAAAACAAAATGCGTCAAAATGGCGTACAGGTCCAGAAAAATGACAATTTACAAGTTAGCAACGTCTAGAGTGCGGCAATAAAAAAAGATGACCTGTCATCAGAATCCAAACCCTGATAAATAACATAACAACATAGAATACCAACAATTAACAATTCCTCCGATTGGAGTGACTCCCATTGTGGTTGAAGTATACCGTGGGTTTGTTTCTTTTCAGCGGAGCAAGCACAGCGAGCGGGTCGCGCCCGCGTCGGGCAGGGCAGAGCGGGCGTGATAGAGCGGGAGGGAAAAGAGCGGGCGGGAAAGAGCGGGCGGGAGGAGTCAGGCGGGTCGAGGCGGGTAGAGGCGGGTCGGGACGGGTCCAGACCGGTCGGGACGGGTCGGGACGGGTCGAGACGGGTCGAGACGGGTCGGGACGGGTCGGGACGGGTCAGGACAGGTCAGGGAGTCGGGTCGGGTCGGGACGGGTCGGGGGGTCAGAATCACCCAGTGGGTGGGTTTGTTTGGGTGGGTCGGCCGGGGCCGGTGCAATCGCACGCGGGCCCATAAACCGCGGAACAGCGTAACCCGCCCCTTAACAGCTTCCTGACGAGTCCTCTCGCGGGGCTTCCGATTGCTGCCGCCGCCTTCCCGGAAAGCCGCTCCACGCTGCGCTGTGCCACCGCGCCGTGAGAAGAGGAGCGAGCTGGGCTCACGGCCGGCTTTGTGGGGCGGTCTACTTTCGCAGCTGCTGTTGCTGCCGCTGCGTCCAACGTTGCAACGTTGCTGGGGGGCGCCGGCGGAGGTAGCGATGGCGGAGACCGTGGGGGCCGTCACGGGAGTAGATTTATTTAGTGATTCCGCGCGCGTCAACTGCTAAGGTTGTTAGTCCCGTAAGTGCAGAGAATGTTTTCATCACGGGAGGAGGCCCGGTGGATCTTTGCCCGGTGGATGGCGAGATTCGGCGCCGATCTACTGTCGGCTTGCGGGGATTTCTCGAATTATGTGTCTTCCCATCAGCGGGGCACCGTCCCAGCCGGGACAAGCTCTAAGCACCCGACCGGTCTCTCGGCATTTGTGGTAGTGTAGTGCATGTTAGTGTAAGTGTGTGCAAGTTAGGGGGGAGGATAGGATAAGGAAGAGGAAGGAAAGATCGCGCGCCGTCCGTGGCTCATTTGTTAAGGTACCGCTACGGTATTCGCCTGGTGTTGATCGGAGAAACCACGGAAAACTACCGATCGAAGCAGCCGGTCGCTAGAATTCCCCTCCAGATAGCGGCTGAATTCGAATATCTATCTAGTGTAGAAAATCCTGTCAACATCGCGACTCGAAACCTAGGACCTCCGAGTCAGAGGCGCTGCAGTGACATCAGTTGATGATCTGAGCCACCTTTCCCGGTCGGTATTAGTGCCAATATTAGTCATATCATCAGTAGTAGATACAAATAGTCGTTCTCCATTTTCTTGCGGTAGTCATTTTCTTCACATGAAGCTCAATCAGTGATATGAGCTAAAATTCGTAGCTCATAGTAGGAATAGCTCACAATATGAATACGTTTTTCAACTTATTCATATTTCAGCTAAGTGTAGAACAAGCACAAAGTGGAGATACCAGAGTTCAAGAAACCGCACACAGATTACGTCCTACCACACTTTTTATACACAGTTCATGAACTGTTTTTTTACGTTAGGAAATAAACTAATATCACTTCCAGTGGGATTCTAAATGTGGAGAGCTCCAGAAAACTTCATTCGCAGCATCATCCAAGAAGCTGTACAACTGAGAACCATCTTAACTTCCTAGATCAAATTACTGAAAACTAAAAAGAAAGGCATAAAATCGTTGCAACCAACAGAGTTACGCAAGGTGAACGCTTCTGTGTTGCGAGTGAGTTAACTCGGTTTTATCCGCGTTCGTCACACACGGAGTCTGCAAACGTGCAACGAATCGAGTAAGGATGATTTATGCGACTAGCAATTCGCGACGAGTATGCTTCTTTCAATTCCATTCAATGATTACCTTGTTTTACTTGGCGAGGCTCTGGCCATGGTGGAAATCCATGGGTGGGTTCCTCCGGTGCACCGATTTCAGCTGGATCTGCACATCACCGGTTTGCATCACGAACCACGTGACCACAGCGCGGGCACTTCGTTTGAAAAGCCAGACCAGACGCTGGCCGCCATGTTGCATGGCGAGCGAGAAGTGTTGAGAAACATTTTGAAAGCGGTACCAAGTGACAATTTTCAACGGTAACCAACCGAAAATAACACGAAGGTGTACAATATTTAAAAGAAATGCTTCATAAATCTGTTTCAATGTCTTATAACGAGGTGATAATTTTGGTACCTGCCTGTATTTAAAATTCCCGCTAATATTGCGACGCAAACTGGTGTCTGAAGTTCATTGGTTGTGATCGGATACGATGCGCAAGAGCCCCCGCCCCCTCCCCCGGCTCACGTTATCAGTTGTTCTTTGCAGCCTTACCACGAAAATCCCGGCACGCTTCTTTCGCCATCTAGCAGCATAAGAAAGTATCACTCGGGTGATAAAAGAGTTGGTTTACATTTAGCTCAGATAATGTTTTTACGCAATTGGATTTTTATTCATTTATTTATTTACATACGTACATACAGTAAATCTACAACACGTGACAGCTGGTTTTACTTCCTCTCCGAAGGAAGGGTGTTTGAAGGATATTTTCGCCCTTAAACGTCTACGGCTTAGATCGGGTTTGACCCTGCGAACTTGGGTGTAACAGACCTGTGTAAATACGCTAACCGTTACCCCACCGAAGTCGGGGATCTGTTCTTTCAGTGAAGTTTGCTCTCGAGGTGTCAGTTCAGGGAGTGCAGTTAGAAGTTAGGATTCATTTTCGCTTGAGATTTATTTCGATCCGAAATCGTCACTAGAGATAGTACCGTAAGAGTTGATACAAATCATGCCAAAAAGCATGTGGGAATTTTAATACGAATTCTTTGATACAGAAATTCGAAGATAAGCCTTGCATGTCGACGGTACCAACTAAAATTTCCAAAACACCGACTCTTCATCAAAGAATAATCCGTGTAAAAATAAAACTTTAAGTAGAAAGAATAATCCGTGTAAGTACTATTTCCTTAAACAGATGGTTTAATGTGTACTTTTCATGTAGCTACATACGAGTAAATGCACAGATTTCTTATGAACATTCTTCAGTTGTTGAAATAACAAAAATAATAGGGAGTACCACAGACTCAACACAAGTTAGCCACGTCCGTGAAATGAATCCGAATCACTTCTGCGTGTTGCTCATCGAGCCTCACCACGCTCCGGAGTATGATTTGGCTGAAATTTGTGTCAAAATAATCGCTCACGAGACTGAATACGCTACTGGTCCAGACTCTTTTCACAGCTGCTTGCGTCACAGTCCTGCCGGTGATCAATAAAGAATAAGAAAGGTAATTTCAAGAAAAAAGGAACAACATACGCGAAGCTAATGGGGTTTATTACGGCTGCATGAGGTGCTTTTTAAAACGAATAAAACTATGTCTCAGTCGACTCGATAAAATTAACATTCCATTCCATATTTAGTGCCTCGTCATTAGTAGTGAATTTCGCAATACGATGAAAGGATAATAAGAGTAGGTAAAGTGTACGTAAGTGAAATAATGAAGATGATGAATTTAGCGTCCGTAGCAGCGACTCTAGTGATACCCTTGACAAACTTGCTCTAAAGCGAGTAAACAACAACACGCTCATTTTAATGAGAGAATATAGGAATGACTCCAGGCTATTTATTAGGAACGATAGTGAATATATAAAGAAAAAACAGCTATTGGCAAACGTATTTGATACGGTATTACACCAAATAAACTCTTAAAGTAAAGTGAAAGCTTTTAATCTAAATGAAGTCACACGACATGAGATCCGGAGAATGGCCCACTATTAAGACGAAATTAAATACGACTGAAAAAAAATTAATTTAAGCATATGTGACACGATCTATTATAGCAATACACGTAGCGTATTACAAAGCAGTGTAAAACTTCTTTGACACTCAAGAGGCAAGGAGGGCCTCGAAGACAAGTTTGAGACAAACCTTGTCACGAAAACACGAACGTCAAGACGTAAAAACGACGAAGAAATTCAAGAAAAAGCTGATTAGCTTGTGCAAGCTAATGATGACATCCGCAGAGCCAAGAGTTCCATTCGTGGAGAAATAAGGAAAAAGTGGAAAAAGAAAGTACAGAAAACATGAAGAGGAAAAGTAAAGAAGGCAAAATAAAAGCTTAAGATGAAGAAATTTAAAACGACTAAACGACGAATATAAAAAAAAGTGAAATTACTGTGGTACATTAAATGAATAAAAATAACGAAAACTATATAGTTCAAAACTTATTTAAGGCACAAGTTGAACGCATCGAAGAGAAGTCGAGTGAGAAGAAGACTCCACGAAGAACATGAACTTCAAAGCGTAAAAATGACGAAGTAACGAAAAAACCCGGTAAGTTTAAGTAAGCTAATGATAACATCCGCTGAGCCAAAGAACGTTCCATACGCGCAGAAACAGAGAAAAGTGGAACAAGACAGTGCAAAAAGCAGGAAGAGAAACAGTAAAGAAAACAAAATAAAAGCTGAAGATGAAGAAATTTAAGACGACTATAGGACGAATTTAAAAAAATACAAACATGTGAAACATTAAGTCAATAAAGATAACGAATAATATAGACAGAAGTTGAATGCATCGGAGAGAAGTCGAGTGAGAAAAAGCTGGCCATGAAAAACACGAACTTCGAGGCGTAAAAATGACGACGAAATTAAAGTAAAAAGCCGGTTGGCTAAAGTAAGCTAATGATTACGTCCGCGCTCGGCGGGAGAAAGGTCGCAGCCTGGCAGAGGGCCTCCAGCAGTCGGTCGAGCTTCGCCGCCTAGGGCGGGTGGGGGGGGGGGGGGGGGGGGGGGGGGGGGGGGGGGGCCCGGAACCGCCGTGGGCGCCGCCGCGGCCCCGCGCCGGTCGCGGCCTCGTCCCCCCCCCCCGTGGACGCCCGTCAAGATTCGCTCTCGTGACCAACTGGCGAGCTTCCGCCACATCGAGTCGCCGTCGCCGCGCTCGCGGCTTTCCTGTGCAGTCGCAACACGGCCCCAGTCAGATTGATTCGTGATTATTGATCAGCGTCAACTAGTGTGGTAATCAGTCCCGTAAGTGTAGTGTATGTTTATCGCGTGAGATGGCGATGATCTTCCCCTTCTGGATGACTAGATCCTTTCGCCTTGCGGGGTCTCCCCAAACAGGAATTTTCTACCAGCAGGGCACCGTCCCAACCGGGACAAGCTCTAAGTTCCCTACTGGTGTCCCGGCATTTGTGGTAGTGTAGTGCATGTAAAAGGAAGTGTGTGTAAGTAAGGGGGTGACGATAGGACAAAGATGTGAAAGGAAAGATCGCGCGCGGTCCACGGCTCGTTTGTTAGTAGGGTACTGCTCCGGCATTCACCTAGTGTTAATCGGAGAAACGACGGACAACTAGAGCAGCTGGCCGCTAAAATTCTCCTCCAGACAGCGACTGAATGCGACCTAGCCGTGCAGATAGAACCGAAAATCCTGCCGCCGCGCCCTCGAGACTCAAACCCTACGACCTCCTGGTCAAAGACCCTGCAGTGACATCAGTTGGTGTCCTGAACATCCTAAGCCGGTCGGTCTAAGTCAAGAAATAGCGACTTTTCCTATTCAATATTATTCCTAATGATTGTCTCAAATATTTAAAATGACAATTCGACCCCATTGGGATTTCAAATTTATCAATACGTTTTCATTAAATAGCCAATTTAATTTGAAATATTGAAGGCTACAACGTTTCGTGACCCAGTTGCGACCACATCATCAGGCGAAAACGTAAAACCCACTAATACAATACATCATTCAAAAATTCACAATCTACGTCATCACCATCACAAACTACGTACAAAAACAATTAGAATATGGTCGGAGGGTCACAGTAGCGGAGCACAGACTGTCTGGGGATCAGAACACAACCGAGAATGACAAGGCATTGTGTCTTCAATTTCTGCCCGATAATAAAACTTATGATGATCGAGGAATTACACGTTTGCTATCCGTAAATTCATTGTTAGACGTGAAGATTATAAAGCCATTACGACCTTCAAGATACATTTTCTCAATTTTTCCTATTTCCCTTCCTAGCAGAGCATTCTAAGAAAGAGTATTGTGTTGCCGTATAAGGACGATGGCTATCTCCTATAGTCACTTTGTAAGTACCAACTGCATCAACGCAATTGCCAGTCCAGGAAAAGAAAGGGACTTCCTGAGAGTAAAGAGTCTCCAGTCTGACCAATTCCCTTCTCCGCGGTTGTTTTTCGTGATGGGTTAACAATGATAATGAAGCAAAGCGCAGGACGTTGCTTGTAAAGAGCTGCTTGAGCTTGTTGTTAGCCGACTTCCCGTTAACTTCAGTCCGGTAGTTCCGCTTTGTTTTGACTCTCCGCCCTAAAGATTTATTTCGACTTCTTGCTTTGTTTCTTACAATGCGTAACCTCCGCCTCGTAGACCCTACGACTTGTATTTCAGGTTCTACAACGGTTCAAAGTTTCTCACTTCATTTATTTTACAGCCCTCTCTTTACGAAACGTGTAATTATCGTGCCGATCTCGGGGAGTGTTTTAAACAAGGTAACTTCGAACAACAGTAATAAAGTTCAATGTTCGGATAAACTTTAAATATAATCTGATACAGCATACAGTACCGCGGTTTGGTAACACAAGTGAAAGTATGAATACATACAAGTGATGCTTGCATTAACAATATCCGCAACAAATGTTTGAGAACCGACCAACGAAATAAGTTGAAAAGGTCACTTTGAAAACTTGGTTATATTTCACAAAAAAATCACTTATCACTGAATGCATTTCATTGCTTTCGACAATTATTACCACTGACTAACTTAGGGATTCTTCGAGTCCATCAACCCCATACACAATAATTGACGAAAGCAATGTAAATCAATAAACATGATTTGGAAAGGCAGATTAATTAACAATAGTTATAATAGTACCCGACGACACCCACGACACCTAATTTAATTTTTCTAAGAGTTTTATTGACACACACGGTAATACACAGTTTTACCGAGACAATGATGGATTCTTTTCCTTCCTATTTCAAAATTATATTGATATTGACGTTGAGTTGTTAATATTCAACATCGCACACGCATTCAGGATTACAACTTCATAAAAAAATAGACGTTCCCGGATAAAAAGTATATAATCGGTTATTTTATATGTGAATCAAACCGAAACGTCCAAAACACACAATAGGAAATTCATCATTCAACATGCATTTCCAGAAAGGAAAAAAACAAACATCGTTTTCGTATGAACCTAATCCGTTGTGTACAAAACGAAGTGTCTCAGCTTCGACCACCATTAACCGTCGCGCCCGCGTCACTCTCGTCCGACAGCAGTCCACCCCTTTTCCGTGGCGGAGCTCCTGCCCCAATGACGGCGCGCGATTAAAAATAACCGCAGGCGGGCGGACACCGTTATGTGCGTCGGAGGCAGAGGTGGGCAACGCGCCGTGGAGGACACGCCAGACTCCCCGCTCCGCCGTCCCTACGCCGCCACCCCGCCGTCCAAGGCCGTCACGGTTGGTTAGTTGGTTGGTAGTGGTTTCGGGCGCGCCAACTACAGAGGTCATTAGTCCCGTAAGTGTAGTTCATTTTTCATCTCGAGGAGGCTGTAATCTTCCCCTGCTGGACGGCGAGATCCGGCGCCGACCTACCGTCGGCTACCGGGGTTTCGCTCAACCAGGTATCTCCCACCAGCAGCCCCAACCGGGTCAACCTCTAGGCTCCCGACCGGTTTCCCGGAATAGGTGGTAGTGTAGTGCATGTTAGTGTAAGTGTGTGTAAGTGGTTGAGGTAGGACAAGGAAAAGGCAAGAAAGATTGTGCGCGGTTCGTAGCCCGTTTGGTAGGGTACTGCTCCGGCATTCACCTGATGCGTGGAGAAATGAATTTTGTTTACGAATTGGGGGAGGGGCAATTTTTTTGTTTGAAGTGAGTGGTCCCCATGGATCAATTGCCGCAAGCCCCTAGTTTTCTCTGGGCCCCCCTGCATCACGACATCGTGTCACTTCACTATACGCACGTTTTGTTGAGCTATCATTTTGCTTGTTGTGATAGGAGTAGAGCGGGGAGGAAGTATGAGGTACTACTTTGCCAGTAAGACTAAAAAATGATATCTGTAATTCTTTTACCGATGTAAATAAGTTTTCTATAACTCAGGAGTGAAAATGTCTAGTTTGCGAATGTTCTAACCTCGCTTTTTTTAACCATCACACAACTATTTATAGTTAAGTGGTTCAGAAGATATTCTGGAACTCAGCAAAACGTAGGGTGAAAAGATGGTACTTCTTCCCTGTCTATCGCATACCTTTTTTATTGTTCTTTGACTAAGTAAACCAAATCCCACGATCAATACCAGGAGAATGATCGAGCAGTAATTTACCAAGCAGACCACGGACCGAGAACCATCTTCACTTGGTCATATTTATCCACTCGTCTCCTCTTACTGGCACACATTTACATGCACACTACCACAGTAGATGAGGGCTGAGAGCCTGTCTTCTGAAGGAAAAAAAAACGCTAGTCGACGTACAGACCGGCTATAAAAAAGCAAGAAATAATGCTGTACTAATGTTTTTAAGGAATAATATCTAGTTTTATAAATATCTGAAAAGTTCCTGGATGTTTAACGATTCTTCCAAAAAAAATCCCTGAATTATCCCACGCTTTTCCATGCCACAAGCCCAGATTTTTCCAGGTTTTCGACTTTTTCAGAAGGCTGCCACCGTGCTATTCCAGGCTACGTCACATCATGCCAGACCACTCCACGCTGAGTCCGCTGCCTCACGTTTCACACGCCTGATTTTTCTCTGACTTTTCTAGAGCAATGCAATTCCCCGTTTCTTCGCGGTTTTCGACTTTTTCCAGAAGGTGACCATCATACCATTCCAGGCTTCGTCACCTCACGCCAGACCACCCCACGCCGTGTCCGCTACCTCACGTCGCCCGCCGCCGCCCCACGCCACCCGCGTTGTCGCCCGTCGCCCGCGCGGAATGCGCGCGACCAAGGCCGGAGCACGTGGGGACGGGGGGCGGGGGAGGTGGCGACCGGTCTTGGGCGTGGCTTTCCGCCGCCGTGGCCTCGAGGCGCCGCCGCCCGCGTCCGTTCCGTCCTGCTCCGCTCCGCCCGACCCCGCCACGCCCCCTGTTCCACCTCAGCCGAGCGCGGCTTAAGGAAATATTGAACATTTATTTCTGGAAAATATTTTTTTTAAAAGTGATTGACTAAGCGATAGTGATTTCGGGCGCGTCAAATACTATGGTCAATAGTCCCGTAAGTGTAGTGCGTGTTCTGCTCGGGTGGTGGCAGTGGTCTTCCCCCGCTGAATGGCTAGATCCGGCGCTGACCTACCGTCCGCCCGGCCTACCGGGATTTTCCCTAACCAGGTATCTCCCACCAGCGGGGCACCGCCCCAGCCGGGACAAGTTCTAACTCCCCGACAGGTCTCCCGGTATGTGTGGTAGTGTAGTGCATGTTAGTGTAAGTGTGTGTAAGGGGAGAGGATATGACAAGGAAGAGGAAGGACAGATCGCGCGCGGTCCGTGGCCCGTTTGGTAGGGTACTTCCGATATTCGCCTGGTACTGATCAGAGAACCCACGGAAAACTACCGATCATAACCGTCCGCTTGAATTCTCCTTCAGACAGCGACTGAATTCGACCAGCTGAAAAGCTAGTGTCGAAAATCATGCCGCCTTCGGGACTCGAACCTAGGACCTTCTGGTCAGAGGCACTGCAGTGATATCAGTTGATACAATGATCCATGGCTGTTATTTACGGTAACAAGTAATAAATAAATTACTGACCATTTGTGTTTTTCAAAATTTCTAAATAGTTTGAAAATAAAACAACGATATTTTTATTAATGTTTCTATCAGTACTAATGTTCACTTCTAATGCTAATTTCAATTTAGTAGTTCCTCCAATTTTTTTTTCGCGCTGTGTCCTACCCCCGTCTCTTCCGTTTTCCGACCTCTTGACCAGATCCACCCAGAGTTGTCCAGACCCCCCACGTTCCACGTCACTTCCTCCAACCTTGCATCAGGCTTCTTTCATTTTCTCTTCCCTGTACCGGAGTCAATTTCTTACTGAACACACTCAACAGGAAACAGCAGAACACACTCAACAGGAAACAGCACTCAATGTGTACGTGACATTTCTACTATAAAATGTACGCCTCTCACAAAGGGCTACTACTTCACAGAGCTACTTCCTGTAAACCAAAAGCTTGTTAATGCAAACACTCGGAAGGGGAAAAAACTAGCGAATGTGGACAGTAAAGAATGGAATAAATTAACAACTTGCAAATTAAGGAACATTGGAGTGTTTCGCGATGCCAATCCAGCCGTTTATGATATATTATATATAATAGTTATGAAAATATAGCGCCATCTAAAATGAGACGCACCCTAAAATCCAAAAAGGGAACAAAAGAAACACTTGCAATGCACCTCAAAATCAAAGGCGATTATAGTTATTTCAAAATATCATGAAACTCTCTTAGTAGTACAACGATACAATTCTCACTATTTAATATCACGTTTGTAAACGATGCCAATCCACGTTTTGCAGAGTGAATCAAGTCGTAGTAGACAGCTGCAGAGAAGGCCGCACCAAATTCACGCCTCAACATTACATCACAAACAAAACAATTCAGTAGCCATATGAGACGGACGCAATGTGGTCGATTCAATTGAACCTATTTTCATACTCCCTGAATATGAGACCACAAGACTAAAGTACAAACTGAACTGATTCTGCCGAAATGCAAAAAGGCAGGAAATAATGTAAGAATTTTTTTGAATTCCGAAAGGAAATTACTCTGATCAGCAAAATTCAAAGTATTACTGTAAGAGTGTTTAGAGTAGAAATTATATTACAATTGTAAGGAAATATCGGCTACGACCTGTAAATGTAATTGATGTCATTAATAGATAGAAAGGTAATGAAAATTAATAGAAAGGTAATAAACATTATCTACCAACCTGTTCGTGCAAGTATAAACTGATCTGATATTCTCGAAATGCTAAAAGGCAGGGAATTATGTAATGAATTTATTAAATTCCTGAAGGAAATTAATCTGAATAGCAAAATTTAAAGTAATACTGTAACAGTGTTTAGAGTAGAAATTTTATTGCAATTGTAAGCAAATATCGGATTCGCCCTGTAAATGTAATTGATATGAGTAATAAACAGAAAGGTAATGAAAATTAATAGAAAGATAAACTTATTATCTGTCAACCTGTTGGTGCAGGTGTGTGCGCATCTGCACGTCATCACACCGTCTCGCGCTTTGGTATTTCCTCCGTAGACCTAACCTTCCCACCTTCGCAATTTTCCCTTCGGTCACTTCCCCGTCCCTCCTGTTCAGCCACTGGCCTTTCTCCATGCGCCCGGAACGGCATGTCGTCGGCTGCTCCGTCCTCCCAACCCTATTGATTCGTTGATTATTTCGAGTTTCCGGGCGCGTTAACTCCTAAGGACTTTCGTCCCGTAAGGGTTGTGCATGTTTTTATTTCGGGAGGGGAGGCGGAGTCCTTCCCTCGCTGGATGGGAAGATCCGGCGCCGACTACACTTCGGCTTGCGGGCTTTTCCCCAACCAGGTATTTCTTCCAAGCGGGGCACCGCCCCATCCCGGACAAGCTATAGATTTTGACTGGTATTCAGTATGTGTGGTTCAGGTAAGTGCCCGTATACGAGGATAGGCCAAAGAACTCGAAGGAAAAGTCGTGCGCGGTCCTTAGCCCGATTTTAGGGCACTGCTCCGCCATTCGCCTGGTGTTGATCGGAGGAACCACGGGAAACTACCGATCGGCCGCTAGAATTCTCCTCCAGCAAGCAGCTGAATTGGATCTAGGTATTAACTAGTGTCGAAAATCGTGCCACCATCGGGATTAGAACACTATCATCTCCCGGTCAAAGAAATCCCAGTGACGTCAATCGATGCCCTGAGCCACCTCTGAACCCTATCCTCCGGGGAAGGGGTGGAGTTAGGGGGTCCTCCGCTGTTCCTGGAATTAGAACGTCACGTGAAGAACGTCGCATTTCTCGGAAAGGCTTTGTCGCCGAGAGAATCCTCTCCCTCTCTCCTTGTCCCCAAACCAAATTTAGCTCTTTCATGGGCTGGGTCCTACCCTTCCCTCGCGCCCTCCGACTGCGCGTTGTACAGTCACTAACGCACCCACCGGCATTCCTGCCTGTTCCGAAAATAGCGGCGAACTGCATCGTTTCTTGTGCTATTCTTCATCCTATGGTTACGCGGTCAAACGTAGCTTTCTCGACAGTAGAAGCGCTGTGCTGGTTCAAAGTATGTTGGGAATTTCGCAGAGACATTCATTAGCACGTATTTACCACACTTGGATTAGTCAGCGTGGTCCTTGGAAATAGTTATGAAAATATAGCGCATTTTAAAAGAAGACGAACCCTGAAATCAAAAATGGAAAAGCCAGAAAGTGAACAAAAGAAATACTTTCAAATTTAGAGATACCTCATATCAAACATGTGGATTACAGTTATTTAAAATGGTCATCAAAGTATTTTCGTAGTATACCGTAACAATTATTATTATTTGCATGCTTTTTAATATGTTTATAAACAGACTATCAAGGGTGCGTTGTTGAATATAATACCCGAATATGCGGGTACATGTCTAAGCGAGTAAGTATACTAACTTATGGTAATGACATGATACATAAGTAATAACAGTTGTTGAAATCTACTGTGAGATAAGGAATTAGTTTTAACAGTTGTCAGTACGCTATAAAATCAATACAGGAATCCCCCGTTATATGCGAATTTAGGACGCAAGCAAATACAGGCCGATTTTTGGCAGGATGTTCCTAATAGCAGGTATCTCCTTAAATTCGGAAATTTACGGTAATGTGGATTCCCGTTGTGCTAAATATTATTCGACAAAACCACCGTAACACAGAAGTTCGGTGGTGGGCACCTACTTAATTTGTTGAACGGTACGCACAGTTGATTATACGAATAAAGAAAAACAAACCCGCGCCAAAACCTCAACTCGAACTAGTCCACCGACAAACAACCGAAAACTAGACCCTGCGGGTCGGGATGAGTGCGTAATTAGTCGAATTGGTCAACCGTTCAACCTGATGCGCGTACACAAAAAGTGTAAACAGCTCCTTCAGTTTCGGGGACAGGAAACGGGTGCCTGTTATTTCGGTTGTGACACCTTGTGTTATCCAAAAATGCGATAAGCGGTTACAAAGTCTTCTGTCGAGATTATCCTGTAACTGTTACCATGGGCTTGCAAAGTAGGTCAAAAATAATGTTTTAAACTGATCTCAAACCTAAGTCGAAAGTTAATATTAAGCTGCCCTTTTGATGGAAAAAAATAATTCTAATGACTTTTCTGCGTCCCTTGAACCTCAAGAATCCTATAAGTTTAATTTTTAATGAACAATATTAAAGCGGTAGACGAAAGATAACACAGATGTAAGTGCATACAGGTTGACCGATAATGTTTTACTTTTAAATGAAGTGATTTTCATTAATAACCACGCTTTATTTATTGATGCTTCATACAAATTCTTGGACATGGATAATGAGAACATGATATATTTTTTTTTTGATTTTTCACCATAACTAATTTTTTAAAAAATGTTTAGATGGAATATATACCTTAAAAATATAGTGTTAATATTACAACCCCAGGATACTGTTTCGGAAATAATAATGCCGAGTATCAAAACTGTAATGTGAGTCGATTCTACAAACAAATATTTCTATAAATAAACGATTAAAAATTTAACAACTAAGATATTTTTAAAAGAGAAAAAATGAGCAAGCATATAAAAACGTCTATCTAAAAAATACAGTCGACAACCTATTTTTTTCTAACAACTACAATACATTACAATTAAAATTCAAACATGACTATTTTCTCTGCGCATCTCATGAAATGATCTAAATCATTCGTTATTTCATAATTGCCCTACTAAGCTACGCATCATTTCTACCATTGAAGGAGAACTATTTCTACGATGCTTGATCACTAAAATTGCGAAAATGATATGCCTCCAGAGAACAAAACTGTAGGAGAAAAGCAAAAGAAGGAAGAGCAGCAGAAGAGGAAAGAATAAATACAACAGAATAAAGCAGAAGCAGATGAAGGAGGAGAAGAAGAAATGTGGAGGAAAAGAAGAAGGAGGAGGAGGAAGAGGAGAACGAGAAGAAAAACAAGAAGAAAAGGAGGAGAACGAGAAGAAAAACAAGAAGAAAAAGGAGGAGAAAGAGGAGAACAAGAAAAAGTAGGAGGAGAATAAGAATAAGGAGAAGCAGAAGAACAAGAAGAAGAAAAAGTAGGAGAAGAAGAATGAGAAGAACGAGATGAAGATGAAGAAAAAGAATGCTAATTATTTTCCGCCATTTTAAAAGACACCTCCCTAATCCAGCAAATCATTTTTTTCTCGTTCCACTTCCCTTCTTAACTCTGCACCGTCCACGCCCCCTCAGCTCGCCAAACCGCACTCGCGTGATCCCCACGAGCGAGCGTGAAAGAGCGCGTGGGGCAGCTGGCCTCCCGAACAAAGAAACTTCCCGGTGGTGGCGGCTACTCGGCCGACATGTCCGATCGGCTCGACCCGCTGACCCTGGGGTCGAACCGGAGGCGCGCCGCACCGCTCGCGCCGGCCAGCAGCTGCGGGCCCACTCCCGTTACCGCCCCGGCGGGGAGGCCGATTGGGCTGCCGGATTGCGTCCGGCCGCGGCGGGAGGCAGCGGTAACGGGGACGGCGCTGCTGGGTGCTCCACGTGCGGCCGCGAGGCGTGGGTCGAGTCGACTCACGCCGGGCCGGGTCGGGTTGGGTCGAGTCGGGTAGATTCGAGTCGGGTCGGGTCGAGTCGAGTCGGGCGGGTCGAGTCGGGTCGGGTCGAGTCGAGAAGGGCCGAGTCGAGTAGGGCCGAGTCGAGTAGGGCCGAGTCGAGTAGGGCCGAGTCGAGTAGGGCCGAGTCGAGTAGGGCCGAGTCGAGTAGGGCCGAGTCGAGTAGGGCCGAGTCGAGTAGGGCCGAGTCGGGTCGGGGGACGGCGGACGACGCGTTTTTGGGGAACAAAACATTTTTTGGCAGTTTTCTTTCGTGACCGGCCACAGAAGCCAAAATCGTCAGCTAACGTTTGATTTTATTGTCCGTTACTACGGTGGAATGGTTATGCTGACTAGACTCTTTAAACCAGCTATTCCTGATTCACTCCAATTTTATTTTTAATGGAAAGATTTTTAATTTATGAACTTATTTCATAAAATTCATGGGTGTAAAAGCACCTCGAGCATTGAACATTTGATTTTCGTCATGGGAGATTTCGAAAGTAAATGTTACAATGACAAAACACATTTTATATGATTTATTAAGTACTAAATAAGACTTTTTATTATATGTAGTGAAATATATGATACCGAGTGAATTACTACAACAGTTTGAATAGGAAATGTTAATTACTGAGACGGGTCGACGGTTTTAGTAACTGTTGCAAATGGGGTCTGCGTTCTGCAAATGGGTTCTGCAAATTCATTTCAATGTTCTATTTCGTTTCACAGAGATTCAAATTCCAACTTAATACGTAGGAAAAAGTAACTAGATTTGTGTATCCCAACTCTTCCACAGACATCCAAACACCTCTTCTACATAAGCAATGTGACTGTTGAACACACTATGTTGTACCATTATGTACAACTAGGGGACACAGCAAGGCTTCCCTATTGCTTTGTATTAAATAAATACAAATCAATTTGAAATGGACATTAACTACACTTTAACGACGTATTAAACTTCAGACAGCCTTCTCTCTAGGTCGCAATTACAATGTTGTTCGATACGAGTCGACGCGAGGCGTGGAGTTCAAAAATATATCCATAGATTGCACTTCAAAAAGGTCCCTTGGGAGCGGTGTACAGCCCACCTCGTCGATTAACTTCATAAAAACAACGCCCGCACATTCCCCATTCAATTCAAACCACTATTAAAATATTCCAAATACTAATAAGAACAAAATGTGAACCTTTCAGCGAAATCTGCCGAATACTTGTACCAGAGATACGCAAATTTCCTTTCATTTATATTTAGATGAGGTACCATACAAATTTCTCGTATCGTAAAAGTTTCTCGAAAAGAGGTCACAACCAGGAAAAGTTTTAGGAGCCCTGCCGTAGACCCGGGTGAAAATTCCGCCGCAACGTATAACCGGGCCGTCTTGGAAGCGCTCTCAAATCGAACACCGTCAATTATAGGAAAGATTTACAGCCCGTAAAACGAACTGGATGATGGAACTCTAAGATCGCTCGCCGACACACTCCATCACCTCGCGGCCATCTTTCCACGCACGTCTCACGCATAAATCCCTGGAGCAGTTTCCGAGTTTATTGTGGTCGTAACGCGAGGCGAAGGCGTTCTTTCCTATCCGCGACCTCCGCTGACTCATTTGTCTCCGCGCAGTTATCTCCTCGCGATCGTGCGCAAGTGGCGGCGGTTTTTATCTCGGCGACTGCACGCTGGGGAGAGAAAGTGAACTAGCGCAACACCAGCTCCACGTTTTATTTACCGCTGTCAAACACTATCCTACGCCGACCTGGATGGCCGAGGTGGCTAAGAGTGAGTACCGACTCAGCGCTTCGGTCCGAAGGGTCGCGGGTTCGAGTCCCGCCTTGGGCATGGCTGTTTGTTCCTTGACTTTGTGTGTGTGTGTGTGTTGTCGCGGAGGGCCTCGCGTTCTGCTGACCTCAGATCAGAGGAGCCCGCAAGAGTGTTTGTGTAGTGTATGGTCGAATATGCGTCCCTTCGGGACGTAAAGGGCAACCGGCTGTCGGCTGGATAAAAGCCCTAGGGAAAAAAAATACTATCCTACGCCGACCCGGATGGCCGATGTGGTTAGAACGTGTGCCGACTCAGCGCCTCGGTGGGAAGGGTCGCGGGTTCGACTTCGTGTCGTGTCGGTGGGTATAGTTGTTTGTCCCTCGTCTCTCGTATGTGTGTGTGTGGTCGCGGAAGATCTTTTGAGTCTGCCGAGTCGTACATGGTTACACTGACCGAGGAGCCCGCAAGTGTGTCTAGTGTAAAAGGTTAATATGTGTCCCCCATGAGGGATATGGTGGGTACCCGAGGTTGTATAGCTGAAATCGAGATCTCTTGAAGCTGTACATATTTAGACAGATTTAAGTACTCTGTATTCACTTAAACGAAACACGTATTCTTCGTGTTTCGTTGCACGCTTTTTTCTTCTCTGTTATAAGGTGCCAATACAGCGAGGCATTTGCAGCTAGTCTGAAAACAGATATCGAACTGAAGAAGGAAATGTTGAATAGAAATATACCTACAACTAGATTCTCTTAATACAGTCCTTGTATTTTCCTTCAACCCTTTCTGTCCATAGGAGTGGACACAAGGGAGGGGGGACAAGAATTGGTAGGGGGTGACTGCCCTGAAAAATTCGAAAGGGGCCCCGTAGACTTAAGTAATACATTTACTTTTCAGAAACATAATAAAAATCCTAATATCTTTTTTTAAGCTGACAGTTTGGGGAATTGATACACGATATTTGGGGAAGAGGTTTTCCACACCTCATGGCAACCCTCTAAACTGGTCCCATACAAAATCAATTATCTTAATTGTCATTAAAGTTATAATCTTTCTCCTGGTTTGTTTTATTTATTTCCGATTAAAATATACCTTACGAAAATTTAAAAAAATCTGTAATCGAAAAGGAGGGGCGAAGAATCCAGAAATGTAGTTTCCCCTGCTTTTGTTTGAAGTTGCACACGCCTTTGGCATTGTGTATCTAGGTACCCCCCCTCCCCCAACTCACGCCAGACTAGTGCTCTTCCCTATTGTGCACACGTAAGAGGATTTTTTTCGCTACTTGATTGCGCGACCAAGCAGCGAAAGTGGACCGGCGCAAAACCAGCTGTACGGTTCATTTACCGCCGGCTCATACTGTCCTCCGCGCGTGTATGCCGTCGGCTGGTTGGACCGCTGCAGCCGAGTGGCTTTAGTGCGCCGAGTGTCGGCTGCGCATTTAACAACCCCTTTCACCGCTTACGTGGACAGATTGTCGCGCCGGTAATGCTCGTTGCATCACACATGGAAAACTTACATGTGTTCTCGCGTAAGGGAATGTAAAGAGAAACTTATTTGCTTGCAATCTGTAACACGCAAATGGACTGAAACGTACTATATTTTTGGGAGATCTTTTCGCCGGTGCAGCATTGATTCTACGTCTTAGACAGGCGTCTTTATACTCTGGTTGAAGCTTTGGGAGGGTTTCTCCCACCAGCCGGGCACCTCGGGGACAAGTTCTGAGTCCCCGAGCGGTCTCCCGTCATGTGTGGTAGTGTAGTACATATTAGTGTGTGTGGGTGTGTAAGGAGTGAGGATAGGACACTGCGAATGGCGGAGCAATACCCTAACAAACGGGCCACGGACTTCATCTACGCGCGATCTTTCCTACCACTTCCTTGTACTATGCTCTCCTCTTACATGCACTACACTATCACACAAGCCAGGAGATCGGTCGGGAACTTAGAGATTTTCCCGGCTGGGGCGGTGCCACGCTGATGGGAGATACGTGGTTGAGGGAAAACCTCGCTAGTCGACGGTAGGTCGGCGCCGGATCTCGCCCTACAGCGAGAGATCACCACCACCTCCCGATTAAACACACACTACACTTACTCGACTAATGGCCATAGCGTGTTGCGCGCTCGGAATCACTAACAATGAATCAATCCTCGAATGAGAGGCCACGTTGGAGTGTTGGGTCCGTGTTCGCATTAAGACGGCTCCACACATTCGGCATTCGCCGAGCAGCGAGGTAGTGCTCGCCCAATCCCGAGCTGCTGACGTGTTCGGCGAACGTTAGCTCCCTTTGATGTGTCCAAAAGACCGACACGCGGTGGGTAGGACGAACACCGAATGTTCGTCACTCGGCAAATAGCAAGCATCTAATCCACACCACTCGGGATTTGGCGAGCGGTTGCTCGCTGTTCGCCGAATAACGAATATGTGGAGCCGCCTTTACCAACCGTGTTCGGCGCCGTAAGATTCAACGGTTCCTTTCACCGCCGCGGGTCCAGGCCGTTCGGCCACTGGGCCTAAAAAAGACGCCGCCGACAGAACAATTATCCAAGCGGAAGCCACCGACCGATCGGGGCCACGCGACAACACGCACAACACAAAACAAATCCAATTCCGACAGGCGTAAAAACCATTTGTACCTGAGAGATTGAGTAACGGGGAAAACGTTCAAAGGTTTACAACGCTCATTATTTTCACGGCTAGTTAGTTTCAAATGGGCATTACTTGTTTACCGCATATCAAATGGAGTAAGTAAAAAGTACGTAACACCTTAATGCAATTGATAAGTTAAACAATCCTTTCCAGGCGAGTTTGGTTTCCAATGGGTGAAAAGAAATGCAACGACAAGAAACTCGATAATAATGTGCATTGTATGTTTATATGTGTAGTTTTTAAACGCAGGAAATAATTGTATATCCATATGATATTTTACTATTTCGTACTTTACCTCTCAGTCACGAGAACACCAACATGAAGATATAACTGCTTTTTACCTGAAACAGAAAAAAATTGTATCAAACAAAACGAAAAATGATGCATACACTTATTACATACACACACTAATTAGTTAACACATTTGGAAACTTTTTCTTAGTTCTTGTTGATATTCACATTCATTATTCTAAATTTATGACGTAAATGTGGGTCACAGTCGTAGTTTCTTTGACGATTTTATATACTTCAATGGGAAGCAAGATTTTGATGGATTGGCAATCACGTCAGAAGTTGTAAAAATCCTGACCAGATTCCCCCTTGCAAGTAGGGTGAAGTAAAATAAGGGCAACAACCCGTTTCAAAATTAGTACACATGCAATCAATTGTTTCACGTATGGCAACCTTTCTTCATTCTACCAGTCGCTTGTATTGAGGTTTCGTGTATTCTCGCTGTTCTTTTCGCTTTAAGGTTAAGTTTATATTGCTGACTTATTTACACGACAATTGCTCAACGCGGTCATGAAAAATGCCGCGGAAGCCTACGGGCTACTAATACTCTATTTGTGGTTCAAGCTAGTTTAATGTCTCTAGTTGAACGGGAAGCAGTTCTGTCACATGACAAGGACACAGGCGACACTAGAACAAGTCTTCGACGGCGGACTAGAGCTGTCCCAGGACAGGCTGCGTAATACCGTAGTTACTGCGCCGAGCACAAAAACATTGCCTCGTTGAGTGAGCAATTACTGAAGCGGAAGTCAAACCAGTCATCTCGGATGACCCCGTGACACAAGCTTCGGATCTAGCACATACGACGATTAACTATTAACGGTTAACGATTAACGGTTAACTATTGGCAACCAAGAAATATTGATAGTTCACAAACGAGGATTAGGAGATTTGAAGAATGTAAATAATTAAATTGCATTATGAATGCATTTTCTACGATTAAGGATAATCAAGCAATACATAAATGTTAAATGATGTTTAATACGTTAAAATAATTTTGAAGATATAAAACACATATCAAAATATTGAAATGTGTTTCAATGTAATAAACACTATTTAACTTATGGTTTGTTTGATTGTTTCTAATCCAAGGAAGTTCATTCACAATATAATTTAAAAGGGATTAAATGCTTAAAAGCAATTGTAAATAATACAACTTCATTCCAAATATATCTGCCCAATTTTGTAAGAAATTTCGATTCATTAGCAATCATCAACAGATCTCAGATGAAAGTGAAGAAAGCGATCTCAATTTGATTTCCACGCCTTGTATAGTGTACATGCTAGAAATAGAAGCACGCAGTTCTGTGCCTAAAACTCAAGTTACACTGTCAGTACTCTTAGTTGAAGTTACGAGAAGAGCCAGAAACGTGTTTTAAACTATATTTCGTGGTGAGCATCCGATAGTTTCATTCAGTGCTGAAGTATCTAGAAAGCCCACGCAAATATCGGATTATCGACAAAAAAAAAGCTTTTTGTATCGGAATCTGCAGTCGCTTTCTATGTGGAACAGGTGTTTTCTATTCAGCAAAAAACTTCTCTCTCTCTCTCTCTCTCTCTCGGAAGGGAAAAGTGTTTCTCACGTTTCTTCCGACATAGACAGCATTATATGCTAAATAAACACAATAGGTATTAATATAACAAGAGGTTTATGAACAATGATTATGAATAAGGTTTATGAACACTAGGTCATTGGCGCCGGTATCAAATTCAATTGAGACAGTAGTAAGCTACCGTTGTTTTAAGTTACGAAGTAAAATGCTTGAAAGACCAACAATAAAATAGTGTCTTACTAGTGATAATGAAAGTTTAAGTAGGTAAAATGTCAAATAAACCTTATAAATATTTAATAAACAATAATATTTTAACTAGCACAATCCTCCTCTTTAAGATAGTCCACTTGACCAACCTCAGACCAGAGAACATCTAGCTTTGGCGAAGATGTACCCGGGTTCCTCTATCTGTGGGTTTAACCATGCGCGCCATAAAACTAGAGGGGGAGCAACAACTTACCTAGAACCCTTTTCCCCATGAAGTATATTTCTTTACATAAGACACCTACGTGTTTCGTGCTGGTGCCTCCAAAAACTTCTAGGTAGCAGTTAGAAGCGCATGGGAAAATGGGTGAGTATTGATTCCATTAACTACATCAATCAGTAGTCCCGTAATTACAGTGGATGTCCTATACCGAAGGTGGCGGTGTTCCTCCCCGGTGGAACATGAAATTTGGGACCGACTGTGACCGAAGTTGCGCGTTTCCTTCCTCGAGGTATTTTCCATACCGTGGTTTTGCTCCAGTCGGAACAAGCTGTAAGCTCGTTCGTGTGTGTGTGTGTGTGTGTGTGTGTGTGTGTGTGCGCGCGTGCGTGCGTGCGTGCGTGCGTGTGTGTGTAAAGGGGAGAAGTAAGGGGAAGAAAAATTCGCGCACGGTGTGTTGCCCGTTTGTTACGGTACCATTTTATTCGCCTGATACCGACCAATCAAAACAACCGACCGCTAGAATTCTCCTCTATACTTGAGGTTTTCTAACATGGCAGTTGACGTAAGCCAGCTGTTACGGAGTCATCCAATCGAGAGCTAGAACTCCGTCACGGTGACATCACTGCGGTGACGTTTAAGCTCCCGATTGGACAAAACTGTCAACAGCTGATTTATGTCAACTGCCACGTTAGAAAACCCCAAGTACAGACAGTAGTTGCAATTCGATCCACCAATATATTTCGTACGGGCGATCCTCCAACATTGGGACCGCAACCCTAAAACAAACGAAAAAATCCTTCGTACGCCTTCCTTCGGAAGGGAAGTAAAGCCGGCTGTCCCATGTTAGTACATTTACTGCATGTAAAAGATCCTCAAGCCTAAATGATGCCTCTGAGCTAAATTCAAATCGCCTGTTTCGTCGCCCAAGTAATACCTTCTTTCTCCCATGGTTGGTGAAAGGAGTAACGAAATTTGCGTGGTCAGACGGAAGAGCAGGCCTCATGGCCTGAGTCTCGCCACGTAAAATAAGGCAAATTCAATTCAATTCAATTCAACCCTAGGCACTCCCGGTCAACGACGCTTCACAGACAACGGCGTTGCCACAGAGCAATTCCAGTCGACGCGCGTAAAGCACAGCATACAAATCAACAGCACTTCTCAAGTCAACGATCTCCCCCAGCACCGCGAGGCGACCGGTGCATCCACCCCAGCGCCATTGACACCGTGATGCCAGGCCGGGTCGAGCCGAGACGCTCCCACGCCGCGCGCATAACACGGTAACTGCCTGCGCGCCGTTTCGAGCCGCGTCGAGCCCCTTCCACGCAGTGCCGGTGCTATAGAGCGATTTTCCTAAAGATGAGCCAAAGTGACAGCTAGTGCTGGCAACATAACTGAGGTTCTGTGGCCGTTGTGCCCTTGAGCCCATACGACTCCATTCCCGCATTCGTTCGTTTGCAGTTGGCTAACTTGTAAATGGCTTCGACGCTTCCTTTTGTGATGTCCTCGTCCGACGAAAATATAGTGCGCTTTGAGAAATTAGGAAGTGCAGTGTTATGTGCTCTTCCGTAAAAATTCTTTTTTTCTATAAACATTACATGAAATATACTTTTTGTGTGATAAATATTATGTTTATTTTAAAACCGAGACTTGAATGCGAGATGCGTACCGGTGCACGTGTTTCAGGCTTAAAATCATTTTTCTTTCTATTTACATTCGTGGCAGTTTTCTTTCACTGTTTGTGAGAGCATGTTAAGAGATTTTCCACGTATGTAATTAAATTTCAATATTCCCCGGACTCGCGTACGTGCATATACCTCAGCGAAACTCTTAGACTTCTTCATAGGGATGTTTTCACAGGAGCCATTAGCACTTTACGAAGGGGCGTGGGTGAACAGCTGTCGCGGCGGAGAGATACTTCTCTGAAATACATGTGATGTTCACTTGTTTTCACCAACTGTCACTTTGGCTCATCCTTAGGAAAATCGTTCTATATACAGTCGACTCCGGCTATAGTGAACTAAAGTCACTGGTCCCGTTTCACTTACACTACAAATAAGCATGAAACCATTCGGTTATAGTGAACATGAGCCTCAGTTGTAGTGGACGTACAAAATACAACGTCCTAGAGGTTAATTGGATCTCGGATGTTATTAGGTGAGTAAAAGGGCCTTCCGGCCGACCTGGATGGCCCGAGGTGGCTAAGAGCGAGTACCGACTCAGCGCTTCGGTCCGAAGGGTCGCGGGTTCGAGTCCCGCCTTGGGCATGGCTGTTTGTCCCTTGACTTTGTGTGTGTTGTCGCGGAGGGCCTCGCGTGTTGCTGACCCCAGATCGGAGGAGAGACCGCAAGAGTGTTTGTCTAGTGTATGGTCGAATATGCGTCCCTTCGGGACGTAAAGGGCAGGGTCTTCGGAGAGTCGGACGGTGTTCCAACAGTAGAAGGGGCATTGAAAGATGTCAAGACTGCATTACGATATTTAGAAACAGAACAAACATTTTCTTCACATCCATATTTTGTTGCAAAAACCTCGATTTGTTTTATTTTTTTAATAAAGGGATTTAGGCACGTTGTAGAGTAGCAGGAATTCACAGCAATATCGTTGTTTTGCGACATCCTCTTTATCTTGCTGCACATTTTCACTTGTGCGATCTGAGGGAATTTTAGGAGGTTTTACTTCGATGGTGTATGAATGGAAGTGACTAAAGGGTAAAGTAGCGAAACACGATGTTCTCTCTTGTTAATTGTATTCTTTACATTCGATATTACTTTTTATTAACGTACTGCTAACATGTTGGTAACCAAACAATAAAATATACGTACTGTATTTAATGTACAGTAAATGTATGATAATAAACATTTACGTACTGTAATTAAAAATGGATAGAAAAATAGCATGTTTATAAGTCTATAAATAAAACATCGATGTTTTTTCGTCGAAAAGATAAGAGAAATTTATTTAAACTGCAATTGGGTGTAACCCATTTGCATTTAATTACATAAATAAGATAATACGGGTCATACAAATAATATAACAATGATAATAAATTATAAACTGATAATAATAATAATAATAAATAATAATAATAATAAATAATAATAATAATAATAATAATAATAATATAAAAACTTCTGATTCTTAAAACATTAAATTACATGAAAAAGAAAAGAAACGTCTATCATCTAAAGCCGCACTGAGTGTTTATACTATGTTTTCATCGACATGGAAAACCCTTTAGCGATGTATCGAAACATGGATGTTTTGGTACAATCTGCCTTCACTAGCTCGGGCACTGCTTCCCCGGGAGCCGAGACGAGATGCTCCCACGCGGGCCGCGTAATACGGTAACTGGCTGCGGGCCGCATAAGAACCGCCGCCGCGGCACTGTGAGTGGGCGATTACTCAAGCGGAAGCTCCCACATTGGCGGCGGCGGGTTCAGAACCGCTCGGGCGCCCAACCAACGTGTTACGTGCGGCCGCTGCGGAAAAGAGCGTCCGCGAAGGGAGTTCGTTGAACGCGACACGTGCTTGTGACGGCTCAACGCAGGTTTCTCTTTGAAGACGGCAAGTCACTCAAACGCCTTCCTTGCGAAATGGTTAAAAAAGTCATCAGGTCGAACCGATTAGGTGGCTAAGCAGGCATCAACTGATGTCGCTGCAATGCCTCTCACCGCGACGTCGTAAGGTTCGAGTCCCGAAGGGGTGGTAGGATATTCGACACTAACTGCAGTCGACTCCGGTTATAGTGAACTCGGATACAGTGAACTCGGATATAGTGAATCCTCGTTTATAGTGAACTCTGATATAGTGAACCCTCGTTTATAGTGAACTCGGATATAGTGAACCCTCTGTTATAATGAACTAAATTCACCGGTCCCGTTTCACTACATTACAAATAAGCATAATAAGACTCAGTTATAGTGAATCTGAACCTCGGCTATAGTGAACGTACTAAATACGTCCTGGAAATTAATTGGATCTCGTATGATATAAGGCGAATTGAAGGGCCTTCGGAGAGAGGGACGGTGCTTTAACAGTACATTGACAGGCATTGAAAGGTATCAAGAAAGCATTTCGATACTAAAGAGACAGTGGGACAACACAGAATCGAAGCACGAACCCTGGAGCGAATCGATGCAAAGAGCACGAACCCTGGAGAAGGATCTAGAGAAATTACTAATGAAAAATGTACGACGCAAACAATTGAAAAAAAAATCTTTTAAGGAGAAATGAAGATATTAAAATTTTGATTATGCTGTTAATGAATTTTGCTACATCTCTGAATTAATAAAATCAATCATTGTGGAGAATTTCTATTTCATTTAACGTATTCGGATATAGTGAACTTCTGAAATACTAACCCAAAACAGCTAGTTCACAGAAGTTCACTACAACCGGAGTCGACTGTACATACCTGGGCCGAGTACGGCCGCGGTATGGACCAGAATTCTAGTGAGAGGCCACTTTCTATGGAAACTCGCAAATAAAATCCTTAATTTTTACCCCATTATTCTTAATTCGCTTGACATTCTAACTAAAAAAAAACACACACCCAAAACTTGACTTGCTATGAGTGTCTCTATACAAGTGTTGCTCGTGACATCAGAGCTGCATCATTAAACCCACGTACAGTGATAATGCAGCAGTCCTACAGTATTCATATTTACCTGTTACTTTAATTTCCGTTGTAGCTTTCAATGTTGTGGCGTAACTCAGAACACTAGTGAAAACTAGTCGCCGGGATACGGGATGTCATCGCCCTGGGCCCTCGATCGCAAATTAACTTGGGGCGATAAAATAAAAATACGGAAATCGATGAGCAAACGAAAGTGAGATAGAGGGATAATAATTTAAAAAAAAATGCCTACGATATTTAATGTTATTGATTCCAAATAAACTATACTCAGTGATTTCAAATAAAGTAGCTCATTCAGATATATTACCCAATCTCGAGATAGAAATTCACCAAAAGAATTTTGATTCTCATGTTAAAATGTGCACGTAATGAACTGAACATGAATAACAAACGCATGCTAGCGTGGTAGAAAACGTATTCAAATACAAGTTTAGTTTATAAATGTTATACACGAAATATATTTCGCGTCTGATAATATAAGAGACATTCACTCTGTTATTTATATGTTGTTTTTATATGTTTTATAAGTAATGATATATTATATTGCCACATCACTTCACCCACTTAAAGTTTCTTCACTAAATA
Source organism: Teleogryllus occipitalis (assembly GCA_011170035.1). Lineage (NCBI taxonomy): Eukaryota > Metazoa > Arthropoda > Insecta > Orthoptera > Gryllidae > Teleogryllus > Teleogryllus occipitalis. The sequence goes on along the minus strand of BLKR01000321.1, from coordinate 163,392 downwards.
ATGACACCTTAGTTGACAACAAAATTGATTATCTCCTAACGGATTTGAATTTAGTCCTCTCAGATTATCTATGACATTTGAACATGTCGGGAAATTATTCTTTGTAATACATAAGCAACAGAGTTCATGTACGCGTTATTCTAACAAAAATACGTTTTAACTTTATTGCCATCTGTGATCGGAGTTGTGAAATTGTAGAGTTGCGGATACGACACAAGATAACTAGGTAGTATGCAAAACGTGTTCTGTGAGAAAAAACTTCCCAGTGTTGTACCGCCAAGTAATAGTAGTCCGGGTTGTACAGCAACACCGGTTGCGATATCGCTCAGATAAATAGAAGGTAACTTGCTGGGAAAAACACGTCCTTGTCTCTTGCTCTTTTCATTTTCTGCTCACTTTTTGATATTTATGCTCAGATGGTGGGCTGGGCAAGAGACAACTTTTGCGTCCTGGTACAACCAAAATAAAACATCCTTCGCCAAGTTCGATACCAGATCATCATGAACTTGCGACCTTATCAGAGAGTAGCACTTGTTAGTCTTGTCGAATGCATGCCATGCTTTACTAGCTTATCCGGAGTTTTAATTCAATGAAAATTTGTCGAAAGTGGGAGGATTCTACGTGTACAACACCTGAGGTAACTTTCGCTCCGTGTCATCTGGAAGATTTTTTAAATTTTGACTCACAAATGGATACATAATTTCTGACATCAAGGAGAGAAAAGTTCACGAGAATAACGTGAACAAACAAAATGAAGACACATTACGAAAGGACTATAATTCTGAAAGGCGCTGAGTCAACTGGATGCTCGGGAAAACAAATCGATTTGCCTGCAACCTTCAAGGAAATCCCCGCTTCAACTTTGAGAGACCGCAACACCACCAATTAAATATTCAATGGCCCATGAGTTCATGATTAGTTTATTTCTTTCTGTCATTTCCGACAACCTTTCGCATTAATTTAATGTTTCATTCATTTATTTCTGAATCAAATACTGACCTGTAGATAGACTTTAAGCAAATCCGCCTTCCTCTTTTGATGAAGATATTCGAAATCAATTACATTTCACTTTACGATATTAAGGATCCACATTACTCGTGCACATATCACGATTAGAACCTAAAACGCCATTTCGTCCTGTAAAAGCCTCAAAATTCCTGTATAGGAGGCAATTTATATAAATAAACTAGTATTTTTTATCCCAACCTTAAAATATTAACGAGCCGCCAATTATGAAAAAAAAAAAAAAAAAAAAAATTCTGGGCATAAAATTTTTTTCTAAGTGGAGGAAGTCACAGCAGTGTTAGTATTTACATTTTTCTGCGTTTCTTTTAACATTTAATACTCACGATTTTTTTAAAAGTTTAAACTATAATAATTACAATGCATATAAATTTATAACTTCCACGACAATAAAAACTGCCCATTTTCGATATTTCACAGTATATTTTCCCCGTATAAAAGTCTACTTCAAGCGCCAGATTACATTTTGGAACCTAAATATCTCTTTATTACACAACCGAGATATTATCACTATCTCGTGAAGGAGCATCATTTCGGGGCTGAGTCGGTTTCCGTTCGTATTGCGGTGTTGTGTTCGGTTGGAATGCTGGAAGGGAAACCCGAACCGCAACGCAGCGCGCCAGTCGAGCTCTGGCGATCTCGCTTGACGCAAGCCGCGATCAGGGAAACCAGAGGCGGCCTGCAAGCGGCAAGCGGTCCGCGCTCGAATCCCCAGCTCAAAAACGCCCACGAGCCAGCTGCCACCGACTCACACCGGCCTCCACCCGAGACGCTGAATTGGTACAGGGCGAAATGTTGATGAAATAATTGGGCAAAAAACACATTCCCGCTTTTCACATAATTACCAGTGAATGAGTAAAAGAGTGAGTGAGAAAGTAAATAAGTGAGTGAGTGAGTGAATGAGTGAATGAGTGAGTGAGTGAATGAGTGAATGAGTGAGTGAATGAGAGTGAATGAGAGTGAATGAGTGAGTGAGTGAATGAGTGAGTGAGTGAATGAGTGAGTGAATGAGTGAGTGAGTGAATGAGTGAGTGAGTGAATGAGTGAGTGAATGAGTGAGTGAGTGAATGAGTGAGTGAGTGAATGAGGTGAGTGAGTGAATGAGTGAGTGAGTGAATGAGTGAGTGAGTGAATGAGTGAGTGAGTGAATGAGTGAGTGAATGAGTGAGTGAATGAGTGAGTGAGTGTGAGTGAATGGTGAGTGAGTGAGTGAATGAGTGAATGAGTGAGTGAATGAGTGAGTGAGTGAGTGAATGAGTGAATGAGTGAGTGAGTGAGTGAATGAGTGAATGAGTGAGTGAAGATGAATGAGTGGTGAATGAGTGAGTGAGTGAACGTGAATGAGTGAGTGAATGAATGAGTGAGTGAGTGATGAGTAGTGAATGAGTGAGTGACTCATGAGTGAATGAGTGAGTGAATGAGTGAGTGAATGAGTGAGTGAATGAGTGAGTGAATGAGTGAGTGAATGAGTGAGTGAATGAGTGAGTGAATGAGTGAAGATAGTGAGTGAACGGAGTGAGAGGTGAATGAGTGAGTGAACGAGTGAGTGAACGAGTGAGTGAACTAGTGAGTGAACGAGGAATTGAACGAGTGAGTGAACAGAGTGAATGAACGAGGTGAGTCTGAGGAGTGAGTGAATGAGAGTGAATGAGTGAATGAGAGTGAATGAGTGGTGAGAGTGAATGAGAATAGTGAGTGAGTGAATGAGTGTGAGTGAGTGAGAGTGAGTGAGTGTGAGTAGTGAGTGTGAGAGGGCAGTGAGAGTGTGAGAGGGTAGAGTGAGTGAGTGTGAGAGGGTGATGGTGAGGTGTGAGAGGGTGAGTGAGTGAGTGTGAGGGAGAGGGGGGTGAGTGGTGAGTGTGAGAGGGTGAGTGAGTGAGTGTGAGAGGGTGAGTGAGTGAGTGTGAGAGGTGAGTGAGTGAGTGTGAGTGAGTGAGTGAGTGTGAGTGAGTGAGTGAGTGTGTGAGTGAGTGAGTGTGTGAGTGAGTGAGAGTGAGTAATGATTCCGGGCACGTATACTGCTAATGTTATTAGACCCGTACGTGCTGTGCACATTACATAGACAAACTTTAAACTCCTGACAAGTCTTCCGGAATGTGTGGTGGTGTAGTGCATGTAAGAATGTAAGTATCCAGGTATCTCCCACCAGCGGGGCATCGCCCCACCCAGGACAAGCTGTAACCTACCGATTGGTCTCCCGACATACGAGGTAGTGTAATGTAAAGTATGGGTGTGGGGGGTGAGGGATGAGGATAGGACAAGGAAGAGGAAGGAAAGATCAGGCGGTCTGTGGCCCGTTTATTAGGGCTCCAGCATTCGCTTAGTAATGATCGAAGAAACTACAGAAATTTGGCGATCAGAGCAACCAGCCGCAAAAGTTTCCTCCATACAGCGGCTGAAATCGACTTCGCTGTCTAGCTAGAGTCGAAAATGTGTCACTGTCGGGGCTCGAACGCTAGGGCCTCTGGGTCTGCGACGGCGCAGAAGCAACAGCTATCGATGCTGCTCCACCGCAGCCGGTACCGCAATCGAAGCAGCTGCCAGAGAATCCCATTTACTGCCCACCTGCCTCCGCCCGAGTCGCTGAATTCGCACAGTGCGAAATGTTGCTGAATGAGGTGGGAGAAAATTAATCCTTTCTGCTATATTTTAACTTAAGAGGGATCGCTCAAAAATGACATTTTACAAAACAGGTTTTGTTTGTAGATGTGCCGAGAATCTAAAAGTGCGAAAAGTAATAAAAAGAACGCAAGACGAGTTTATTGTACCGGTGATTGCGTGTTTTCTTCAGTGTAGAGGTGATAAGAATTACCCTGTACTGTAAGTCTCTGATGTCGCGTCGTACGTTGCGAAATGTTACTGAACGACTGAAAAATCTCTTTCTGTTGTCTAAAATGTTTCGGATAAATGGCGATGGATGACATTTGACCTGTATTTTATTTTTCGAAGTCTTCAGAAAATCAATTCATTAAGACCAATCAAAAACACAAGAGGATATTTTTGTTTTATCAAGAATATAATGGTATTCGTTACTTTCTCAGTAGAGGATTGAAATCCTCAGCTAAGAGAGCATTAGAGGCAAATTAACATTTCTTCGTAATTATTTGAACACTCGCATTCTGAGTAAAAAACCATACTTAATATTACTAGTGAGAAAAACTTGAAAAAAAGTGATCAAATTCGTTAGTTCAAGCAGAGAAAATTCAAAAGGAAGGTAGGAAAATCAGTTTCTTTCAGGTCGAGGGCGAGAGAGAAGAAAGAAGTTTTGCATCACGAAACAACTAAGCAACAATGCCCCCACTCTCACAGTTTTACGACTTGTATCCAGCGATGTTCCGAAAAGATGCGATAGGGTTATAGAAGTGTTTTCGAGGGGCCACTGCTTTTTAGTTGGTGCGAAAACTCTCAACTGAACATCGCCACCATTAGCTCCCCTCAATGATGAATCCTCATTAATCTGAACGAGAAGATCGCGTGTGTTACCAACATCGCTATTGCTTCTCCGAAATACACCACAGTCATCATTGATTTAGTCACCACTGTCGTCCTCACTACTGTCAATATCACATTCCGCAAAACTATCATTGTCACCATCTCCAACCTTTGCCGTTACTGCCATTACTGCCATCATCACGATCGTCATTATTGACAGTAATGTCATCGTCACAGACGTCACCGCCATTGTTATTAATCACTTCCATGCTAGTGCTCGCCCATTATAATCATCGACTCTGCCATCATCTTCAATTGTGTTATTGCTATTTCTGCTTCACCAACACCATTTTGTTTGATTGAAGATACCGGGCACTTAAATTGATAAGAACATTAGTCCTGCAAGTCAAGTGGGAGATGGCGGCTATCTTCCCTCCCTGAATGGTGAGATTCGGTGCCGACCTTCCCGTGAGCTTGCTGGATTTTCCCCGACCAGGTATCTTCCACCAGCCGCAGTCGGAACAAGATCTAAGCTCCCGACTGGTCTCACGGCACGTGTGGTAGAGTAGTGCGTGTAAGGAGTGAGAATATGACAAGAAAGAGAAAAGAAAGATTGCTCGCGGTCCGTAACCCATTTGTTAGGGTACTGCTCCGGCATTCGCCTGGTATTGATGAGAAAAAACACAGAAAACCACCGATCAGACCATCCGGTCGATAGAATTCTCCTCCTGAATTCGACCCAGAATATGAAGCTAGTGTCGAAAATTCTGCCATCGTTGGGAGCGGAACCCAAGGATTTCTCGGTCATAGGCACCACAGTGACGTCCCTAACATTAGTCACGCACTCGCTACTGCTCGCCCATCGCATTCAACGACTCCGCCATTTGCCAGTGGCATTTTATTTATTTATTTATTTATGTATTTATATTTTACGCCAAAGCAGTTAAAAATATGTGTGACGTGCTTCGGGGAGGAGTGAATTCTGTGATCCCTACCCTAAGCCATATACAGGTTGAATTCTGAATACAGAACGAAATGAGCGATTTTGGCAAGAATTGTTAACAAAATATTCGCTCCGAAGCAATAAAATCTATTTCAAGAGTAAATCAGCAATAAATTTGGACTCTTATCCCTCATCATGCCCTCCGTGAAGGAATAATACTTTCTGCCGCGACGTGGAGAACGATAATTTGAATAACTATATTTCCCATTGAATTCTAGGAGACGTGCAAAGATAATGAAGTTACTTCTATGTTCAAAAACAAAACAGGGGACCATCTCAGCATTTGCTCCAAAGATGAGAGAAACGGGACGAAAAACCTGATCGAGAGGGGGTCATTGCTATTTCTACCCTACCATCGTCAACATCAACATCTTCACCACTCGCGCCATTCCCTTAGCCACCGCACGGGGCGCATTGCTGCGGTGCAGTGAGGCAAACGCGGATATTTCGCAACGCCCACGGCCGGCCGACGGCAGCTGCTCAGAATGCACCGCAGAAAAAAAAGAAAGGCCGCCGGCACGAGGCGGCGCGGAGTGTGGGGGCGGGGCGCGAGCGGGGGGCGGCCAGTCCAGGGCCGCGACGGTGGCGCGGCGACCTGGTGAAAGTCGCCCGACGACGTCGGCGTCTCCGCCCGCGCAGCTGCAGCCACCGCCGCCGCGCGCCCACGGTCCTCGACGCCAGACGCCAGCAGCCCCGGGCGCATCTGCCGCTGCAGGCAGCGAATCCTCGAAAGCTGCTCTCGCGGACAGGGGTTCTCTTTACTCCCCCTCCCCACACTCTAATAGTGCTCATAAAAATGGCACACGTTCTATTTTCGAAGAAGAAAAAAAATTAAAAAAGAAAAGAAAACATAGAAAAGAAAAAGAAAAGAAAAAAAGGAAAGAAAAAAAACAACTGAAAAAGCGTAAGTTAAAAATGGTTTGGACCTCCTCTTTTACAACTACATTATTGATCTTTTAGATAATTTTGTTACAGAAACCCGCTCTTCAAAACTAGATCTTCAATTACCGTCAATTTTTTAAAATATATCAGTAATTTTCGCGTAATTTTGACCATAGGAACAATTCGTAAACTAAATTTTTAGTTTACTTTTTTTTCTTTCTCAATGACAAGATAGTTTGTTTAATAATATGGCTTGTGTGCTATTTTCTTTAGAACATTTCAAACTGAAGATAGACGTTTCTTTATTAACGCAGTCAACTCGATAATAGATTTTTAGCTATTTCATAAACGATTTCAAAATGAATACTCTTCGAGTAATTTTGAGTTACATGGTGGCAAAGTTTCTTTTCTTTAGGATCCGCCCGACAATTTCTGCGTTTAAGGTAAGAGATTTCTTTCAATCTATTCGTCTGTCTCAATTTGTCTTAAATCATTAGACGTATGGTTACTTCAAAACATAAATAGTTTTCGCCTTTGGATACCATCGTTTGATTTTCTCGAGTACTGTTGTAGCACTGTAGTTCTTTTATTACAACAAAATATGTTCTTATCGGAAACACACAATTTAACATTTTATTCAAAACTGACCTTCTTTATGCAATTTCCAAACAAAAAAGGACATTAATACAACTTGGTCATCCTTTCTAGCAGAAAGTCTTGAGAAGTTGATATATCTCGCTCAACACTTGTGCAAACGATTAAGTGTCTAGTTCTGGAGTGTTGTCTCAAATAACGTATTAACTCTTTAGCAAAAGCAACTCAATAAGAGACCGTCCTACAGGCCAATCTGCGAACTATTAAAATGACTCTTACAAGTACTAAAACCGTCGGTTGACAACGTATAAATCTACACGCCAACTGCCAACTTAAGTTTCTTTTCATGAACCGCGCACCGAGGTATTTTTAACCCGCGCACTCCAATTGCGTGGCCCGTCGCCCTTTTAGCGCTGCGACTCGCATGATTTAGCCACCGCAACGTGCGAGTTCTGGCGCCAGCCTCCCCCCTCCGCTCCCTTTCATAAAAAGGCCCATAAACACCGCGGTAATAGAGGCGACGCTAGCAGCGTCGACTTTTACGACGCACCCGCCTTGGCGCCGCCGGTCTTCGGCCCTCCTTCAGGCGTCGCGACGCTGGGAGAGGCGGGGCGGGGCGGGGTCGTGGTGGGGCGGGGCGGGGTGTGACGGGGCGGGACGGGGTGAGGCGGGTTAGGACGCGGCGGGGCGGGGCGGGACGGGACGGGGCGGGTCGAGGTGCGACGCGGCGGGACGGGGTGAGACGGGGTAGGACGGGGCGGGGCGGGGCGGGACGAGGCGGAATGGGACGGGACGGATCGGCAGGAGCGGGCAGGACAGGACGGGGCAGGACGGGGGCAGCGGAACAGGGGAGGGACGATGCCAAGTGAGCAGGTTGAACAGGACAAAGCCAGAGCCTTGGGAGGGCGTGGCGGGCAGAAAGGAACAGGTGGACCGGGGCGGAGCAAAGAAGGGATGGGCATGGGCGGGCAAAGGAGCGAGACAAGGCTAGGCTGGGCTGGACTGGGCTGAGATGGAGCTGGGCCGGGGCAGAGCGGAGCGGGGCCGAAAGGGAGCTTGGGACGGGGCGGGCCAGGGATATGGCGACGCAACAGAGGCGCTCGGGAGCCAAGTAACGGTGGATACAGAACGGTGGATACAGTGGCAATGATAAATCGTTTTTTCGTTTTAACATGAAACAGTCTTTAAAAACGGTCTATAGAGGTGGTCGTTTGGGGATAAAGTATTATTTCCGAGCGCTTCCAATACAGAGGTCGTTTGTCTCGTACGTGTAGTGCATCCCGGAGACGGTTGTGATCCTCCCCCCCTTGAACGTAAGATCCGGCGCGGATCTAAACCTTGGCTGGACGAGTTTTCCTACAGATATAATGCTCTTATTCGCCAGCACCGCCCCAGCCGGGACAAGCCCTAAGCTCCTGACCGGTCTCCCGGCATGTGGGGTAGTGTAGTACATGCTAGTGTAAGTGTGTGTGTAAGGGGTGAGGATACAACAAGGACGAGGAAGGAAAGATCGCGCGCGGTCCGTAGCCCGTTTGTTAGGGTACTGCACTGGCATTCACCAGGTGTTGATCGGAGAAACCACGGAAAACTACTGATCTCAGCAGTCGGAGCTAGAATACTCTCCAGCCAGTGGATTCGATCCTATTTTACTGTAGCAATCCGCCGCCGTCGGGACTCAAATCCTCGGATCCTTCTTTTAACGAAGCTCGAGGCTCCAGAGGCAAGTGTCGCCACTGAGCTATCGCCACCTGTCAATGGTTTGGTAAAGCATCAAGTTATGCAAATTCGTTACAATAATATCGCTGAAATTTCTGCAATAGTACTGCCTGCGAGACTTAATATGGGATCGTTTTGGACAGAAAAGAGGATATTAAGTAATGACGCACGTTTCGCTCGCGTATATGGCACCGTTGGCCCTCCAAACGTGAGGCAATAAGAGCAAAATTTAGACTCACGTGGCGCCTTCATAGAGACGTAGCTCGCCAGTGCGTATGCCGATCAGAGCAGATGTGAATTCGCTTGAGAGAAATCTACTAGACTTAATCCTTCACACTGACATAGGTGCTCTATAATGTATTCAACGCTTATTCAGGTGTAATTGTGCTGTTTAATCCTAGCTATTGCTGGATATGTTACAATTTGGTAGTAATTACTTATTATTTTATAAATACGTAACAAAACTCCGTAATGAAAGTACAATTGCAGTAGCAACATTCAAGATAATAGAAAAGAATCTCATTTTGTTCAATCACATTTGCATTACTGCAAGCTCACATAAAAACAAAAACAAATCACAACAAACTATTTTGATTGAAACAGTTGCTAAATAATCCAAGATTTATTACAACAAATATTTTTTGCACAGCCCTAATTTTATGTACATCCTTTATTTTCTGTTCGAGTATTATATTTCACATACGTATCTGCTTTTTTGTTGTCAACGCGTCAATATCCATAAACTTGGTACGGACGACAGATTTATCCCGAAAGGTCGAGAAGCGGGCGACCACATGCCCCTGAATTCGTCGAGTGGGAGGAAAGGAAAGTGGACGGGCGAGATTGAGAGTGAGGGAGACAGAGGGGGCGGGGCACTGAGGATCAACGGGCGGCATCCGCTAGTAGAGAAGAAGGGGAGGGGTGAGGGGGCGGGGCAGGGAGAAGGACAGCGACACACAAGAGGGAAGAGGCAGATGAAAAACGAGGGCGGGACCACACGCAAGGAGACAGGACACCGCATTAGTCACAGAGCAGAACGAATTATTTTAACTCTTGACCCTCGCTCTGAATCGTGGGCGAGTAACGTGCTACTTGTGTAACGGGAGCAATTTGGGTGACACTGTTTAACAAAGACGGTTTCTGCGTCTTTTGTGCGATTGTATAAAAATATTTTGTAAGTCGTATTGAACAAGCAAACATATGTAAATAAAAAAACAACAAAAATTAAAAACAGACAAAAAAAATTTGATTGTCAGCTTACGATGATCTGAAAAAATGCGTATTCATAATATCAGTATTAAATGAAAACGATCTGCACTTCAACAATAGGAATAGTTTTCTTACAATTTAAGTATCATTTGTTTTTGTAGTACGTGAACTCTTATTACTTTAAAGTTATTAACGGAACCAAATTTAAAGTGTCCCTTAATCGTCAAAGTCTTTTTTTTTATCTAACCACAAACTGTTTAAAATGTGCAAAAAAACTGAGGTCATTCAAATTGTACTCTTGCGATGACTCGTGCGATGAAGCGATTTGTTTTAAATTACATTAGTGATGCTTTGAAAAACAAGTATAGCTTCATTATCTTCAGCTACATTGTTAAGTAATTTTTTGGCGTCATTGAAATTGAATTTAACACCACATTTTGACTTACGGTAACCAATCAAACTTGACAGCAAAAGTCACTACACCGCCACTACAACAGTCACTACACCAACTATCACTTCTTCAAAACGTATGAAATTTTGATGAGAATCGATTTGATTTTTTTATGCGTTCAGACTTTAAGAGTTCCGTGTTTTTTCACTTTTTAAGTAGCTTTGGAAGCGATTTTAAAACGTTTTAATCTTCGCAAATTAAGCACCACACTAATATTTATGGATAGGTTCTGAACTGAACTTGGAAAATGAATGGAAGCCTACGCAGTTTTTTAACTGTTTTTTTGACGTAAAATAAATAAATAAATAAATAAATCATATTTTGGAAAATGAATGTACAGCATACGCCGAGCTCAAGAGATCAGCATCTCGTTGCTCAGTGTTGCACAGGGAGAGGTGAAAAGAGTATTTGCAGTTTAATTTTCACCAAAAATCACTAAACCCGTGCATTTAATTATATATTTTTTCTTAAAAAAATGACACCTGAAAACCTAATATTTTATAACGCAACCTCTGAGAGGTTTGCTGTGAGCTCCAAGGACGAGACGCCGAACCTGTCAGAGCGCATCCCCGTCGACATCCCATCAGGCGTCGCGCCCCGGCGCGCCTGGGCGTCGGCGTGGGATGTCGAGGGGCGTCGAGGGGGGCGTGGCCGGATGCGCGTGGGTGCAGACGCGGCGCGCGGCGTCGCGCCGACGGCGACGCCCGGCTGAAGAGAGCAGCGCCTTGTCGCTCAGTGGAGCATTCAGGGAGGCGAAATGATCAGTCTATTGCGAGGGCCACTCTTGTCTGTGTGATGGAACGGAATTAGGCTTACGTCTCACTTACGTCGTCCACTTTTGTGATTGGTTGAAAGTGATTCCGGTCGCGTCAACAGCTTAGGTCATTTGTCCCGTAAGTCCCCATGCTTTTATCGGGAGGTGGCGGTGATCTTCCCCGCTGGATGGCGAGATCCGGCGCCGACCTATCGTCGGATGGTGGGGTTTCCCCCTAACCAGGACTCTCCCACCAGTGGGGCACCGTCCCAGCCGGGACAAGCTCTAAGCTCCCGATCGGTGTCCCGACATGTGTGGTAGTGTAGTGCATGTTATTGTAGATGTATGCGTTTGGGGTGAGAATAGGATAAAGAAGAGGAAGAAAAGATCGCGTGCGGTCCGTGGTCCGTTTGTAAGGGTACTGCTCCAGCATTCGCCTGGTGTTGGAAAAATCACGGAAAACTACCGATGAGAGCAGCCGGCCTCTAGAATTCTCCTCCAAACAGCGACTGAATCCGAACTAGCTGACAAGCTACTGCCTAAAATCCTGCCACCGTCGGGACTCGAACCTAGGATCTCCCGGTCAGAGGCGCTGCAGTCCACTTTTATGGGAGGAATTATCATAGTGGTGATTTACCATTGTCTTCCACTGGATGACTGTTGAGGTGAATGTTATTTATTTATATGTATTTATAAGGTCACTTCATCTTCCCTAGGTATTTACGGCCATCGCAGGTATCACTTAGGCATTTCCAGTCATCCTACAATCCACTGACCATCTCTTTTATCCCTACATACTTTTCACGGCATGGGTCATCCTTTAGAGGCTAAGGTAACTTTACTGAGGCACTTAGGGAGCTACACCTTGAAGTGCATTTCACACAGTATGTCCTCCTGCTCCAACTTCCCCCGTTTTCAAGGTAGCCCCTGGGCTCTACTCTGTCACTCGCTTCATCTCGGACCGTCATTTGCCATATTTTCCGAGGTAGCCTTTGGACCCACTTCTGTACTTTCACCCTTTAAGAGGAAGGAGAACCAGCTCCCAAATTGCGCGTTTCGTTATTGCCCGTAGGCCCGTAAAGGATGCACTTCTTTATTATTTCGAAGTTGTAATGAGGGGTTTGGAAGGAAGAGAGTTCACAGGTGACAGGTGAGAGAGACCCACAGTGCCACAGGTCATAAGCAGTCATTGATGCCCGCGGCTGGATTTGAACTTGTGACCCTTCAAGACGACGATGTTGAAGTAGTCCCACTTTGACGACCTTAGTGACATGGGCCTAGAAATATTTTGGCTCTGTGAATTGAATCCCGGCCTCCGGTTTACAAAACCATCGAAGACTAATCGCCTTCGAGAATTTACGTAAGGGGGATGACAATAAGTGATGAATGTCGGGCCGGATGAAACACATGGTGATAACAACCACCAAGCGTCAACATCAATGTCAGCAATCTATGGTTTCACATGATGACGTACGCGGGTGTCGGACACACAGTCACCATACTGCTATGTAGTTTCAATCCCCTGCACCTCAGAAAAAGATCCTAGCAGAATTCTACATGTAGGTTGAGTTCTCCTACACTCTTATCTTAAAGATCTAGTTTGGGTCACATAATTTTAAATATCCCAGCTCAAAACGCAGTGGCAATGTCAATATTGGATAAACGAATAAAAATGCAAGCAATTTAGAACACACGCAGTCCCAGAGTCTCCCTTGACCTCGCACGCCGGCAACCCTGCATGACCCACACGCAGTTTTGCAGGAAGGGGGCGAGGCGGTCGGGCGGGGGGGGGCGTGGCGTGGCGTGGCGGAGCGGCAGAGACACGCATCCCATCGCGTTTCTCCCCGCAAAGGAAGAGCTGCAGACGGATGGTTTAAAATTATGGGGTCCAGGGGCAGGAGGAAATCACGCGCCTTGCAGCAGATGGATGCAAGTGAAAGGAGAAATAAACAGGTAATTTGGAGGAAGAGAGAAACTAAAAAAAATGACGAAGCGGAATGATTAGAAGACGACCAGATATGGAAGAACATAGAACTGAAGAAAGAATAGGAACGACTTTGGACATATCGAAAAAGATCGGTCATCGGGGGAAGACTATGAAAAAACAATCAAACGTTGAGAGGTTAAGAAACACATGAAAGACAGCAATATACGAGGGCAGGAGACGAACTGTATGGAAGGGAAAAAGAGAAGGCAAGAATAATAATACACCTAAAATTAACTCACATTTATTGAAAAGAAATGTGAAATGTATAGCTACGACCTACTACTAGGGACTATTAAAACATGACCTTATGCTTTGACACTTGCAGTTTGAGTTGAGACTAGCAGTGGTAATCAAACACAATTTTAATATGAGATTATTATTATTTTAAATCACACACTCAAAGTGCATTAAATGTCTTTGTAGTTGATGTTACTGAGTAGGACGCTAATTGTCACCAATGGAAAAGTCCTTAAATTGAATTGCCCTTGCAGTGTCAAGAACATGGACCACGGGGAAAATGTTTCAATCAAGAGCATATTACAAACGATAAAGAGGCGGGGCAATTGCCTCATATCCTAATTTTACTGATTCACATTTAATACGCACATTTAGAGATTTCCATTTCCTGAGTTAACTATAAGAAGGCAGACGTTTTTTCTGCGGAGTTAGTTGTTGCTGTAGTTGCCTCTCCTAAAATCGAAATGAATGAAATAAAAAGGAAAAGGGTGGGATTTTCTTGTGTTTCTCTAGCCGCATTTGACCTCTGACTTGGATCCGCGTACTTGTGGAATTTTTCGAGATCATGGTGATGCTCCAGACCATGTTTGTAAGATCGTCGGGCCCTAAGAATAGAGTAAGTACAGGAAGGTAGGATCGCGCGCAACCTGGCCCGTTGATTAAGATACGACTCCAGCATATATCTGGAACTGATTGAAGGGCACCACACAAACGATCCATTAGAGCAGACATCCATCAGAATTCTCATCTAGTTAATGGCATCGTCTCTCCAAAACAGGTATGGAAATTCCCCCACAGTCGAGGCTTGAACCAAAAACCCGTCGATCTACCAACCATCACAAACCGACATTTTGAGAATATCTACGACTGGTAGGTACGATAGGATGACTATTTTAGCGGCAGTGTTGCTACCTTATCCAACTTTGAATTAAAAGAGGGACATTTACTAGCACACACCTGCGAACGTCCAGTTCATTTTTGCAACTACTGAGCAACCGGACCGGCACCTCATAATTACGTCAAGACTTTCACAACCGGTTAAAGAGTCTAGAAATTAAATTGACTCATTTTTTTTGGAAGAAGACGAGGCAGATCATACTTTGGCAAAAAAATCGCAAGGGGTAAAAGATACAGAAGATACAAAAAAGTTAATTACATCCTGCCCAGGAACGTTCATGTGTCACTGGGCAGAAATATGAACATCCGGATAGCTTATGGTACAACAGACAATACTGCTGACAGACGCGATTTTTTTGAATTAATTGTAATCGAAGGAGTCTCGACAAAGCTCTGAAATTAAGCCCAGAGTTCGTTAAATGTTGACCTGGTAAAATTATTGCACACTATACATTGCAAGTATAGTGAAAACATTCTTTGTTAAAAGGATCACAGATATACATTGGATTGTACACAAACAATTTGATTGACATTCAGATATTCTTGGAATCGCGGATTTCGAAAACTATTATTCGATTCCGTCTTTTTGGATTTTTAATCCGTTAACTTCCATAATGGGCAGAGAAGAGAGCAAGATCCTTTGTTTCCCACGTTAATAGCAAATTCACTAGTATGATAAAGTCAACATTTGAACATTGAAAGGTCTCTGGCATAATTTATGCACACGTGCATTCGTCCTTACTTCTAATGATAATATCGTCATTGAAAATGACATTTTTATTCTTAATAATTATACAGATTATTATTATTATTATTATTATTATTATTATTATTATTATTATTATTCCTCTAATTCATGAATAAATATGTTACGAGTCTACTCCAAGATGCAATGCGTTTCCTAAGGAGCTGATCGAAGGACCGTCGGTGCAACTATAATACTTCGCGCAAAATGTGGTGTGTTACAAATAAGGCAATGCCTTGCTCTTCCTAGTCTTTTGAATGATCAGGGAGTTCTTACACAAATTTTGTGCAACAAATACCAGAGTTCCGATAACTAGGGGGACGACCTGTGTTGTTTTTTTTGGCCTCGCATTCAGGTTATCTCTATTTCTGAACATTTGTATTAATGATGTTAAGATTATTATTATTATTATTATTATTATTATTATTATTATTATTATTATTATTATTATTATTATTCAGAGAGCTAGTGCTCAAGATTTTCTATCAACATTCGATCACCTTCCACACATCCTCGAGGCTTCGGCATGGACATCTTGATCCCGTCGTTGGAAAGTACCCACTTGGATGTTACAAGAAAAAACTCGTTCAAGTAAAAGTCTCGCTTGATAGAGACGACGAGTCATCGCTACAATCTAAGGGTCGTCGACACGCAGTTTTGGAACATGTTGAGATCACATACACACGCGCGCGCGCGCATTCACATGGGCGATTAAACCCATCTCTGGTTCTGGTCCAAGATCTAGAGAACTTTCCCCCACGCTAAACCCTCGGAGAAAGTGCTTGACGAACCAGAGCGCAGGAAAACGTTCCGAGGAAGAGACGAACAGAAAAATATGAGTAAAATTAAGGCGAAGGAAAAAAAAAGATCATAAATTGAATATGACTTTCACCGTCGACTAATGGAGCGGTGATGATTCTCGGGAAACGAGCTAGGACCGTGGGAATTGCAATTTTCTACTCGGCGTATTACTTCTGCACATTCATAAATATTAACATGAATATTAACCGACTGCAGAAAGTATATTTATGTTTCACCAATTTTTTAATTAAACTTTGAATATACAGTTTTTAAGCAAACATTTTCTCTGCATGACTTAGTTTTGGTTTTGACATGAAATGTTCTCAATTGTTTACAGGCTATGAAGTTTGCAACATTAAATTTCATTTTGCACGAAAAAATAACATTACATGAAAAATATTATTCATTGTTCCAACATGTGTTTCATAGATTCTCCACCCTAGGAGTATGTTTTAAATCATATTGTTAACACTCTTACACAGATGAAGGATGCAATAATATGTATAAAAGAGATTGTCGTCGGCTGACAGGTTTTTCCTCATCCAGGTATCTCCCACCAGAGGACATCGCTCCAGCCGGGACAAGTTCTAAGTCTCCGACCGGTCACCCGGCATGTGTGGTAGTGTAGTGCATGCTAATGTAAGTGTGTGTGTGTGTGTGTGTGTGTGTGTGTGTGTGTGTGTGTGTGTGTGTGTAAGAGGTGAGGATAGGGCAACGAAGAGGAGGTCAGGGTACTGCTCCGGCATTCGCCTGGTATTAATCGGAGAAACCACGCAAAACTACCGATCAAAGCAGCCGGCCGCTAGAACTCTCCTCCACACAGCGACTGAATTCGACCTCGCTGAAAAGCTAGTGTCGAAAATCCTGCCGCCGTGGGGAGTGGGAACCTAGGACCTCCCGGTCAGAGGCGCTGCAGCGACATCAGTTGATGCCCTGAGCCACCGCTCCCGGTCCGATCGCTGGCTCCCTGAGAGCGAGTGCGGAGGCGACGCAGCGGGTGCAAGCGCGGGCGCGGGCCCAGGGGAGGGTGGGGGAGGGGCGGAGGTGGCCCGCGGGCGTCGAATCGGGGTCGCCCGCCCCTCTCCTCCCCGCTCCGCCCCACGCAGCCGCCCCGCGCGCAGTTTCGCGTCGCGCGCTCGCCGCGTGGGTGGCTGGGCTCGCTTTCGCGCTCCACCCACGCGCTCTGGTTACCCCCAACGCCCCGCTTTCCCCCGCCGCCGCCCCCGCCCACGCCCCCCGTGGCGAATTCTCCGATACACCGCGTATGCCACCGGTATGCCTAGTTATCCGAACTGTACAAGTAATATTTAATAACTTACTGGGGTAAGTGCCCTCTGGGATGGCTCATGGGCAGCGAACTAGCTTCCCGTGCTGTGGTCCCGTTTTCGATTCCCGGTCGAAGCAAAAATAGAGTTGTAGCTTCCCTTTAAAATCTACCCAGTTTCTGTAGCTGTGTGACGAAGAAAAGCTCAAGCAGGCGGATCTTGCTAGTTACGGTGAAGAGAATACGTCATGTTCGTCTCATGTCGCTCTTACCCCCAAGCATTGGAATTTAACTAGGCCCAGGCATGGGGGACACCGGTAGCTGGCCGGCGAAGTCGGACTACCGACCCAAAAACGCGAAATAGTACATACATACTTGGGTAAGTACTCTATTAAATAAATAATTTTAATGTTCAAGTAGATTATGCACTACCTTGTACGATGTAGCTATTCATTAGTTAATTTGTGAATTTAATTTAGATGTTGTAGAGCCACTGATGGGGAAAAATTACCGAAACACGTGTTTGCTGAATTTTCTGCAAAGGAAATTTATAAAGTCTACTATTGTGGTTTATACATCTTATATCCCGGATATTTTAATATTTAATAAGTTTGGCAATCCTCTGAAATGAGATTTTGAAAGCTTTAAAACAGATGCGAAAAAATAAATCTTGCGACCGAGACCCAATCTTCCGTATCCGTAAGCGCTATGAAGTGCATGTCGGGGAGTTTAAAACACATGGAGCTCTGTATACACACATCTCGTGTAGCTATCCATTTAGAACCCGATTATTTAACAACAGGAGTCATTTCGCAAGATTCTGGAAATACTTTCTTCTGAAATTTTGGATGTCGTTTGTTTCCAAAAAACAGCAGGAATATTTAATAGTTGGTGTTTAAGCTCTCCTGAAATGAGCATAATAAATCTTAATTTTTGATATATGTGGTGTTGCTGTGTAAACGACGAAATAATATTGCATTCGTAAAAATAACTTTTCCTATTTCATTCCAATGTTTTTGATTTCTACAAACAGTTCCTAATTATTTATGACCTCATTTATAATATTACGAATTTTTACATTTTTTCCATGCCTAGCACCCACAGTTACTTCTGACACCGACAGGGGCATAGATTTATAGTTACACCTCTGTTATATCTGAAGACGAATTTCTGAAATTTTGCATATGGAACAAAACTTCTGAACGACAACTCCTTGCAAAGAACAGTGGATGAAAGAGACGGAACGGAACATACTGTCTTGGGCAGAAGAAAAGGAAATTCCATCCTAATAAAGGACTCATTGCTCATTACAAAGCAGGTTATGAACACAATAATATGAATTTTTTTTCGACAAATGCGTGGGACTAATAACACTCTTAACACTGGTACCGACAACAAGAAACCAATCACAACATACTTTTACGAAAAACACGGACTGATCAAACTTGCGTATTTTCCTTTAATATGCACACTTCACATTTTATTTCTGTAACGCACCAACAGCCGTCTTCAGGAATTATCCTCTCAATATACAAACGAAAACATGATCTTATGTCCTGCAACATTTAGTACGTCTTTCAACCAGGCCTTCTATTCCTGGAGCATGACACCATAACCGCGTCGGCAGACTACAAAGTTCGGTTGGATCCCTTACTTAGTTCATTATGGCAACAGGATATTATCCATTCTGCTGCAAATTACAGTGACAACAGATGATGAAGCTACCGTTAACATTCTTTAAGTATCTCTGTCGTCTATCGCAGACTTCACATTAAGAGTTCTTGCTGCTGTAACATTTCAGCAACCGAACACTCACTAAAACGATGTTTCATTATTACGTCATTTTCTTATTATTATAATTAATATACATTTTTTTAAACTTTCAAGTTCAAATCCTATGTAATACATTCTTATACTTTTTTTAATGAAATCCTATTGTAATATAATCCATTAGTATTACTTCATGATAATTTAGCATTACGTTTTTCTAATTATATGAATCACTAGTCAAACAGTCATCAAGCAATATTACAACGAAATTCTAATTTGAAAGATCCCCAACTGTATCTACTCTCAAATATTAAGATAATTTTAATAGACAAGCTGATGAAAACTGAGTGAGTATTGATTCCCTCAACAACTGACTATTAGTTCCACAACAAGTGATGTCATTAATCTCAAGTGTAATACATGTTATATCCCTGGAGTTGGCGGCATTTCTTCCCGGATGGAATGTTGAGATGCGGCACCTACCCACATGTTGTCTTGCGGTATTTTTCCACTTCCAGGTATCCCCCCAGCAGGGTCACCGCGCCAGTAGGGGCAAGTTCTAATATCCCGACATGTCCGGTTGTGTAGTGCGTATAAGTATGTGAATGTCAAAGGGAAGATGACGGGACAAACATGAGGAAGGAAATAACACGTGCAATCCGTGACACACTTTTGATGGTACTACTCCAGCATTCACCTGATATTGACTGGAGAAACCACGGAAATCCACAGGTCAGATCAACCACCCCTCAGACGTCTCTCCCAGACAGTGTTTGAATCCGCCCAGCTATGTTCGTTAGTGTCGAAAATTCGCCTCCGTTGAAACACGATTAAGACCTCCAGATTAACAATGCTGCACAAGGAACAGTATTGCTGAGCTATCGCAGCCACAAGATGAAAACTCTTCAGGAATGTACCCACTACAGTTTTCATCCTTTGAAATTTTTTTTAATGGTCGTATTAATCGCTAAATGATAAAGCTAATAAAAAATGATTCCCAGCACGTTTGAGTTGACCTTGACTCCTCCATCACCCCAGTTCAGGCTGCAGACCGTTCGCATTGTCAGACATCCCACGCGTATAGGCGAGGTCACCTTGCCAAGAACGCGGAACAATCTCTTGGCATTTCCCACGCGGCCATAGACAGTAACATCGTTACGGCAGCGTACGCGTCAAGACGACACAACACAACTGCCAATTTTAAATTTCTTGATACTGCAAACTTCTTTCATAAAATGAATAATTCACTGAAGCTGTATGCAGTCATAACCTTCGGTTTTAGATGCTTCTGGACAAAACGCTCGAAACCTACGGTTCGAGAGATCGCGTGATTAGCCATCCATAAATAATGTTTATGACTGTTTTATGCTCATCGAAACGTTCACGGCCGAAGGCGCAGGAAATTCGTCCCACACTTAACTGCGAGTGGCTCATCAAATCCAGGCTTAGCTCCCGTTATTACAACATCGCCCAAGGGTGTGATGCTCTAGGCAAATACACCGTTGTATGTGGTGCCGGGATCGTGATTTGTTGGAAACGAGGAGATGTACTCACAGTAGCAAGATAAAATGGAAAATTAAAAAAGAAAATTGCCTTTCTATTCAGATTCAAGATTTGGATACAAAAAAAACAAGAAACAAACAGATGATACCTTAAAATGAGGTAAAAGAGAGCAACTCAATATGACACACTAAATTTTTAAAAAAATGTCTTCAGAATGTTAAATTGCAGTAATGTTTAAAAGATAGTCACTCTAAATTTCTTGCCAAATAAAGAGACACTACTTATCTGACTACACCTTTTTTTATCGGATTGTGTATAATATTCTGTCATTACTGGTTTTTATATTCACGTCTCTAGAAGTCATTGACGAACTCAATTTTTTCCCTTCCAGTAGCTAGTGACACATAGATTATACACATTCTTTCTTTTGTATAATCGAACACATAATTTTGAAGAAATTATTTCAAATGATTTCCGTAATTTCTCTGACTTCATTAAGCTGTTTTTTTAAAGAAATTTACAGCTGGCAATATTTTACAAAAAAATTCATTTTACAATAAATCAATTTCTCACAAAGTAATGAAAAAAAACGGACTGAAATCCGTTTGGAATAGGTACTTTCCTTACCAACAAACAAATGTCACATTTAGAAATTACGGAGATAGATGGTGTCAGGTTCCAGGGCAATATTCAGCGTCAGTAAAAGGTAACCACTAGTAGGAAGTTGCTTTGAAATTAGGTGGTTTAACCGTAGCAGTTAAATCTTCATCGAGCAGAGAAGAAACGATCTGCAAGACGCCAGGCAACTTCGCCCGTTGCACACACACACACACTACAGCGGCGATCACCGCCCCCCACCACAAGAAGGTGCAAAGCCCTATAATGAAGAACGCCTCTTCCCCACCGCGCCCACAAACAACCGAGTAACAAGCAACCTGCAACCGGCGCAAGCGCGACGGAAGCAATCACGCAGCATTACTCAGGACTTCGCAACGAGCCACAGCTACCGCTGTGTGTGAAAGTGCATCACGAGCTTTTGGAGAGGGGGGGCTTGTGCTACATAACACAGGAAGCGCCGTAAGTACTGGGACACACAAAAGAGTGTCGTCTCGCGGAGCCCAAACTACCCCTCTCTCGCGACATCAACAGCTTGACCTACTTCTTCCCGGGCATTATCCACGCGGAATCGAGTTTCAAAATGCCCCTCGGCTCGAGAAAGGGAAATCGCCCCAGAGGTAGGCATGTTGCGATACTAAAATCGATCAGATAGTGGATATTGATCCTAACAACAAGCCAGCTTCAGCGGTGGGAGAGGTGTGAAGGAGCGACTATGTATACCGAGTCCAAATCCCAGCGTTAGGCATTGGTGTTTTAGAACAATGTTTCCACGTGATTGCGAGGCAAACATCTAGGTCTTACGCTAGCTTCGAATCTGGACCGAAAGCAGACACACTAAGTCCCTTCGACGCTTTCATCTCAGCTTTCCGTGAGAAAGACTGACATTACCGCAACCGATACCATTATTCAATCCCCGATTCCTGGTCAGAGTGTACAATGAACAATTTGAATCAATTTATTGACTGCGAGTGATCTAGTACTGTATATGATAAAGTGTCACTGAAGATTTAATGTCGATTCAACAATATCGAATCGACTGTATCGAGAGTATCGTAATGATCCTACTTACAGGCGTTATAGGTTTTAGAGCACATGAGCCAATATAGAGCTGATGCAGGAAATGAAAGTGTATTACGAGCGCGCTGTACCTAATTTAGAATCATGATTTGCAAGAAACGCAAGATACATGCTAATAACGTGCGAATTCCATGTATGGTAAGTGCATAATAAAGCGAAGGAATAACACTGTACTACACCTTTAACGATTCCTTGACCATTAAATTGAACTAAAATCACACGACTTCGAGTGTGTAATCTGCACAGATAAATAAAAATAAATTTTTGATCATGGCTTTAGAGATTATTTTGAAGGAATGCAGATAAGCCATATTTCGTCTGTCATTCGCCTAACAACACATTTTTTTTTTCGATAAGCGCGTCTACAAACTCATGATTCCAAGAACATAAGATAAGCAAAACAAAGTGAAAGAAAATTACCTAGCCCCCTCCCTTGGTTCCCCAAGAATCGCCGCAGATTATCAACAAAAAAAAAGTAACATCCCTCACGTGCAGATAATTACGTCACCTTTTTAGGTACCCTAATCATTTCAGAGCATTCCCCCCATTGAAGACATACTACAAGTACTCTTATTCGCTTTTAGCCTCAACGAAAGTATTTCTAATATTACCTTTCCTCCTTCACTGAAAGAAATATCACATTTAATAAAATACCTGTCAAAAATGACAGCGGCATAATAGCCTTACGACGATGACACTGTCCTATGTCAGCCGAGAAACCATTTTTGGTGCATTCTTCATTAACCTGTTATTACCGTCATCGTTATTATTACCTTCTTCGCCGTTTTACTTGTCGAGTTATTACCATTAACGCTCCGGGTAAAAGCGTCCTGCGAAGCCCGGCGTTTGGAAGACATCTCCGCCCACCCTTGCGACCAGGCGAATGACAGGATAATGTCACGAAGCGACCAAAACGACGCCCAAGAAAAAGAAGAAGAGTAAGGTGGGCGTGGATGAGAACAACTAAAGCGGCCACTCTTCTACCGAAGGTCGCCCCATTGATTACTGAATCCGGACGCATCAATTGCAAAGACATTAGTTCCGTAAGTGCAGCGCATGTGCAGATTTTTCCTCGAGAGGTTGCAATGATCTTTCCTGGCAGCATTGCGAAATTCAGCACTATTCTACACTTCCGTCTCCACCAGGTATCTCCCATCAACGGTGCACAACTCCAGACGGCAAAAGCTCTAAGCTTCCGACCGGTCTCTCGGCATTATGTGGTAGTGTAGTGCATGTTAGTGTGTGTGTAAATAAGGGGTGAGTGTAGGGCAAGGAAGGGGAAGGAAAGATCGCGCTCGGTCCGTGGTTCATTCGCTTGGGCACCGTTCCTACATTCAACTGGAAATGATCGTAGAAACTACAGAAAACTACTGATCAGAGCAGCCGGTCGCTAGAATTCTCCTCCAGGCAGCGACTGAATTCGACCTAGCTATCGAGCAAGGACATATTGCTGATCGCATATTCCACTCCTTTCTTGTGGAATATGCGATTAAGCGGACAAAACAATTTAGCGATATTTCTTCGGATTCTTCAAATACTTCTTTCTCTCCTTCCCATTCTCAAATTTCTCCAGTACCATTCACATCACATTGTCGATACAAATGCGAACTATCGAATGTGAAGAAACACCTTTTTCAATTTCGATACCTATCAACTGGTTTCCCCAGTGAAGCTGGTGGTGACATGATGTCGGATCGGGTATCACTTTATCCTACAAAATAACAAAGTATCGAAAGACGTTTTTTTGATTTTTTAAAATAAAATATAAAGGGATGATTTTCTTTACTTTTGATACTTCGCACTTGCATTGATTAATTATCATCATTACTGCATAAGCATCAATTTAATTCGCCTATCGCATGCTGGACGTCGTAACCTCGGGTGCTGTAATATTTAGAGGACTGCCTCGGAAGCTTGGAGTGGCGTGCAAATATGCGGGGAGAAAAGCGGCAAGTTCGTCCCGCAATAGAGAACTTCCCGCGTGTTTGCGGCGAGGGCGAACCACATCGCACCATACCATTACGAACCACATCTGAACTCATCCCCCGTCATTCACCCATAAGTCCCACTTACCACCACCCACCAATTCCATTGAGGACCATCCAGAAAGTCAATGGCAAATCACATTTACGATTATCTGCGCAGGAAAGGAGAGGACTCAAAGGCGTATGCATGCTCCCTCGGCTTGGTTTAGCAACCGAGAAACAACATCATCAATCATGCATTTTCTACCGCACATCGGAATCACTGATCATTCATCTCTCGTCATTCACCCGAATAGTCACACCACCATCCACCAAGTGGAAGTCCAAACCCATCACAACTGCGATTAATTATCTGCCCAGAAAAGGAGATGACATAAATGAGTATACCTCCTCCCTCGGGTATACCCCGCAACCGAGAAAAAACACTCATTATAACAATCGCGCACGTTCTCCTGAACAGAACAAAAGGCCACAGAACAAGTTCCCGGAATGCGCCACTTTTCTCGTAGCAGCACTACCGCACTCGTGCGCTGCAGCGGTCAAGCTCCAGCGCAGCAAGAGTGCTACGCAAATGTACACACATCTTCCACGGCAGGGAGCGGGCCCGAGTTGGCCAACAGCGCCATCCAGGCGACTGGACAATCTGGAGTTCGGTCTCTCGCTAGAGCGCAATCGCTAGCACAATATTGACTCGGGTAGAGGCGAGGTCAGCTGGACAGTATCAAATTTAGGAAACGATGACGACGTTGCACTAAAGCAACGAAGACACAAGAAGCAACAAGATCGTTTAATCTTTACTGGAATTGAAGAAACAGAAAATGGAGAAGAAATTAGATTTCGTAAAAGATACGCGGAGAAATAAGGCTAATAAAAAGTAAACGTAGGAACGAAGCAAAAGAGATGTAGAAAAGAATCTGGAGAAAAGACTACAAGTAAAGAAAAAAAAATATTTGACTGCGAAAGTCTGGATAAGAAACAAAAATAGAAGATGGAAAAACTGAAGAAAAATAACACAGAAATTGTAATGAGATGCGACTTATGCAAATAGTTTCCACTACAACGTTTTACATTGCTTAACATCTTGCTTCCTCGTATTTTTATACGCATTTGAAACAAACGAATGAGAGAAGAGAAAACGAATGAGAATAAAAAAGAATGAGAGATTAAAATAGGAAGGAATTAGAAAAATTAAAGAGACAAATACGGCAGCCAACCCTCAGGACATCTCGCCAACAGTGTTTGTGCTGGTTATAAAGATCAAACAGTAAATTATGGGAAGGAATTAGAAAAATTAAAGAGACAAATACGGCAGCCAACCCTTGTCCCATCAGTACCAATGGGACATCTCACCAACAGTGTTTGGCTGGGTATAAGGACGAATCAGTAAATTATGAGGGTTTAGGTGGAGAGAAGCACACGCCTAATACTATTTCTTATTGCAGCACCCACAACCACAACATAGACCCAAAACATTGGCAGTACGAATAAAGGAACTTAAATTTTCTGACCTACGCCCAAGAATCACTCCATCACTTCAAACATTAAATTCAATATTAAAAAAGCATATTTAGAAGAAAAAAACCTCCACATTGGGCATCTTCCCATCCAAGCTGCCTGATAAACGGAGTTGCGAAGTGCACCATTCGCGTAAATCATCAATACATCAATACATACATCAATCATCAATACATCATACATACAATATTTAACGGAAGGCAGGATTTTTTCCTTCAGCCGTACTCAATGGTCTCTTTTCCGCAGCTTTGATGGGATGGAGAGACCACTTGGGTGAATACCAGAATTCGAAAGGTTAGAACGCGGTAGGATGTAACTATTGTGATGGTTTAAAGTTCTTTGGCCTGGCATTCGGCACATAGTATTTAAATTAGGTATTTAAATTATGTGTGTATAATTAACTATTAAATAAAAATAATATTTAGCGGAATGTAACACTCAAATTTGAATTTTTGTAGCTTTTTATGCAAATACAATGGTAATCTCATAATAAACTTATTCGTTCAAAGAGCTCACATCAGCTTCATGACCGCAAATGACACCATTGTTATATTCTGTGTACCGTAACCCTCAGCAACTGGCAGAAAAGAGTTTCTGAACCTCATATCTCAGTTTCCACTCAGCGTGGTTACCACTACCGTTTTCCCATACCTTTCATTTAACGCGCAACCAAATCCCTTAGTCCGGCCGTCGCAACGTTTAATTAGGGGAAAACACCCCGAGCCATTGATTTCCCTACGCCCATCATTACAGCCTGCTGAATATTTCCGTAGCATCGAGATGAATTCCTAAGAGCCCCGTGTTAATCCGAGCGAATATTCCCTTTGACGGCAAAGGGAATGCGTTAGCGTTTTATTAACGCTGACGCAGGCGCCCTTGAAAGGATTCGGGGCAATGCGCTGACAAAGGAACCTGCGTCAGCCAGGCAACTACCTTCCCCAAGCGCGCTGGCCGTGCTCTCGCAAACTTCGCGGCAACTCGCACCGCCGACGCCCAACCCACGCACATAGTGTACGCATCTTCGTCTTTTGTCCCGTCTACATCTGTATGCGCACTGAATAAGTAGAGAAGTCATATTTCCCTACTCTTCAGGGCATGCCTTTTCAAGTTCGCATTGTTGTGTAAAAAAAAACGGGATTTTGTAATAAATCGGTGGAATTGGGTGAAATGTACTTCAAAGTTAGAAACTTCTCACCATTAATGAGATCAGTAACGCATTTGACTGTTAAAATTCGTGCCCAGTAAAGTAGGGGATTTCGACTTTAGCAATTACCCACAGTGCATGCTGATATGTAATTCGCTAAGGAAAGAAGAAAATTCTGCACCGTTTAAAATAAAATATCGACATAAATATCGATATAAATGGGCTCCTATTGAAGAGGTGGAGAGAGAATTTCCTGTAGACCCCCAAACCCCTCAATTTCCTTTAAAGAGATTTAAGGGAAAAAGAGTAGGCATGGCCCGTTCACAGCAACTTCCAAATGCCTTTTCACAAACATTTTTTTGCTACGTTTTCATGTTAGAAAAAGTCTTCAGCTCAATCATCGAAATGAACTACGGTGGCTGCCTCGAATATAAATTATTCATCACAGACTTTAAGTCGTCGACTTAAAGTCGGCTTACCATTGTTACATTGAATTGGCATAATGACCATGAAACTGTGCTTCTGTCATATGCCCAACATGTCTCTAGAGACCTACCGCAATTTTGCAAGGCAGGGTTTAGTTTTCTTATTTCGGAATTGCGGGGCCAGTACAGATTTTTGCAATTAGAAACACCAACGGCAGCAAACGTTATAAGCATGATTGAAGAGGCCCACGCAACATAATTATAACCCTTTTTTCAAAAATCACATTACTGATTTTAGACTTTTGTCAATAATACTATGATATAAACTCTCAAAAAACTATTCAAAAAAAACTTTTGTATGAGTACAGAAAGCAACAGGAAGGGTTAGACAAATTGGGAAATGATTGATTGACACAAAATTTGTTTTCCCTCTGGTTTACAAATATTAAAAAAAAAAAAGAGTTATGTTGCCCCGCCCTCTTCAATTGAAAACAAAATTTTGAACTTTACCATGTTTCAGAATCACTCCAGTGGGACACCACAGGCGTCACCAGCGTCAAAGAATTGCCTCTTACCTGGAACACGAAAAATAAACGGTGTTACACATTGCTGTAAAGACTCTTCACTCGGAAAAATGTGATCGAGGTAATAAAGTAACTACGTGAATTGTAAAATTAATAAATTGAATAATCACATATTTTAGAGCAAAACATTAATCGTTATCTGTCACATAAATCCTTGGGAGGAAAATCTCTAGTATTTCACACGTACAACATTAAATTTAATTATCATTTACTGCAACGTACATTTTATTATAACTGCAAGCAAATGCAAATACTCCAACTTCTTTTAAGATCGCTAAAATTCCTAGAAATTGCCTGATTTTAGTGACATCACGAAACATCAAGAACGCTATCTCTGAAGGAAGCCACAAAGCACCGCCCTGGGCGTTGTTTCTTCCGGAGCTCTTTGCATGCCGACCTCTCGACCATCGTTGTTTACGTCATCGCCCTCGTTCTAAACAAAGCTCGCTAAAAGATAACATTTTTTTGACAGAATCCTGACGACGAAGCCGGCCAGTATACGGAATATGACGATGGGAAATATCTTTCCGATAGGTAGCTGAATACTGTAATCTGGTAATTGCAATGTGATATTTAAAGAGTTAAATCATTTGACTCTTTAAATACCACATTGCAATTTAACTTAAATGACATAAAACCTCTTATTCTTTCAGGCAGCAGGTGTTTGAGAACCGCGATGTTAGCATTAATTCAAAACCGCGTGGTTGGCGAATAAAAATTTAGTTCATGGAATTTCTGCTTTTTGCGTAAAAAAGGCAAACTACACCCTTCGGATATAATTATTTTTTGCGTCCATAATGCTAATACTGTACACAGGTCACAAGGACATTAATTTACATGAAAATAAAAAAATTAATACATCTTGAGAGTAAACCAGCTAATAACATTTCTTTTTTTTAAGATCCCTACTAACAACAAACCGTATTATTATGTTGCGAGTGGTAATTCAGAATTTCATATTTACTTAGGAAGACAAATTGCGAGATTTTGCATATTTTATCAGTAACCATCTTATTAATCGTTTCTAGAATTTCTGCTCAACATTCAAATCAAATTCCGTTAAGATGGAATTCACCAATAATAAAATTTTTTGTTTCAAACAATCTTATATCTCTTGGAGGTTTACCTCCTTTCTTAGGATTTCTACCTAAATGAATAATTATTCGAAATTCTTGCTATAATAATATACAATTCTTAGTACTAATTATAATTTTATTCACAATAATTACTTTATTTTATTACCTCCGACTAATAATATCTTTTTTAATTAACGTTAATCAATTAAAATGAAGTTATTCACAGTGATACCAAAAAATAATCAATTTTCATTGAATTTCCCTATTAACAAGAATATCATTATTACTACTTCCTTTCTATCCAATCATATTTCTCAGAATATAAGATTTTTATGAGATTGCAATTTCTGGACAAAGAAATTTTAAATTCCCGATTTTTGAAAATCGAATAAATGGACTCCGCGGGAAATAGTTTTAAGGTGCACTTTAGAGTTATTGGAGCCATGCTCTACACAATGCGCTCTGAACAACCGACTTCCCTTCCAATATTTTCGTTTTCCATTTTCTGGTCAACATGTTAAAAAAATGTTGTTGAAACTAAAAAGGAAGAGAATATTCTCAGTTGAATCTTTTAATTGTGGAACTTAGACAAGCATATTTATTCAGAAACAAAGAATAGTCCAATCGCGCAACGTAATTACAAATAAACAAAACACGAGCACTTGGCACTCATATATTACAGAAAGAAAATCGAGAATTCTTATTTAATCTTAATTATACTTTTAATTATATTTAACTGAATCAAAATGATTATAGCCAGATTAATTATCACGAAGCCATTGAAAAAATTCAATACTATCATTCAGTAAAAAGATAATTCAAAAAAATCTTTGTTTTTATTATTAAAACCGCAAATAACGTTCAGATACTGTTTTCTGTTGACCACCAAAAACTGTCAGTGGTCCAAGGTTCATTGCTGGCAACCGCTCTCCTAAACGTCGACCTTCACCGCCTCTTGCCAACATCCCATCTAACAACGCCTCGTTCCACCAGCCTCGCTCCCCTTTTCGCAGTTTCTCAGCGGATATCCCCGTGCTTTTTTTTTTTTTTTTTTTTTTTTTTTTGGTTATTTAAGGTCGCATCAACATCTAAGGTCATTAGCGACCACTATTGCTGTTAACGGTATGGTAACTATGTGGATGAAACGATATGGTGATTGATGATAAGGGGTGAAAGGACGAACACAAATACAACCATGCCCGAGGCGGGACTCGAACCCGCGACCCTTCGGTCCGAGATCACTACGACACTACTGCCTTAGCGATCTCGGCCACCGGGCCGGCAATCCACGTGCTTTGTGCCGCAGAGACTGTTCTTGGAAAGGAGGCGGATACCCCACGTCCGTCCGTGTGATTCCCCAGCTGGGTTTGAATTTGCCGTGGCAATGACTCCTTAGGCGGGAGACATTGAATAGGAAATTGTGTCGACCCCGTCCCCGCAGTGATTGATTGTATTATGGTCTATGAGTTTAGGAAGCGGCCCAAGGTTATTTTCTAAGTCCCCCTACTAAAACGATTAAAACGTAGAGTGAATTGACTGTTGATTAGCTGGGTCGCGGTTATCCAATCGAAAGCTTATGACTTTTCATTCAACAAACCTCGGAACCGATAGATCGGACGGAACTGAACATGCGCTCTATCCCGGTTATTGAGGACATCTATTGCAGGACGGATTCTAGCATCAACCCAGATGTTAGTCCAGGTGATGGCAGTGCAGAAAGGGGATGGGGTGCGAAAAAATCGGGTCCAATCCCCTCCGAGAAATATTGAACGTTTGGAGCTGACACTGGGCAGTGTATCATAGAGCCGTTTAACACTCATTGCAATTTTCAACTTAGACTTGTAGAAAAACACCATTGCCCAAAAGCATAGTTCCATTTACAAGTTTTTGCGTAATTTTAAACTGTTCTACATATAGGGTAACCTGAGGATGTAGGTCACGGTTAGACCCAATTCAATTTATTCGACGCGTCTTGTTCTGCTGGTGGGAAACTGCTGATTTTTTTTCGTATTCTTTCAATCTTATTTAAAAAGCTGAAATTCAAATAAGTCCATGAAAATATTTTAATAGTTTAAAACGTTTGAGACACAGCATTAAGTTACGCTCAGTTTTCACATTTCGGTGATCCGACGATGAGTCAAGTTCAATTAAGCTCGTCTCCCAATAACGTTCTTGCAATGTGTCAGTTGTTCAGTATCGCTAACTTTCGCATTTTTGAAAAGAATTTATTTTTATTATTATTATTATTATTATTATTATTATTATTATTATTATTATTATTATTATTATTTTTATTATTATTATTATTTTTATTATTATTATTATTTTTATTATTTTTATTATTATTATCATTATTATCATTATTATCATCATTATTATCATCATTATTACCATTATTATTATCATCATCATCATCATTTGAGTATCGGCCATTTCTAACCACGGTACACGTTTCCTTCCGAAACCGAGTCATTGTCTATCCCGGAGAGAGATTAACATGTGTCATTATAGGATTAGCTATTCTGCCGTATCCTTTGGTAAGACATGGTTGTTAAGCCTTGAATTATGAAGTGATAGGATGATGATGAGAAGTTATCGTGGCATTTTTGAACCATCCGAGCATTTACTTGTGTGACCGAGGTAAACCTCGAAAATCCTGGTCAAGATGGGCGGCCCGGGGATTGAATCCGGGCCTTCCGACTGCGAAGACAGCGCGCTGTGCACCGAGCTTCTTCACTCAGTATTATTATTATTATTATTATTATTATTATTATTATTATTATTATTATTATTATTATTATTATTATTATTATTATTATTATTATTATTAGTATTATTATCATTATTATTATCATTGTTATTATTATTATTATTATTATTATTATTATTATTATTATTTAGTGCCTACAGAATCCTGGTAAGTCAAAGGATTTCTGTAAGAACAGGACCAAAAGCTGGATTTGACATCAAAGCGTACAAAAACAAACCAACATAGCATCCAACTCCAGAAGCTTGTCATTCTAAACCGGCGACACATCTGCATTCCGCACGCGTGCGCGAGTGGAAGTCGTTGCCACGCCGCTGTTTATGTCCTCGCCTCCCCCCCACCCTCGTTTCCCTGCGGGCGCGGCCAGTGGCACACCCTCTTAAAAATAAATGGAAAGGGGGCCTGCCCCGTTGCGGGCGGGCGGCGCGGCGCGGCGCGGCGCGGCCGTCGCCAGCTGGCCGCGCGACGCCCGGCGCCTGCCAAGGCGGACGCTGCCATGGAAACGGGGCGATGGGCTTATGAGCAGGCGGGGGCGTAGGCGTAGGTCGGGACGGCGGGGAGGGAATGAGAAGGGCAGTCTATGGAACTGAGCGACACGGCGACAGCAAATAAGATTGATTGATTTTTTCGTGTTTCCGGGCGCGTCAACTGCTCTGGTCGTTAGTCCCGTTAGTATAGTGCATGCTTTTTCTCGGGAGATGACGGCGATTTTCCCCCGCCGGATGGCGAGATCCGGCGCCGACCCACCGCTGGCTAGCGAGGTTTCCCCCTAACCAGGACTCTCCCACCAGCGGGGCACCGCCCCAGCCGGAACAAGCTCTAAGCTCCCGACAGGTCTCCCGGAACATGTGGTAGTGTAGAGCATGTTAGTGTAAGTGTGTGTGTAAGGGGAGAGGACAGGACAAGGAAGAGGAAGGACAAATCGCGCGCGGTCCGTGGCCCGTTTGGTAGGGTACTGCTCCGGCATTCGACTGGTGTTGATCGGAGAAACCACGGAAAACTACCGATCAGAGCAGCCGGCCTCTAGAATTCTCCTCCAGACAGCGACTGAATTCGACCTAGCTGAAAAGCTAGTGTCGAAAATCCTGCCGCCGTCATGACTCGAACCTAGGACCTCCCGGTCAGATGCGCTGCAGTGACATCAGTTGATGCACTGAGCTACCGCTCCCGGTCGCGGACGCCATGGAATTGGGGCGATGGGCTTATGAGCAGGCGGGGGCGTAGGCGTAGGTCGCGACGGCGGGGAGGAAATGAGAAGTGCAGTCAACTCCTGAGTTTCTGTGGAACTGGGTGACACGGCGGCGGAGAGTAAGGGAATGACGTGGTTGATTCGAAATAGGCCGATACATGAGAAGCCACCAAGTCACTACACTTAATTGCAGAATTAATAATAAAATCTTATCTAATTCAAATGACGAAAAATGACTTTTTGGGTAGGCATTTACACTAAAATGGGTGTAGAGTCAACTCCTGATTTTTCAACGAAATTCAGTGATATGGCGACAGTAAACAAGAAAAGTACGTGGATGATTCGAAATACGACGATAAATGACGAAAAATACCTTTTATGCACGAGAGTTTGCACGAGAAGGCTATTATACCAAAGCGGCTAATTAGTCAACTCCTAAGTTTCTACGGAATTGCTAAAAAGAGATTTATGCGGATGGTACGAAATAGGCTGATAAATGACGAAAATCAACACCAAAAGGCTCTTGAACTCAAATGGCTACACATACAGCCAACCCCTGAGTTTCTATGGAATTGGGTGACACGGCATCAGCGAAAAAGAGACTTACGCGGATGATAAATGACGAAAGACCGATAATATAATGAAAATTAACACCAGAAGGCTTTTACACTAAAATGCCTATACATACAGTCAACTTTTGAGTTTCTACGGAATTGGGTGAAACGGTAACAGGGAATATGAGAAATACGGGTAACAGGGAATATGAGAATTACGGAGAGAACACGATATAGGTCGATAAATGACGAAAATCAACACCAGGCTTTTACACTAAATTGGCTACAGACGCTCATCTCCTGATTTTCTATGGAATTGGGTGACCCCATAACAGCGAATAAGAGCATTACGCGGATGATACGAAATAGGCCGATAAATGAAAATGAACAACAGAAGGCTTTTACATTAAAATAGTTACACATACATTAAATAATAGTGTTTAAAAGTATTAGCAATATAAAAGTGTAAACATGATAAACAGACCACGGAGGTTTACTGTATTGCAAGCAGCAAGTGCATGGAGGTTGGAAAAAATGGAAGTGCTAATTGTTATGGTTATAATATTACAGAACTGAGAGGATTAGTTACCAACACCCTTTTCGACCATATAAACCAGTTTGTTTTTACCGGACAATAAACGAGAATGCAAAGCCAGTTCATTTAGTGTTTACCGTTGTTTCGCCAATTAGTCCAGGAAACACTTGACCTATGAAATGATATTGGAAAGTCAACAAGCAGAACATACAAAGTAATTACGTGCAAAAAGTATAAAGCGTTCCGTCCATGAGAAACGTAGAAAACATGCAACTGGCAAACAAAAATACTTGTTCCAGTTTTGTTTCCATTCCCGTAATCAGAGCTGTTCCTAAACTCAATTCTCAATCAGAATATTACATTAAATTGCATGGAACTGAACAAATTTGATTTCACTTCTTTAATGCAAGTTTAAATTAATTACTTCATCTTACAACAAAGAAATGAAAATGTAAATGAAATTCAGTTTAATGGTCAATATTTAAAAAAATATGTGATATAATAATAATAATAATAATAATAATAATAATAATAATAATAATAATAATAATAATAATAATAATAATAAAAATTCCTGGCTATTAAAGCCTGCAAGAAGTCAGAATTCTGCAAGAGAAATTCCTGTTAGAATCAGAATAGAAATGTTCCAAGAGAAAAGTCAGTAAAGCATGAAAGATTCATTGCAGCTAAGTTCTGGAAGGAGAGATGTACGGATATCTCGCGAATGCTTCTGGCAAGAAGCCAGTAGAAGATTACGCACTACGTGGTCTTCAGCTCGCAAGTGTGAAAAAGAAGGATTCCTCCCGAGGCGAAGGATCAACCTGCAAACTTTGCTTTGTAGCTGAACTTGCTCCTCCGCGGGCGCGGGCACATCCGAACGTACACTTGACCTCCCACATCGTAAATATCTTTACAGAAGTGAAGAGAAGAATCGGGAACAGCAATTTAAAGAAAGTAATTAAGCAAGTTAAGAGAAATCTTTAGTGTGAAACACCAACTTCTTATATTTTCTAATGATGACAGTCTGAATCAAGTTTCAGCTTTTTTCACATTTAAAGGAGTTTGTCGACTTCTAATCCGTCTACTACTATCTTCTAAAAATCTACTCCCGTGGTCCTTCGATTCTTTTCAATCCTTCCGATGTCTACTCCAAATCAATTACCAACAAGTATAAGAGTTACATTATTTATACAAAAAAAAAATACAAAAATTGAAAAAAAAATTGATTCGTATACGTCGGTGTATCTATGTCGAAATTCCTACGAATATACATCCGTCATTTTTGAGTGAGAATGAGAGAGAATTTTCTGATTCTGGGTGCGTTTACTACTTGGTCATTACTATTTAATGCTACAACTCATTAGTATGATCGTAATGTCCATGTTATATCCCTGGAGGGTCCGTCTTCTCCAATCAACGTGAGATCCAGCGCCGACATACATGTCTACTTACGAGTTTCCCCCTCTCCAGCGGGGAAGCTGGGACAAGTTCGAACTTTCCGACTGGTCTCGCGACATGCGTGTACTGTAGTGGAAGTAAGGCTATTGTAGATGTGGTAGGGTACAAGGATGAGGAAGGAAATATCGCGCGCGGTCCGTGACCTGTTTGCTAGGGCTGCTCTTACATTCACCTGATATAGTAAATTGGAGAGTTCTGCCACCAGGTTGTATATACCTACCTGCAGAATAATAAATATCTATCTATCTATCTATATAGGAAAGAGACCTCCCGCAAAATTACGGATCAGAGCAGCCGGCCGCTCTAATTCTTCTCCAAATCGGGCTGAATTCGACCTATCTATCTCAAGGTTGACAATCCGTCACCGCCAGGATTCGAACCCTACAACCTCCCAATCAACGATGCTGCAGAGGCAGCGGTGTTGCCGGTGACCTGTCGCAGCCAGCCCATCTCTGAGCTCCTAGGCTTTGAAAAGTCTGGAAGACTCAGCGAAGCGACAACACTGTGGTGCTAGTCCAAGGACTATGTCGATCTGCATTGCCACAGGAAAAAATGACACTTCAAAGAGACTTACAGCTCGTGAACAATTTGTCACACAACACGAATGCTCCAGCAGAAATGTATGCAACACGCTCGCGCATACCACGGGCGTAAATCAGGCTTAAGGGCTGCAGATGCAACAATCAACTTCTTGTTGGTCCCTACATTTTCTTCTCTTCTACAACTTGACCTTGTGAACCCTCTGTTACTCATGTCGTTTGCAGTATCATGCTTAGTATTCCGGACAGCTAAAAGAGGAAACGAATGACGAAAATGAAGGGGGCGCGATTTAGAGCAATATTTAAGTTCTTCTTAGAAGTTTGATTTTAATGCTCTTTTTACACTTTGTTCGTTCTATAACGACTTCACTGTTTATGAAACTATTCGATCATGTCCAAAACTTTTAATGAAATCAGTGAAGCATACCTCACGCTCTGTAGTACGTCGTTTCATTTCTATTTCTAACTTCAAGTTGATCATTATCGTCCAACAACAACAACAACAACAACAACAACAATAATAAACATTATATGGCATTTTAGCGTCAGATTAATCCGACTTTTTTCACCTAGCGGTGTTCCCAGGCCAGGCCATCGTTTTTGTTCCTTATCAACGCCTTGGGGTATAGGAGACACGTATCGTGCATGGCGTGTTCCCTTCAAGCATTCTTTCCCTTCTCGCGTACTTGGCCTGCCTGACTTTTTCTTTCGTCGTACAGCTGTAGAAACGTACAATCGCTAACGGACAGCTGCAGATCTATTTTTGCTTCGACCGAGAGTCGAACCTGGGATTGTCACACGGAAAGCTAGCACGCTGACCATGAGCCATCCGAGGGACTACTATAATAATAATAATAATAATAATAATAATAATAATAATAATAATAATAATAATAATAATAATAATAATTACAACAATAACAATTCTGACAGGTGCAAGAGACGATCAAACGCTTTCATTCGAGCTGGAGAAAGCCTGTAAGTTGCAGCACCAAGTATAATGCATCCGGTCTGTTCACTTTATGAAATAACTGTAGATGTTGACAGGCACATCAATTAGAGGTTATTACCTTGTTGGTTGCGCAAAGATTGTGAGCTTTTAACATTTAAGCTTTGGAATAAAACGATGAAAGGTCAGGAAGGGATAAGAAACCAACAAAAAGTTAAGTAATCAAGTACTTTCTTCTTAAGGGAGAAAGATCTCTTTTCATCAATACCTTCTAACAAGTAAGGAGATCACATTATTTGTAATTACGTTTCATATTGGCACGAATTACTTTAAAATAAATGCCAGTGAACCTTTTCCATTTAAAAAGCTAGTATTTTTAGCGGGTTCCGCAACATGAAACATTTCTAACCAACACAGTCGTTAACGCTCTTTGTTTTCGGAAAAATATCCGAAGAGTTCTGTGGCATAAAGGTTTTGGATTAGTACCGTGAAACTTCTTTCTTGGACAAATACCTCTTCTCTGAATGCAATTGTATTAAAATATCACTGAAAAATGTTTTGACTTCAAAATTGCTGATCTGCGTAAATGAAAAACATTTCCCAGGAGCAAAAAAAGTTACTCCTTTTGAGAAGTTTTACTGTTGACGGTACCACATATATTCTACAGAAAAAGACATCTCAACATAAAAAGACGGCAATTTTAACTCAGCCCATGCCTTATATATTTTATACTATCAACTTGCTAACAAGCACCTTCTCATCAAGGAGAACCCTAGAAAAATGCAGTTTCAAATAGAAACTGCCAGAGATCCGAGTAATGCATTCAACAACACTGGTCATTGCCCTCTCTGTTTACTTTAAAAATCAGAAGCATGAGAGATCAAGCCGAAGAAAGGCAAATCCAGACAATAACCTCGAAGTGTACCTATGGGAGCGTACAGGCTTTATTCTCAAGCTTTCCTTGGAGTCGGCCATCCGTCGCAGATTCGTAGCTCGTTAGATGAGGCTTCTTCTTCAAAGAGTTCGAGAAACGAAAGCGAACCGAGTAGGAAATGGTGGTTAAGGAACGTCATCAACTGCACTTTCGAAGTAGCTGGGTTGATACAGCGTGGTGGACTGGCAGAACGTCATTTCCTTCATCGTGGCAGTTCTCAAATTTCTTGTGACTAGAGGTAATTGTGATCTGCTGCTGAGTTGTTGGGATATTTAATGTCGATGTTATTTTTACGTTCGTTTTTTAAATTTTTTATTATTATTATTATTATTATTATTATTATTATTAGCAGTTTGGAATAATTAGCAATTATGAGTTTGGGAGATCGACTACTTGAAGGTTTACTAAAAGAATTCTTGGTTTCCAGATGGCATGTTTGTTGATTGGCAAGCCATTCAAGAGGGGGACTTCAGGTGTAATGGCTCGTGCATACGTCTTCCATCATTGAGGGCCGGGATGTGCTAAGATCATGGAGGGCTCTGAGTGATTTATTTTATCCACCTCGTATAACCTCATCCTTATTGATCTCTCAGAACCCTCAATGATCTTAATAGTGAAAGAACCAAAACAACAATTAAAGAAACAACGAAATGTTAATCAATTAAATCAAAACCAAAGTGACTAGGTCGTCTCTAATTATACACACGATACCGACAATTTCAGTGGAGTCACACCACAATTTTCTGCGAGGAAAAAGCAAAGCATTTCGGCAGTTTTTAAACAAACTCTCTAAATTTCAGCACAAAAAACAGTACAAAAAATTGGCCGACATCACGGATAAAAAGTTCATTATTGAGAAGTAGAAACAGTTGAAATTGTTCTTTCATTTAAAAGCGGTATCTCACTCTCCGTGGGGCATGGTTTTGTATTCCTGAACGTTAAGTTTCATAAATTCCAATAACGACCCCAAACAAAACGCACAGAATTACAATTCAAGAAGTCCTCGGAAGCGCGGAATAAACTAATTCACGCTATACGACCAGAAAAAAAACCTACAAAGACCCAGCAACGAGGAAGCGGGATGTTATTTCAACTCTCTGAATAGTTAATCCGCGAGTTAAAAAGTGAGTAAATAATGAAAGGGTGGAGTCGTTCTGAAGAGGAAATGTCTTCCATTTACCCTTAATGTCTTCCTCCAGTGCGTCCGCAGCAGAGACGCGGAAAGCAGGGGTAGGGGCGATGGGGAAGGGGGTGGGGGTGGGGGGTGGGAAGAGGAGGACAGGGAAGAGAAGGGAAGAACCAACGCTTCCTGCTTTCCGCTCGAGTGCCGAGTTGATGTGCAGCCAGGAGAAGGAGAGGGAGAGGGGGACAGGGAGAGGGGTAGTGGAGGGAGGGGGCGTCTTCTCTTTGTTTGCGTAATTGAATGTGCGCGGGCGGTCGCGGGCGCTTTCCAATGGAGATGATGCACGTCGCCGCCAGGTGCGCCGGAGAGATATTCGCGAAGGACGCCCACTAGGGCTATGAGATGTTAATGCCGGCATAGTCACTGTTATACGCCTCCCAGTCTGGTAGCAGTTGGAATATCATCCGTAGGAATTCTTTTGTTTCTATTGCAGAGATCGCTTTGCTCAATTAACCCAAAATTGCCCGTATTCATTTCGCCGCACGTCGCGTACGCTCGTTGCCTTCGCGGCCGTGCGCGCAGAGCCATTGTTGGAGCTCTGCTTGCAGCTTTCATTGCTTTGCTTGTTACTGAATTATTTACTAGAGTGCCCCAAAGAGCCAAAACGTTGATTAGTTTACCTACCAGACATTAGCTGCCCATGGCTCTTATAAATATCTTTCATAGAAATATTTCATCTACTCCACAGTTTGCTGTACTAAATTAATTTCCCTCCGCTTTGCGCATGTAGTACGTATGCACATCATTAATTATTATGAGTATATTCAAGAGGCAGCGCACGTGTTGCGGTTTACATGCTTCGCCGTTTTAGGTATCCTAATTTTCCAATATTTACATTTTTAGAATAAAATATCAATGATATTGAATTAAACATTTATAAAATTCTACAAAAGCACACATTATTTAACTAACTTAAAGCACATTTAAAAACTGAAAAAAACATGATTTTATTATTAAAATTTTAATTTTTTAATGACATATGGCAATGACATGTAGTTATATTTCAGAATTCAATCAATTAAAATAAAGTACATAATATTTTTATCTTTAAAACAATTCATTAAAAGCTGACGTCTTTCGAATTGGAACATCTCGGAATTGTTTAGCACTTCGCTTTCAAAGAACGTGTCATATTTACATGCTCTAAAAACTCCATTCTCCGTAATTAACTTACCTGTCACGCAGAATCTCGAAACAACGATTATTTCATGTACACACGAGGCCCTGCCATTAAAAAATGCATTGACAGCAAAGTGTGGGAACCCTTTAAAACATAATGAAAAACAAGTGCATGCGGTAGCACGAAAATCATGAATTAAGTTGTTGATAACCAAAATAGCATTCTTAAGACGATTGTAAATATATTTTTTCTTATCTTTTTCTAAATTTCCGTAGAAGAGAAATACTTCTTACGTTTTAATAATACGATTATACTAGTTTCCTTTAATTTTAGCGCCCCTCAATGTGCAATTGAGGCAATGTGCAAATGAGATTGTTCACGTGAACAATCTCTTCAAAATGTTTTGGCAGCAATGATTAGTATTAACAATCCTACTTGAAGACTCGTAATCGAAACGTCAACAATGTCTCGCAGCAAAAATCCCCGGCTTAGTAAAAACGAACACGAGAAATTTGTTCAATAGAATTAGATAGCTGGACCTAAGATACAATAAAACATTGGTACCTCGTTTTAAAAAGAAATTTAAGACCGTGAGAAATGAGCTTTTCTTATACATTTCAAAAATGGATTCATCCCATTTCTTTAATAAAAATGTGAAGAAAGAAAATCCAGCGAGACTCCAATTAAATATTTGACAACGACAAAACTTTCGCAACTTCTTAAACGTTGCTAAACAATTTCCGCCCTAAATGCACCTTATTGCAACTCATATTTAAATCGCTTCACAGGCAATAATAGAAAACTGTGCTCAGCAAAACTCGCACTCGTGTGAAACTGCCTTTACAGTCCGTCCTCTGACCTCGAGTTTTCTACTCGTCATATCGAGCTCAACGAGAAGAAAGGAGGTTAAAAAAGACAGTAACTCGTTACGCGTTTTAACCGAATCAAGCGCTACGGCGTCTGACACAATCGCCTCCGGCAGCCGACTGCCTGTGCCTCACGTCTCGAGGGCTCTTATCGCGGAGCGGAGCTTCCAAGGCTGCGGGAGAAGAGAAGAGACAAGAGAAAAAAGAGGGGTTCCCCAAGAGCGAGAAACAGGGCGCTTTATTAAATGGAAGGTGACAGAACTTCACGGTATTGTATAGCCTACTTTTCAACGTAGTTAATTCATGGAAACCTTGAAAGAAACAATATAAGATGGATTCACAAACTTATTTGACCTAACATCCCTTTTTCGAGGGAAAAAAATATCCTGAATGGAAAACATGAATAACAAATACTTGTTTTCACCTTTTAATATCAGCAAATAAGATGATTTTTGAAATTAATTCTTCAAAGTTAAACGTCAGTCTTATTCAGAAAATAATAACAATGACTTACAATATACTACACAAAAGACAACCCGCACATTCAATTTTTACAAATTTCCTTTTTTTTAAAGTTTCTACTGCCCCTTTCTTTCGAAGTTCCTCCCCAATTTCACTACATGCAAATATAGTCTAATAGCCAATCAAGAAACATTTTGTACAAAATTGGTCACTTTGAGACGCACGTTCTTCGAAAAGTCAGCTTTCGAGAGAGACGAGTCGCGGTTTCCCATTGATCATAACAATTACATTAATCCTTTATAAGAAATGCTTTTAGCCGTTTCACATGTAGGAAGGGAAGAAACGAAAGCAGTTTGAAGCTTGAAAGCAAGAGCATATTGTAAAATATATTAAACACTAATGGGGAAAACAATTCGCTCATGTGGCAAATGGTTTTGAACTGTGAAATGCGTCAAAAGCAGACGTCTCACGAACTAGAAGGAAGCATGGAATTGCAAGAGTTCCAAAACAACAATAGAAGTTTAATTGAAATCAATGTGCCTAGACGGCGTCGTAATTGGTTTCAATCCACATTCCATACCGTATCAAGCTGTTGTTTTGAAACTGCAATCAACTCCCTGCTAGCAACAGTTTAGGAAGAAAATTCTTTCGGAGTAAAAAGCATGTCAGAGACACACCATTCCTAACGTTCCCCAGAAACAATATCCACTTCGTTAATTTGAACCCATTCGCTGCAAATAACGCTATTTCCCACTTCACAAGCACTAAAGAAAGCGGGTTACAGACAGTGGAGCTTTTTAATCGCATCACTGGCAGCGTCAAAAAACCAACACAATCGCCTCGGGTCCTCCACAACGAGAGCGAGAAAGAGAGAGACCCTTAAACGGCGCTCAGCGTCGAATGAATAGAATGCTGCCCGTTGGCTGAAAGCAAAGACGGGGTGCCCCAAGGGTCTTCAACAGAGAATGGTCGGTTTATTAAAAGGAATGCGATGTGACGGGACGGGACGGAACGGACCGAGACGGGGCAGGCCGGCGTTCGTGATGCCGGCTGAAGATGGCGGCGGGCGAACGCCTTGTCAACGTCTGGAGGCGCTCAGGAGCCGTGACAAATTAACCTACATCGCGCCCGCACCGGGCGACACACTACCCGAGAGGGGGCGTAGGAGGAAAGTTCTCCGCGGGAGAGATTGGTGTGGGTGGCAGCCTGGTTCACTGTGCACGTGTTCAAGTCTTCGGTAGTACTTGATCTCTAAGGTGAATTGTCTCGTAACGTAGCGGCCGACGAACTAGCTTTGCACTAAGCATAACTACCGAGGCTCAATATGAGGTCAATGCCATTGGAATTTCAGGAGGACAACGCGGGTTCCATATCATTCTCGTTATTCGTCACGGAATTATTCTCAGCGGAAACTTCCTACTAGAGAGATTAGTAAGAGTAGCTGGTTGGTGAAGTGTGCAAGTCGTCTCTCCTAGGTGGTATCGTTTTTGCGTAGCACTATTTATACGTGTTTTGCACTCTCTTTTTACCTGTGACCAGAGCACAGCGCTGTTGTTCAATCTCTGAACGCCGGGGATTAAAATACCGATTGATTATCATGAAATCTAAGATTGATTAAGTGGGTATTTGTCGGCCCGGTGGCCGAGATCGCTAAGGCAGTAGTGTCGCAGTGACCGAAGGGCCGCGGGTTCGAGTCCCGCCTCGGGCATGGTTGTATTTGTGTTCGTCCTTTCACCCCTTATCATTACCATATCGTTTCATCTTCATAGTTACCATACCGTTAACACCAATAGTGGTCGCTAATGACCTAGAAGTTGATGACCTTAAATAACCAATTTAAAAAAAGTGGGTATTTGCGCAAGTTCCCTTCTCCAGTTTCTCCGGACTCTACATACTCCATCTTCATTCCCACTGATCGTCGCAGAAGAGAAAATAACACATGAGAATGGAACTTCTGAATTAACATGCTTTTGAATTAACCTTTGAATCATACTTTGTCATGGGTTGTATTCTGATTATTTCATTCAGAGACCACACTTGAGACAGCTATTTAATTGTAGGCTTTTCGCTGTTGGTAAGGCGTTAGCTAAATTTACGCGAAATATAATCCCCCTTTCATAAAACAAGAGTATTTTTGGAAATGAAATAAAAGTCTAAGCCAAACTATTAATTCATACGTTAAATCTCCCATTTCTATTCTTTTCGCTGAATGATAGACGTTCCTGTACGGCCTAAATGATAATGGAAAACCAGTAAATAAGGACGAAATATTAATAATACCAATAATAAACTTAACGTATAGTTAACGTGATTTTACCGTCTGACCGGTTCCAGTGACTAACAAGAGCACAGACTTTACGAGAAGAAAAAAACCGGGTCGAAAGAACACAGCGCGAACAGCAACAATTCCAACTATAAACCTCCGGACAAAACATGGGCCAGTACACGCGCGGCGATCCAGAAATAGCCGTGGCGGCGGTGAGAGTGAGCAACTGGGTTCCCCGGAGAGAGAGCACATGGGCGAGTTCGTGGGCGGAGTTTTTCTTGACAAATATACAGACAGTTGGAGCCAGTAAACGCACGTGGAGTGCGCTGCATGACGTAAACGGTTGTACAAGTTAAAGTAGTTCGGTTAGGTTAGCTAAACAAGACAA
The DNA here is from genome assembly GCA_011170035.1 of Teleogryllus occipitalis. Lineage (NCBI taxonomy): Eukaryota > Metazoa > Arthropoda > Insecta > Orthoptera > Gryllidae > Teleogryllus > Teleogryllus occipitalis. The sequence goes on along the minus strand of BLKR01000321.1, from coordinate 119,490 downwards.
TTTGTTCGGCCATTTAAGACTCGCTTCCCTTGCGGATACCCAAGTCGACGGCCAGCTCCGTCCCCCCCCCCGATCAAACATTCTTTAATCCAGTCATTGCAAACATTCAAACGCGGTTTACACGAAAATACAGATACAAAAATACAAACGACGTAGTTCCTGTAGAATTGCATAGTAAAAAAAATTGTAAAGAAGACTTATCTAGATGCATGATCCCGCCGTCCATTCAGTGGCGTACACCACCAAAATACACGAAATAAGTTCCGTAGAACTACAATGTAGATCAACCCTAAAAGCGCTGTAAAGGGGCGGAGAAGGATAGGGGCGACGTGCGGGTGCCTCTGAGCCTCACCCAGCCCGGCTGCCGCTAGCATGCCACATGTACAAAAGTTTGATAAATAATAATAATAATAATAATAATAATAATAATAATAATAATAATAAAGATAGATGGCTCGTTTCAAGTAATAATAATATTAATATCAAAAATAAAAACACAGATGCGACTTTATTTTTGGCTCACCTTCCTCACATGAATATTACTACACTATTTCTACGTGCATTTCTCGTGATCCAATCGTTCATATGTTTCAGACTGTTAAAAAAATTCTCGCAGGCGGAGGGGGCGGTGGGGGCTGAGGGGGCTGAGAGTGGCGGAGAGGGGCGGAGAGTGGCGGAGGGGGCGGAGAGAGGCGGAGAGGGGCGGAGAGGGGCGGAGAGGGACGGAGAGGGGCGGAGAGGGGCGGAGAGGGGCGGAGAGGGGCGGAGAGGGGCGGAGAGGGGCGGAGAGGGGCGGAGAGGGGCGGAGAGAGGCGGGGGTTGGGTTGGGGAAGGCGCCCGCCCTGGGGCGTGCTTCCGGCGGAGCCCCGCTGACGCGTTCCACACGCGCCGACGCAGACGGGCAACGAACGCCAGCGACACTATGACGTTTCACTCTCCACATGCCCGGATTTATCACTCATCAGATGTTTGCTTTACATTGTGGACAATCAGAGGTTAAACTCGTATTTCAGTAAATTACACGTGCATTATAATTTTTAATTGTCATAACTATCATCATAAATATACAAGGATTGTTATCCTAATGATAAAGATTTAAAACGGCTTTGTAATTTACAGGAATAGCTTAATATATTTATTGTCCTTGATATAAAGGAAACATCTGATTATTCATAATTTCTGATTATACATAATAGAAGAGATGTTTTTACTTTCTTTAAAGAAGCCGTAATGGAAAAATAATACATAGTTATACGTACGAGAACGATAGGACAAAAGTTGCCTCATCGGCAGAATAATATTTCTTCCGTTTCTCTTTGTTAAGTCTATTCAAGATCGCAATTGAATTTTAGCAGATGCAGCAGAAACAGTCGACGCTTTTGTTCCTTTTTCTTGACAAATAGTGATGAAGACAATGATAATTATGCCTATATTTGTATTTCAGAATATTCGTGTTCTGATATTGAACATTTATTTCAATTAAGTAGAAACCAAACTATCTCAACTAAAGAAGTGAAGAGAAATTTCCAGTTATCGAATACCTCGACGCAAGGGACGTAAGAATTGAACAAAAAAGTAAGTATACGAAAAGAGGAAGAAAAAATGAAATATCAAACTATTAATCATGTATGAAAATCCCGGGTATAAGTTGCAATCATTTATGTATTTAAGAGTTTTAATTTACAAGTTTTGAATCAACTTCAATTCAATCAAAATTCTAAATTATAATTAAATATTAGAACATTAATAAATATCTCTGTACAGATGTATACGTGTTTAATGCACGTGAGACTTGCACCATACCCACATTTTATAAACATGAATGCGTTTTGTCAGTACAATATGACTATTAGTTGTTTTTGTTTAGTCTACAAGCTCCTGTTTGGCTTAAATTTTCTTTTGGTATCCGTCTCTCGCAGTAAAATTTGTGTACCAAACTACCGGCATGTTTATTACACTCACATATTACATAAGAAGCTAAGCATTTAATACACAAACACGAACTTCAAATGACTAAAAGCAGGGGGTTATTTTTCTCGGAAAATGCAAACCAAATTTTAGTAAAACCACGGCTTTATTTAAACGCAACTTCATCTATAAAGTAACATTTCTCTATTTCTTCGAGAAAGTGCACGAACCACCACTCTCATCCATCATTTCATGGTAGTGATTAAACAGAGCAAGGTGCAATAACTTCAGGAATGTTTTCTAGTCAGAGACGGGCGCTATTAAGTTAAACATCGAATAACGAAGGTGCACAAAGATAAGGATCAGCTGGAGTAAAAGTGAGGTAAGGAGAAAATAAGAAACAGAATCTTAGCCTACATTCCGAATTCAATTGCTCAGGACGGCGTATTTTACTCAAAGAGTAGCTGCTTTAAAAATGTGTAATATATGTACACTCTACTCTCGCTAAGTAAAAGTGAAAGTATCATATAAAGGGAACATTATTAATAATGAAATGTATTTTTAAGATTATCGGTGTAAGAGAAACTGTGTTTAGAAAACAGAACAAATATAACCAAACTAAAAAGGATGAATGAATACATTGTTCTCCGTGGACAATTTAATTTCACACTGTTATTTTCCGATTTAATGATTTTCACGAGGTGTAAATCTACTAACTAGATATGAAATTTCTGATAGTAAATTTCAAATGAATTAAGGGAATAGAGATGCACCCAAATCGTAAACAAAAATACACGCAAAAGGCTTACAAACATCGTTCTTTCAAAATTTACAAAAATACTGAATTGGATTCATGAAACTTTCCAGAAAATTTCTCAACCAGAAGAGAACGTCCATGTCCAGATGGGCACGTCCTTTACGCAAATATGTTCGCGTACAGTTCAGCACAAATAAGCACTCCGTACACGACGAAAACGGCATGTTGAAGACATGGCGTCGACGGACACGACACACAAAGTAAACAGCCCGCGTATATAAAAAAGTCCCAACAGAAGCACACGAAGTATGTCACGAGTACAATACATTTAAAAACGATAACATCGCCACCATTAAGTAAACACCTTCAAGTCCACGTGAGGATGCAAATTGTCCCTATACTCTTTCTAATAGTCGCAAGGTACTTTTTCCCAGCCGTGATCTTCGTGCACGCGATAACGGTTTTAACAACGTCGTGAGCAGGAAGAACGCGACTGGGCAATGTGAGAAAGGGTCCATGGGTAACGAGTATTTTAATTAGCTTCACAGAAACTTCGCGAGTAATTTGCTCTCGCCCACGAAATAATATGAGAAACAAGTTTATCTTTACGAGCACAGTTAGAGGGGTTCAGAGGCTCCTTTAGTGATGTAATCAGCGTGCGTTAATTTCTAACCTCGCAGTGCTGTAACTTCAACAAATCGCGCTTACTCAAGAAATGCATTTGCATTGTATGTAAAACGCATGTGCTATTGATAAGGCATAAGGTTTGACAAACGATATACATTTTTTGTTAGTCATGAAAATAAAAAAAGTAACACATTTCAACTTTTCAAATACATGTTCTCGTGCTCTTAATTCAGTGTTTAACGAACTAACGAAAAAAAGTATTCTTGTATAATGCAGAAAAAATTATTTTGTAACGTAAAATTTCAAACCGTTGTCATTTTAATGGAGTTTCTCGACTTTACCAGAAACAAGCACGTGTTCTGAAAGCATGAAGAGCGCACATGGTGACCATGGAAAAGCCATATGCTTCATGAGAGGTTTTCGAACAGTATAGACTGATAAGGGACCAACGAACTTATTGAAAGTTTGCTTTTTCATCGATCGAAGTATTGGTTGAATTAAATGGACCAGGTCTACCTTCTAGTAGCGAGACCACTTCAAATTCCGCATTTGGACACTACACACATCTGCTGCGATTGATATCAATTCAGTTTATTCAATTTCGGCTCTAAATTATTCTATATGATGCTTTACCAATGGCTGTTCGGCAGCTTTGCACAAACGTTTGCTATAAATTTGCATACACAGTTGTCAATACCGTGAAGTGTGTACCTTTTGTAGTGCAAATGTACACAACATAGAGATTTCACTGAATACCCACATCCCTGTTGAATAACAAAATATTTCCACTAGGATCGTCAGTCAACAACAAGTTATTTTTCATTTTAGAAGTATCTATTCCCCACGAATTTAATAACTACAGAATTCAGCGGAGTATCGCACAAAAACTCGTCCATCTGTGATTAAAGCCAAGCTACTTCAATCTGAAAAGCGGAAAGTGATTTTCTAATTGTGAATCTTATTATCCTTCTTAAAGTAGTTGATAAGAAATGGCATTTACTAGGTTATATGAATGATATTTCGCAGGTTTGATTCATTCCCACTAATTACTACAAAATGCGGATGCAATTTTCTGCAAATTGCCTTTTCAATGTTCGTAATAAAATAAACGCTAACCAAGCATTGGAAAGGCAATTTGCGTAAGATTGCAAAACGTTCGTTTAATATTAGATATTGGAAATAAATAATATTTATTAATAAGTGGACATCTTTTTTATTTGGTGCATGTTCTCTCTTAATGGCTTCTCGGGGATAGGGGATGCGATGTTATAGGAGAAAACAACAACAACAACAACAACAACACCCACTGAATTTCTTGTTTACGGCCAAAACAAATCACGACCCCGGAATAATGAAATCTGACTCGCAAAATTTACAGGAGAGCACTAAAATTTGGAAGTGTCTAACAACCATACACAAAATGATATGCCATTTAGTCCACAGAAAGTTTTCTACACGGTTGGTTAAAGAAAACTGTTTTAATACGTTGCAGAGCTCACAATAGCGAGGTCGCACACATCAAACATTTTCCCGAAAATGTCATAAAACCTTTTCTTCCTCAGGTCGATATATCCCAAAAGATCGACATTTTGTTGGAGAACCGTTTTATTTTGCGTGGACCAAAACCGGGTTTGACTATGATCACATGTCTTGAGCAGTATCTTTATAACATTTTTTACTAGTAAAAATACAATATTTTCTTCATTCACTTGATATTTTAGTTGTGACTTTTTTTGTGCACCGATGAAATATGGTTGGAGCGAAGTGAGAACTTTTATCATCGGAGCGGTGGGCGGCGATTCGCATTTACAAGCCGCCGTTCGCCGCTTGACATTCATTTCGCCGCTAAATTACACCGAGATTCCATCGGCTTGCGCCGCCGCGCCGCGGCTCCGGCTGGGCGTAGCGGGCGGCCGCACTGGGGCGGGCATTCTTTCGGAGGCTGCCTTATCGGAAATTGCATTCGCGGGCCTTATGCAAGCTCCCGCGCTACCCCGTCCTCCCACGGCGGGGCGGGGCGGGGCGGGGCGGGGCGGGGCGAGGCGGGGTAGTGCGGGGAGGGGATATTGGGATGGGACGGGGATGGGGTGGGACAGGGCGGGACAGGGTAGAACAGGACGGGACCAGCGGGGGGGTCGACCGGGCGGGGCGAGCGGGTAGGGTAAGGGAGTGGGGTGAGCGGGTGAGACGAGTGGCCTAGGCGAGCGGGCGGAGCTAGCGGGCGCGGCGAGCTGTCGGGCGGGGCGAGCGGGTGGGGCAAGCGGGTTGGACGAGCGAGCGGGTCGAGCGGGCGGGTCGAGCGGACGGGTTGAGCGGACAGGTCGAGCGCGCGGGTCGAGCGGGCGGGTCGAGCGGGCGGGTCGGGCAGCGGGCGGGTCGAGCGGGCGGGTCGAGCGGGGGCGGGGCGAGTGGGCGGGGCGAGCGGTCGGGGTCGAGCAGGCGGGTCAGGCGAGCGGGTCGAGCAGGCGGGTCGAGCGGGCGGAGGAGCGGGCGGGCCGAGCGAGCGGGGCAGAGCGCGCGGGCGAAGCGGGCGGGAGCGAAGCAGAGCGGGAGCGAACGGGCGGGGTGAGCGGGCGAGGTGAGCGGGCGAGGCGAGCGAGCGGGGCGAGCGGGCGGGGCGAGTGGGCGGGGCAAGCGGGCGGGGCGAGCGGGCGGGGCGAGCGGGCGGGGCGAGCGGGCGGGGCGAGCGGGCGGGGCGAGCGGGCGAGACGAGCGGGCGAGACGAGCGGGCGAGACGAGCGGGCGGGGCGAGCGGTGGAGAAGCGAGCGGCCGGGATGGGACCCGCTTCGACGGGAAAGGCAATTTTCGTCGCCGATAACGAGCGAACGGGACCCTCGAGAACTTAAGCGGCTGTTGTGCAGCTCCCGCTGGAATCTCCGATCGATTTCTCCTGTGTGTTTAGCGTGTTCTTTTCTCGTTATTTCTTGCTAAAATGTCGCCCTCTCGGTATCTCGAATATCAAAATGAAAAGGGGAGATATGCAAGTCATTTTATATTCTTGGTACTTTTTTCCGAATATGTTTTAAGAAGCTAATGGGGTCACGTAGAAAGTTCTCAAGGTACCATGAAATTCGGTTTTACAGCATTTACTTATTATTTGTGTATCTTTATAGGTCACGAACGAACGCGGATACATTTTCCCGTGTTTTAAACAATTCTTTGTTAATAATGCCTTTCTATGAATACGTCAGTATGTCAAATCATAAAGGAAAAAAATTGCAAGATATCGAGTTGAAACTAATCGAGACTCCAGAGAATTTTAGAGATAAAAGAGTCAACGATTCTCGAATTAACGAAACTCGTGTTTGTTACTATATTTTATGTATTTCTGAATATTAATGAATTATTGATATAAATAAGGTTTGGCGTCAACTAGGCATCTCTTTAGTACTCAAAATCTGTTAGCACTTGCAAAACAGAAAAATGCAATCGAAACATCAGACGTCAGCACTAGTGCATCGCTAGCACATACATAGATCAAAGAACAACATCAGTAAGCAGTAATGCCATCATATCTTCTCCACTTTCTCATTATTCATTAATATTTCATCAGCTATCGAGCAAGAAAAATATACACACGCAACACTGAATACTAAATGTAGATAATGTCTTAAGTCCGAGGTAGTTTCAGACTCATGCAAACGCCAAACGTGAAGGTTTTTCGTTACCGTTCAGACCACAGGAAACTGCACGATGTTCGTGAATGTTAAACTGAACGGTGCCCAGTGACGCGGAAACGGACCAACCAGAAACACGTCTCATTCCGTGCCAACAATGGTCCTCTGCAATCTTGCCTCTTCCTCTGTCACGCTGTATGCACGGAGCGTCAGAACCCGCTGCATTCGCCAAAACGCGTGTCCGCGAATGGGACTAAATAAAGAATGCCGTGGCACTTTGATTTCCCACTGACGCAAATTCAGATTTGCAAATGTTCCACTCGCGGACCAACCGGCATACTTCTGCTTTCAACTGCACTTCCCCCAGCTTACTCCCGTTACCTTCAAACCTCCTTCAAGTGTGCCTAATATCTCACAACGCATCTTCACACATAGCAACTGCCGAGTAATAATGGCAGTTACGCGACACTTTTGTGACAGGCAGTGCGAAAATCCTCAGACATGTACGGATGTACTAGCAACCACGAACCCAGGATTCAACTTGAGCATCCATGAAGTCTCTGAGGAGATTACTTCCAAAAATATCAACTATATTCTTTCTTCCAGCTTGCTGAGACATTCATAAGTTACCGGCAGAGAAAAGAGTAATTTACGAAGGGTCATTGTCAATTAAAAGTTGTAAAGAAAATATTTAAATTTGGATATAAAAAAATGAATTTTGATCATGCTACTTCAATATTACACTGATCATTATTATTACCAATTAGTAGAAAGTTCGTCATGTAAAAAAATATTAAAGAGGAAAGAAAACTGTAAAGAACTGGGTGGCGGAAGTGTTTAAAATAAATATCGAGCACAAAATTGAAATTTAAAAGAGTTCCTGAAATTAAAATCGGCACAGTAGAGACGACAGAGCGTACTTCCTGAAAGGAATTGACACGAGAGAAGCGAAGAAATTTGGCAAATGGCCGAAACTACTGTCCTTCAGAAGACCATGACAGCGTGAGTAATCTCTTCTACGTATAATAAGCTATGTTAACGGTTTTGAACCATTTATAAGAAACCATCGACATAAAATGCAGTACATGTGCCACTGCTAGAGAGAAAATTACCCACTTCCATGTCCTGCTTCAACATAAAAAAAGTTCCCAGATTTCGATGTAGGATGAAAAGTAGGCACCGCATAACACACGTTATGCTGCAACACACTTTATCATCGGCCATATCGAAGAAACGGCCGATGCCTTTCATGTCCTCAAATACGGGTTTTTGTTTCCTTAAAGGATCACAAACATTGTATCTTATGCCTAAATCTATACAATAAGATTTTTTTGGGTGTTCTACTACACTTCTGAAGGAAACCCCTGTCAGACGTATTTAAAGTAGGGTACCTATATTAAGCTATTTTCACTTTAAAAGCAATTACATACAAGGAGCAGGGTTCGCACAGGTTCGCCTATTATCATCTTAAAGGGGACGTCGCACTCTATTTTATCCAATACCATCAGCAAGCGAGCAGACTTTAATAAAAAAACACAGTATCACACAAGACGAAGACATGCGCGGAAAGTAAAAATATTTCAATTTCATCTACCGATGTACCGGGCTGTCCAACAAGCAGAAAGTACGTGAGGTAAATTGAAATATTTCGATTTCATCCTTCGACGTCCAGAGCGGCCCCGCAAGTACGTGTCTTAATCCGACAACGAGTTCATGTCCCCGAGAGACTTTTCGGCTCGAGTTATCTCGGGCTCCGCGAGATTGGGCGCTGACGGAGCGTGATATCGAAGGCAGTGCGCTCCGGTGCGGATCGTGATGGGATCGGGAGGAGATCGCGGCGACAGCGGGCGCAGCGCCAAAACCTCGCGAGCGGGGGCGGCACAGCCACGGAGAGATCACACACAGAACACGGCAATGGAAATACCAGGTTTGGGTTAGGCCACTGCTCCGGCATTCGCCTGGTATCGAAGAAACCATGGAATACTATCGATCAGAGCAGCCGGCCGCTAAATTTCTCCTTTAGACAGCAGCTGAATTCCACCAACCTAACTGGGTAGTGTCGAAAATCTGCCACCGTCGGGACTCGAACCCTAGGACCTCCCAATCACAGGCACTGAAGTGACATCCGTTCATGCCCTGAGCCACCTCTCTCAGGCCATAATGGATAAACGTGTTTATTAGTCTGGGGTTGAATGATGGAATTGGAAGAAAGAGAGATCACAGGTAATGCAAAAGATGATTGCGAGAGTCCCACCACGCCACAAAACACTTGCAAACATCTAATGTCGAGACAAGATTAGAACCGTGGCCGTTCGAGCCCAGGATATTAAAGTAATCCTGCTTTAAAGGCCATTGGTTACATGGGCCTGCAAATAGTTTTGCTCAGGGTTTCAAACCCTAGCCTTCGTTTTAGAAAACCACAACGACGATCATTCGACTGCGAGAATTTGTGTTGTAGGAACGAATGATAATGAGGGTTGAATGACTGAGTTGATGAGATGCTGGGGTAGAGATGGCAAAATTTAGCAGTTGCTAAAAATTCCAAATGTTACCAGTGCTATCTGTGAGCTAAACTCAGCCGTTAAGGGAATGGAAATACCAGTTTTGGGTTAGAGTACTTCTCCCGCAATCGCATGGAATTGATAGAAGAATTCACGGAAACCTACCGATCAAAGAAGCCGTCAGTTAGAATTCCCCTGCAGATAAGCGGTTGAAATCGATTCATCTATGTAGGTGGTGTCATCAAACCTCCATTGTCGGGTCTCTTAACTACAATCTGCCGGTCATCGATGCTGCACAGGTAAAGGTGTTGCAGCTGAGCTATCGGAGCAGGAATATACAGATGTGCTGCGAACAAGGTCAGTCGGACACCGTTTTTAAAAATTTTATCTTACGTCAAAATAGAAGTCGAATGTGACATGTTTCGGGGATAAATGTGTTCTGTGTTTTTTAATTTTGGTAACCCTACCCTAATCAATATACTACTTCAATTTTGAATACAGAAAGAAAATGAGCGTTTTCTTGCTAGGATTGTTAACAATATATTTGCTCCAATTTAATCAAATCTATTTTCAAGGATAAATCAGCTATAGACTTGGGCTTTTTGTCCCTTCTCATGTCCTTTGTTAGTTGGTTGGTTGGTAGTGATTCCGGGTATGTCAACTGCCGAGGGCATTAGTCCCGTAAGTGTAGAGTATGTTTTTTCATCGATCGGTAGGTAGGTAGGTGGCTGTGATCTTCCCTGCCGGATAGCGAGATCCGGCGCCGACCTACCGTCAACTAGCGGGCTTTCCCCCAACCATGCCCTTTATGAAGGAATATTCTTCCTGCCGCGACAATATGGAGAACAATAATTTGAATAACTATATTTCTCATTGAACTCTATTAGGAAGGAATGTCACGCGATGAAATTAGGCCTTCGAGTGCGGAAGCACTCTTCAGGGTAGTTAAAGAAGAATTTCGGGATTCTGGTGGTGGGAATGCTGAGAACTCGCGCCGGTGGGAGGCCCTGTTTCGCGGTGGGCGGGGGGGGGGGCGCGCTGACGAATCGTGGGCTACGGGCGCGAGGGCGGCGTCTCGCAGTGTGGGAAGCCCGCATGTGTATTCCTCAACCGCCCGCCCGCCTCCTTCGGCGCCCCGCCTCCCTGCGTCCTCGAGTGCTCGCGACCGCCCGTGAGACCGCTTTGTCCTAACTGTTATGGCGCCTGCTGGAGCTGCTTATCGTGCGGGCTCGAGTGCTGCGGCAGCGCAGCCGTTGCGTAGGCGCAAACTCCGCCGCGGCCACCTCCACCCCCACCCCCGCCCCTTTTCCACGTTCCCTCGCCACGTGCCAATTGTGTTCGCGGTCGAGCAGAGCTGTCACAACCGACCGTCCCAGCGTGGAATTGAGGCAACGCGTACACTGTTCTCCGAAAGTTGGAACACAGTATTTTATCTGCATTTACTGCAAACGTTAAATTAAAATAAACTGATTAACACAACCAGGTCGTTAAGGAAAGTGTACCATATCTCGGAACAAATGCTTTGGGTTCCACGGCCTCGCTGGTCATAAGCGTTTGTACTTGTCCACTGATTTATTATCACCATCCTTTTATATCATATAATTAACTTACACTCGGCAAAATAGCAGTAGCAATAAAGTCGGGTTTATAAGCAGTTTCCTCCCTTCCGATTATTTACGGGTACCCACCTTGCGTAAATGGAATTTGTCTGAATCTGCTTTAGTGAGATCCACTAAACCCAATTTTAAAATACAAATGGTAAATGATAAAAAAAACAGATTGTTAACATATTCTAGCATATAATGAATGTGTCCATTAATACAATTCAAAATCCTGGTTAGATGCGATGACCAGTCTCTTCATGATCGCTGCCTTGGAATTAAAAGCATTAAAAAACAACAATATGCAATCTTTATTTTATAATATATTCCCATTTTCCATTCCAACAGGTTTTTATGTGTATTGTTTTCGATTCAGTATCTTCTGAGCAAATATTTTGAAAGAAGAGGATTCTTTAGCAAATACCTGACGTTCCTAAAAAACACTTCATTTTGCGAACTTAGTTTCTCCTACCGAGACTTCAGCCGGTCAATCAGATACTTGGGTTGAATTCTCCGAGAGACATTCTAGCGGCCGGCTACTTTGGTGGATTTAGGGCGATGCAGATACGGAGAGGAGGGAACACCACAAGCCCACGCAACGGCACCGAATATCGCGTTCCAGCAGGGGTGGTGCACCTCCAGGAATACAACATGCACTACACTTACGGAGCAATGATCACAGTGGTTGAGGCACCCAGAATCAATAGCTATTTGGCTAGAACAAACATTCTCTTCGGGGAATAATATCCACGATAAGAAATTACGTTATAAAAACCACTGTCGGCACATGTTGCTTCACACTCCAAAAAAAAAAAACCGCATCCTCCATCAAAGTCCAAATCTCCTGCGCCGAGTTCCGGCTTCAGGGAACACCCTTCCCCTCTCGCCCGCCCACCGTCGGAGCTATTTCGAGCGCGGTGCGACGTGGGGCGTGGATCCGCACCAGAGCAAGCGGCTCGGATCCGCGCGAGGGGGCGAGGCGGGTCGGGGAGGGGCACGGCGCGGCAGGGCGCGGCGGGGCGGGGCGGGGAGGGGCGGGGCGCGGCGGGGCGGGGCGGGACGGGGCGGGTTCCCTCGCCTGTCTCGGCCAAGGAGAGGCTCTCGCCACAAGTAGGCGCTGCGCCCCCACGGATGTGGACGTGGTGGCGGAAAACGACGAGAAGGTAGTGGTGGCGGTGATGTATTCGGAGAGGCGAGAGGACGGAGGTGAGTGGCCACAGGTGAGTGGGCAGAGGCGAGGAGGCGGAGATGAGAAGGCGGAGCTTAGAGGTCGATGACAAAAGGATGGGGCGAGGAAGCGAAGAGGAGGCAGAGACGAGAAGGCGAAGGCGAGAAGGCGAAGACGAGATGGTGGAGGCAAGAAGACGGATATGAGGCGGAAGCGAGGAAGCAGTGAGGAGGCGGAGACGAGAGGTCGAAGGTAAGGAAGCAGAGGGGAGGAGACGGAGCGAAGGAAGCAGAGATGAGAGGACGGAGGTGAGGCGGCAGATGCGAGGAAGAGGTGAGGAGATGGCGGAGAAGAGAAGGCGACGGCGAGGAGGCGGAGGGGAGGAGGCGGAAGAGAGGAGTCGCGGGGAGGAAAGCAGAGGGAAGGAGGCGGAGGAGAGAGAACAGAGGCGAGGAAGCAATGTGGAGGAGGCCGGGAGGAGAAGGGGAAGGCGAAAGGATGGAGGTGAAACGGAGGCGAGAAAGCGGCGAGGAAGAGACGGCGGGGAGGGGATGAAGAGAAGGAAGCTGTGGGAGGGGAAACAGAGGGACAGAGGGAGTAGGTGGAGGCGAGCTGTGGCGTGGAGACATTGAGCAAAGCAATTGACAAATCTCCCTTTAGTCTCATGAAGTGAGGAAGGAAGGCAAAGCAGGTGCCAATGGAGGAGTCGGAGACTCATTATAATAAGCAGAGCACTGAGTGGAGAAACCTGAGGCTACAGAAAGCAAGAGTGTGAAGGAAAGTGCAAGTGGAGAGCAGGTGCTGGCGCCTGGAGGAAAACAGAGGGTGGAGCGTGGAGGCGGAGGTGCCAAGTGAGTGGAAGTGGAGGAAAGTGACGTCATGAGTGAGGAGGCCGGACACGAGAAGGGGGAGGCGAGAGATGAGGTGAGGGAATGGAGGCAAGTATGATGAAGGGCGACGCGGAGGGTAGAAAGCCGAGATGAGGAGGCGGGAGACGGGGGCGCGATCGCGAGGAGGGGAGGAGATAGAGGAGGAGAAAGCGCTGCAAGCTGAAACAGAGGAGGAGGTGGAGGAAGAGGAGGAGGTGGAGGAAGAGGAGGAGGAGGAGGAGGAGGTGGAGGAAGAGGAAGAGGAAGAGGACAAGGAGGAGGAGGCGGAGGAGGAGGCGGAGGAGGAGGCGGAGGAGGAGGCGGAGGAGGAGGCGGAGGAGGAGGCGGAGGAGGAGGCGGAGGAGGAGGCGGAGGCGGAGGAGGAGGCGGGGACGCGATCGCGAGGAGGAGGAAGAGGAGGTGGCGGGGAAACCTCTAAGCGCATCCAGGTCACGCCGCACGTGCGCCGGTACTGCCGCCGGGTCGAGAGCGTCGCCAAAGAGACGAGCGCCTGATTTTTCGCCAGCGGCGCACGAAGGAGTATCCAAAACGAAGCATGATGCGATTCCAATTCATTTTCAGAAATAATTTATTGGACTTCTGAAATGGGTTGATACTCAGGAGGATCATTTCAAACTTTCATGCTGCCGTTTGTGTGAATCCAAGTAGACGTTATAATTATCTACAATACCCTGAAACAGTAAAGGATGTGCACGCAATTGGGAAAAGGGAACTATTGTAAAGAAATTTACAGTAGTATTGTATTATCTATTATTAATCACCTGTTTCAAACAAAAAAATAGTTTGTCGTGTTTTGTTTTTGTTTCAAAGGCAGTAATTGAGATGAGATTCAAAATTAAGAGATTCAAACCTTTTTTCTTTCCATTCAATATCTTGAATGTACTGTACTTACTGAATATCTAGTTTTCATTACTTACTTTTAAAACGAATTTATAAAATAATTATTAACTATTTTAACACATTAAAATACTTCTAGTTTTTTCTGAAATTTTCATTTCATAATACATTAATCAACAAGTGGACACTTAATATGCTTGTTTCCAGAATAACGAGTTGGGTATTTTTTTTATTGATTTAGCGGTAGCAAGAAGCATTGTCAAATGTTATGATTAGGGTTGATAACGAATGTTCGTGATTCTGATTAAAACACTTTGTATCAAACATTGTAAAACCGTTAAGGATTATCTATTATAATAAATGTTTGCTTTTATTCGATAAATAAAATAATTTTTTCTTCTGGCTAAACAGAGAGTAAATTATGAATGCATAAGAACACGCGTTTCATTATAAAGCTGTTAATAATATACAAATGGGGAGGGGCGCTATTCAGCACTTGACACACGTCGTAGATAATAGTAATTTACAACATCATTATCTTAATTCATCTTATTACAATACAAGATTGGAGAATTATCGAAAGAATCCGTTAGGCCGAGTTTGATGACCTATCTAGTATTGTAATAAAATGATTCGATACGAATATATTACAACGTTTTATTCACTTCGTAAATTTCTATCGCACCATTATTCTCGTATAAAGACAATTACATTTAATTTTTCATTTTAGCAAATGTGACATGCTGATATTGTGCATAGTTAATAGGAGGTCATTAACTTTTTGCGTCCTAAAAATACTTAAATTGAATAACTGATTTCGTATCTGAATTTCGTAAAATTTCACTTTAGATAATCCACGCGGATAAAATACATTACTTAATTTATTTTTTACTGAGACGCTATTGCTTGGCTTTCCCTTTATACGAAGGTCAATATACACAGCATATCTTACCTGGATAGAGAGGATCCTGGTTACGAGGGGAATATGAAAATAGTTGACTGTTCTCTTACGGAGAGAAATATGAATAGACAAACCAAGTGAAGTTTAACATCTAATTAATCAGTAAATAAGTAAATCTGAATTATTTCAATTACGTAAAAAATAAAATCTTGCATGTACCACGGACGTTCACTGATGATCTCGTGCGACAAAAAATCCCTCGATTTTGTCACCGATTATTAGAACCTTTATATAACGCCCTTTAGTTCATAAATAACTATTATTTTTTACTGATACGTTATTGCCTTCGATATGGACCTCGATATTTACTGCATAACGTACCTGGATCGAGAGGTGTGTGTGACGAGGGAAATACGAAAACATTTGAATATTGCTACAAGTTACCTTATGGAGGGAATTATGGGAAGGAAATATGAAATGAGAAATCGAATCAAGTTAATTAGTAAATATGAATAATTAAAATTAGATAAAAAATTAAATCATGTATGTACCACCGGCGTTCACTGGTTCTAATAATCTCAGGCGACAAAAAGGTCTTCGACCTTTTGTCGCCACTCCATCATATAACGCCCTTTAGATTCCGTCCACATACATAGAGAAACGTGTTCCAAGCCTTGGGTCAAACAACTTTTTTTCGTGTGTGTGTGTGTGTGTGTGTGTGTGTGTGTGTGTGAGAGAGAGAGAGAGAGAGAGAGAGATAGAAAGAGAGAGAGATAGAAAGAGAGAGAGATAGAAAGAGAGAGAGATAGAAAGAGAGAGAGATAGAAAGAGAGAAAGAGAGAGAGAGAAAGAAAGAGAAAGAGAGAGAGAAAGAGAGAGAGAGAGAGAAAGAGAGAGAGCCTGAGTTATTAATATCCCTTAATTTTTGCCTGGAGAGAATTTTCGGAAGCTTCCGCGTACTCGCGGCGGGCACCTTATCAGCGCAGTCTTGTTTACAGGCCGTCGGCGCCGACGATGCAAAAGACAACGGCGCGTCCGCGGCGGCGGAGGCGAAGGCGCGCTCGTTATTCACGGAAGCCAGCCCTCACGTCACGCCTCGCCAGCGGTAACGCACGCGTGTGTTCACGCGCTCACGCGCCGACGTCGTGAGCACGCCCGCGCTCGCGCGGGCCGTGCGGGACTCCACTGGGGCAGGTTGTCGGCACGGCAGACACACGTCCGTGTCACGAGGAATCTTTGGCACTTCATTGCCACCTGCTTCGGGTAACCACCGTACCAAAAAGGATATAATGATAATAATAATAATAATAATAATAATAATAATAGTAATAATAATAATAAATAAAGCTAGCGCCGAGGCGCAGGCGGTTGCGGTAGCCGTCGTATTCGCCGACGAAGCTGCAGGTTCGACTCCAGCGTAGGCATGGTTGTATTAGTGATTTCCCTACGCACCTCATCATCGTTCTATGAGCTCATAATTCACACTTTAAACATTGTCTTACCAAGGGATACAGTCGAAAAGCTGATCCCCATAAATATACACGTTAATTTCTTTCCGGAACAGAATATGACTGGGCCTTAACTGGGCCATTAGTGCCGTGAGCGTAAGACACTCATCTCGGAAGTAGTGTTCTTCTCTTTGAATCGTGAGATCCAGTGCCGAACAACACTATGCAGGCTTGCAATGATTTACTCCTCCAAATCTCCCCGAGCCAGCAAGGTTAAGCTCTAAATTCCCAACTGGTCTATCGACATGTGTAGTAGCACGTAAGTGTGTGTGTATTTAAGTGAGAAATAAGGAGACAAGGAATAGGAACGAAATTTCGTGAGCGGTCCATGGCCCGTTTCTCAAGAGTGCTACTTTTGCCTGATATTGATCGGAGAAACCACGAAATCTACCGATCACAGCAGCGTACCTCTAGTATTCTCCTCCATACAGTGACTGAATTCGAGCTAGCTACAAATGGGTAGTTGGTGTTAAAAACCCGCCAACGTCGGTACTCCAACGCTTAAGACCTCCCGGTCAGAGGCGCTGTAGTGGCAACAGTTGTTGCCTTTGAACCATCTCAGCCGGTGTGTGTGTGTGTGTGTCTCAAGGGATGCGTGGGTGCTTTCTTGGAGCTCCACTCTGGGCTTTGGTTGGCAACAGGGCAGCTTTGCGCGTCCACGGGCTTTTGTCCCTCGGCTGAAAGGAGGACCCAGACAATGAGTGCGAGAATCTCGCTGATTTCCCGAAGGCCGAACAGACCTTTCCCGGTGCGAAGGTACTTCGCCGTGTCCGCTATTTCGTTAATCCGCCCTCCCCCCAGTCTCTGGGCTCGAAATGGAAAGTGAAGAAGTGGAGTCATAAAGCTGTCAGAGGTTCACAATAAAGAGTTGGCATTAGCCAAATTAAACTTCTTGAAAATCTATACAAATACGACTAACCTCAATAACGAAAAAGTCGACGTTCAGATTTGCATAGCCGCTCCTTACAGTTATTTGCGAAATAAGTATCGTAAGACATCGTATTACATATACAGATCAAAGATCTACCAAACGAGGCCGTCAGGAATATGAGAGAACAAAATCGAGTACAGTACAACATTCAAACTACACAGTAAAAAATCCTAAAAAGTACTACAATCTCCGTTCAATACACTATATTTGATTGTCTGTCCTTGGAAAGGTAACATATGCTCACAGAAGTTAACAAGAAGCTATGGACACTTGTGTTCTAATAATACTCTTTACGAAAATAACTTTGACAGTTGACAGTGGGCCAAGGTTGATTAGAAAACGTGTTCTAATAATATCCATTACAAACCTTATCTCGAATTCTTCGTTTGGCTTTAGATAATCGAAGTAGATAAGCTCATTTAGTTGGTATGTGAATACTCTGGTGTAGTATCGATAACTCAGAAAGAAATAATCCAACTTGTTAGTAGCCTTAACAATGTCTTTTATTTATCCAGGAACACACTTTTTTTAATAATTACGTTGAACAGGGTTGAAAACATTTTTCTTTCTATTTCGTTTACTTTCTTTCATAATGTTTTCTCACTGATCGTCAGTTATGATTATAAATGATGATAATCTGAATACTTATTTTATGCTCCCTTTCTTATACAGCTGATCGCAGTGGCGGTATGTCACGTGAAGGATGGTAGATCAGCACGAGAAGAGATTCGTATGCTACAACCACACAGTACGAACAACTTTGGCTTACCCGATAATAGACCCGCAGGCTTCCACTCTTGGTACCCCACCACTAGGACTATTGAATTCTGCTTAAAAATAGCAATTAAGCGCGAATCTACATAGCGCCTTTTCGTCATTTTGCTCCTTCGATACACCGTTAACTTGTCCCATTATAAATCTCCACCCGGCCCCACCAAGCTTTCTCCGCGGCAGAGCGTCATAAACAGAAAACCGATCCGGACGCTTTCACCCAAAAAAGCCTCCTTCGCTCGTCGCTACCGGAGATGGCCGTACAGCTGACAAAACAAAAAGCTGCCGCTTGCAATTAAGTAGCGCGACACTGCCTCCGAGACAAATTTTCATTCCATTCCATTCATTTGGGGTGGGGCGGCGCGGAGGGGGGTGGTAATGAGTCTTTAAATGGCAGGCGTGAATCAGAGCGCGGGGGGGCGCTGACCGTCCAGTAGCGTCGCGCGTCGCGGCACACTTTCGCCGCGTGGTGCGAGCAGATTAAATGCCTGGGACGCATTCCGCGACACGCCCTCACGCCCACGCGTCGCTCGCCTCGCGCGGGGCGGCTTTCGGTCGATCCGCGAGCGGATTGCTTCGCGCTCTCCATCTCTTCCTCCCCGTCCTCCTCGTTCGTCTCGTCCTCATCTTCATCTTCATCTTGTTCTTCCTCTCATCCTCTTCCACATCTTCATCTTGTTCTTGTTCTTCCTCTCATCCTCTTCCACATCTTCATCTTGTTCTTGTTCTTCTTCTCATCCTCATCTTCATCTTGTTCTTCTTCTCATCCTCATCTTCATCTTGTTCTTCATCTCATCCTCATTTTTATCTTGTTCTTCTCATCCTAAATTTTCTTGTTCTTCTTCTTCTTCTCCTCATCTTTTTTCTGTTCTATTCCTCTCAAGAAATCAACACAAAAAGTGTGTTTAATAGTACATATAATAAGCCCCAATTTTCTTGTTTTTCTTTTTAAATACGGCTTTTTCTGTACGACTTTTCTTACCACTTCTGTCTACTGGCCACTCGTAATATGCAATAACGGTATAGGAGGTCATTAGTGACAAGAGGCGCGTTAGAATAGCAGATAGTCGTGTTTGAACTAACGAGCTATTAAACGAAGTTGAATTGCCCCATTAATATAATTAATATTTAACGGGTTATGAAACAATGTTGAACATAATTTCATTCGAGAAATAATTTTATTAAGTACCACTAGGAAATGTCAAGATACATTCCGTTGTGCCATTACGTTTCGGGATTTTATCGGAAATACCCAATCCCCAGTTGGTATTATCTATGACAAACAGTTGAATAACAATAAATAGAACACGCGTGGAAAACGCATAATTAAGGAGAAATGCATTTGTTGAACTTAAGGGAGGTACGCAACTCTAGGTACGCTGTGTCTTATGCAGAAAATGTTTGAAGGAAATTTTGCGTTGCCCAAGCCCAAACGTGTTTCACGATAATCGTGGAGGCCAAACGCTAAGCTTTGCCGTAGACTTGGAAATGCGAGGGCGAACAGAGTCAAATTTGTTTTATAAGTGTTTCCCCGAAATAATGTTACCCTACTACACTTTTAACTTGAATCACTGCACATTATACCACCTTTTATATTAAACTATTGAACAGAGAAGTGAAAAGGGAGAACTCCGTAGAAACACCAACGCCTTTATAGAAACATCAATGCCTTTATAGAAACATCAATGCCTTTATAGAAACATCAATGCCTTTATAGAAACATCAATGCCTTTATAGAAACACCAATGCCTTTATAGAAACACCAACGCCTTTATAGAAACACCAACGCCTTCACAGAAACACCAACGCCTTTACAGAAACACCAACGCCTTTACAGAAACACCAACGCCTTTACAGAAACACCAACGCCTTTACAGAAACACCAACGCCTTTATAGAAACATCAACGCCTTTATAGAAACATCAACGCCTTTATAGAAACATCAATTCTTTTACATAAACTTCAATTGTTTTTTCTAGAAACCTCAGTGTTTTTACAGAAACATCAATACTTCATAGAAACATCGACGCTTTGAAAACATCGGCATCGCCGTGGCCTCCCCGCTCCGAAGTAGTTACAGAGCGGACGTTCACGAAGCCGTCTCTCGGGCCTGTGGATCCTCCCACTTTTGCTTATTCACTGGCGCAGCCAAATTTAAACCCGCGGCGGGGAGGGTGGCCGCGTTCCGCTGCTCGGGAGCGCTCTCGCACCCTCGTTTCCGCGCTCCGCCGACTGTCAAACGCGCTGCGACTGGATTCTGCCCTTCCCTCTCGTTCTTTCCTTTCCACCGCGCGCACTTTTGCGAACGCTCAAGCGCAGACTTCAGTCGCGTTTTCACTCACTGTTGGAGCTTTTATAGAAAAAAATGCGACATTCTTTCTTTTCCGAGTTCCAGAACAACAAAACAAATCATCACATCTTAATTGATTGATTGATTTTTTCGTGTTTCCGGGCGCGTCAACTACTATGGTCATTAATCCCGTTAGTGTAGTGCATGTTTTTTTCTCGGGAGAGGGCGGTGATCTTCCCCCGCTGGATGGCGAGTTCCGGCTGGCACCGACCAACCGTCGGCTAGCGGGATTTCCCCGTAACCAAGACTCTCCCACCAGCGGGGCACCGCCCTAGCCGGGACAATGTGGTAGTGTAGTGCATGTTAGTGTAAGTGTGTGTGTAATGGGAGAGGAGAGGACAAGGAAGAGGAAGGACAGATCGCGCGCGGTCCGTGGCCCGTTTGATAGGGTACTACTCCGGCATTCGCCTGGTGTTGATCGGAGAAACCACGGAAAACTACCGATCAGAGCAGCCGGCCGCTATAATTCTCCTCCAGACAGCGACTGAATTCGACCTAGCTAAAAAACTAGTATCGAAAATCCTGCCGCCGTCAGGACTCGAACCTAGGACCTCCCGGTCAGAGGCGCTGCAGTGACATCAGTTGATGCACTGAGCTACCGCTCCCGGTCATCACATCTTAACATTTTAGTTGAATCCAATACACATTTCCTTTGAAAACGTCTTTACGCTAAGGACAAAACTAAGTTACACAATAAACTAAGAAAATGACTAAATTACAAAAGACGCTTAGAAAATAGAAAATCAAGGGCCGAGAATACGTCAAATCAGTTAACGAAAAAGCGTTATTCCGTCTACACCCATCTGGAGGTGCATAACTCAGCGAGTCGAAGAGCTTCTTCTTTAAATGCGACCAATTCATCTGTCATGCATGCTTCTTCAACACGAATGCAAATCCGACTTAAAAAGGACGAACAGAAAGTTTTTAACTGCAACGGAATTTCGAGTGTAAGGGAAACCAATATTTGCGCTGTACGTCTTCATAATATTTCTGGAAATCACCGTAGGAATGTATGTTGGGAAATCAAAAATAGACTTATCAAGAACAGCTGACAATGGTGGAATTCCAGTTTTCATTTTGATCTTTATTTAAGGCTGATGCAAGGAGATAAAATGTTATCTCCATATCGATAGCTATTCTCTTGTGTTTTCAGAGTTCCATTTAAAATACTCAAACGATCTTTTTGGTGGAATTACACTTTGCTTTTTTTATGCCTGATGGAAGCCTGGAATAAAAATACTACAGAAGGAGCGTAGTTTCATTTATCAGAACAGGACATTTTCGATTGAAGATAGATCAGAGGAACTTGAAAATTACATGATCCGTATCTGAATGATACGTTAATCTTGCATTAGGACTATTAAACTTTCATTTCAAAATGTTGTAACGGATTAAGAACGCTTCCACAATATACTGCTAAGTCACTGGTTGAGAATCATGAATAAATTTTGTGTTTATGTACCAAGAATTAAGTATTTTCTACAGAATGAAATGTACTTAACACGTGACTACTCATGTTTAAAACGTTATTGTCATTTCTATGCCTACACTACCTTTCACGTCCTTTGAAACTGTTGTCTGTCTTCAGTGCAACGCCTCACTCATTTCTTCTGCTAGCTTTGTCACAAAGGCCAGACATGTCTATTTCGATTTTAAAGACTGAACTAAATCAACCCTAAAAATTATAGTTCCTTCGTACTCACAATGATGTCAGTGGCTCCCAGATCGCCTTGCTTACCTGAAACAAAATAAAAACGTTTAGTGTCAAACGTCATGACCTTTTAATTGGCATACGACAATTTCTCATAAAGACAAATAATTAATATACCCGATAAAGAAATTTTGAAATTTATCTTTATGTACTGTGACTAAAGATTCATAAAACAAAGTAATTACATGACATATTCAAACAAATAGAAAGTTCTCATAAAGGCTATTCTGTAATAGGGAGAAAATTACGAATTATATCACGAAGTAGATAAAACAATTATGTTCATTTAATAGCGCAAGACATTAAGAAATCAAGTTTGTATAATCTAAATGAGTTTCATCAACTAATAACCAATATTACTGTAAAAAAATGCATACGAAACGGTGATACTTCTAACGAATCTACTTTGATTCTCTGACTGGTTCCTAATCTGATGAAGATTACGAAAACAATTTGGATGGCCACTTATGGTGTAAATCAACTTAATAGCTCCGTTACGTTTAACAAAAAAGTCTGTATCAAGAAAGAAAATACACACATTCATCTAAAATCAAGGATTCTTCATTTGTCGGAAGAAGAACTGACCTGTTTTCCATTAAGAGAATTGTGTCTATTCTTTGGCATTTTCCAAATCGTACTCTAAAGTTTTAAACCTTTTTAAACCGTTGTATTGCAAGGTCTGGCCCCGACTGCGGAACCTCAAAATCCTGCATCTTCAGGCATAAAATTGAAAATGGATTAGGAATGTTTGTCTTCACTAGTCTGCTACCTATTGAACACTTCCAAGAAACCCACGTCAGTAGAAGGGACGACTCAAGCATACATGTTGGGCTTAGACGCAGAGGACGCTAATAATAAGGGAAGTGACGCCACAAGAAGTGTAGGAAGTTGTTCTGAGATCATTCGCGTCCGGTGTTTCTCGCCGCATCAGCTGTAAAGCGCGAGGAAAGAACATGGAAAAACGCAATGACGACATCCCACATCCGCTTATCTTGAAAACCAAGACTCTGTAGTCACTGATGAGAAAGTTTTATTTTCATTTAGATCGTACACTGGTGGTCCAGGAGACGCAACGAATGAATAACTAATTTCACAGTTATGTAGGGTCCGTTCTAGATGTATACTCTAATAAATATCTCACAGGAATTATTTGTCGCTTTCGTTCGAACAAAGAGTTAATACAACCCAAAGGAATAAGAAACAATAAATATGGCCAGAATTCTACTGAACTGATGTGATGATAAATAGAGAATGGTCAGAGACAAAGTACAAGGAAAGGCATGTAGTTTCGAAGTTGGCAGAGCACGGCTTTCACCATCAGATATGTAAGGCTGTTTCTACGATTGATTGATTGCTTGATTGTCAGTGATTCCGGGTTCGTCAACTATCGAGGTCAGTCCCGTAAGTGTAGTGCACGTTTTCTTCATCGGGAGGTGGTGGTGATGTTCCCATACTAGATGGCGAGATCAGGCGCCGAAATATCGTCGGCTAATAAGGTTTCCCACAACTAGGTATCTCCCATTAGCGGGGCACTGTCCCAGACGAGACAAGTTCTAAGTCCCCGACCGGGCTCCCTCCATGTTTGGTAGTGTAGGGCATGTTAGTGTGTGTGTGTGTGTGTGTGTGTGTGTGTGTGTGTGTGTGTGTGTGTGTGTGTGTGTGAGAGAGAGAGAGAGAGAGAGAGAGAGAGAGAGAGAGAGAGAGAGAGAGAGAGAAAGGCTGAGAATACGACGAGGAAGAAGGAGGAAATAACTCGGGCGGTCCGTGGCCCGTTTGTTAGGGTACTGCTCCGGCATTCGCCTAGGGTTGATAGGAGAAACCACGGAAAACTACTGATCAGAGAAGCTGGCTGCTAGAATTCTCCAGACAGCGACTGAATTCGACGTAGCTGACAAGTTTAAGAGTCGAAAATCCTGCCGCCGTCGGGACTCGAACCTAGGACCTCCTGGTCAGAGGCACTGCAGTGACATCAGTTGATGCACTCAGCCACCGCTCCCAGTTTCTATGAATCAAACGAGAAATGTATATTGAGTGAATGTGAAAGACAACGTGCGGTTATCACTAAAATGCATTAAACTCACCAGTTCCTTAGCTATGAAAGCATAAATTACTAATTCCATCATTATTTTTATTAAAACTGTTCATTAACGTCGTTAATTTTTAAAAACATTATTAGTATGCGCTTTCTTCGGTTTGTACCAGTCGGTGCAATTGCTCTGAAGTCTTAATTATTTGGCAGATAACACGAAAATATGATTAATCTCTTATTTCCGAAGGCTTGCGGGGGATATCCATTATTCAACATGGATATCCATTTTCACTCCCTATCTAACTTTCATTTCTTCACGAAACATTACAAACATATTAAGCGTACTCTTCCGAATAATTCATGAATCGGAGAGAGATTGCAATAATTTAGAAATGTTGAAATGATAAACGAAGTATATACTGTTACATTGTTAATTATTACTTATTTATAGTTTTAAATAAAGAAAAAAAATCACACAATCAGTTTTTACATCACAATGATGGTAAACGATCGATGACCCAATTTCAGGGAGGATGACGGGACTGTGTTTTATTATTTTACAGTAGATCTGCAACAGCCGACCTGGATGGCCGAGGTGGCTAAGAGCGAGTACCAACTCAGCGCTTCGGTCCGAAGGGTCGCGGGTTCGAGTCCCGCCTTGGGCATGGCTGTTTGTCCCTTGACTTTGTATGTATGTGTTGTCGCGGAGGGCGTCGCGTTCTGCTGACCCCAGATCAGAGGAGCCCGCAAGTGTGTTGGTGTCTAGTGTATGGTCGAGTATGCGTCCCATCGGGGCGTAAAGGGTAACCGGCTGTCGGCTGGATAAAGCCCTAGATTTAAAAAAAGATCTCCGACACACGTGTCTCCTTTTCACGCTTCAGAGTTCGCTAAAACACCTAGATCATGATCTAGGTGTTTTAGATCATGATGTAGGTGTTTTAGCGAACGCGCATGCGCATAGTGATTTTGGGAACCCTAAATGTGGCAATGTGTATGCTCTAGTTCGCTAAAACTCGGGAATCGCCTAATTGGAGTGTACGTTTCCCTGTTAAGAAGCACGGCCGAACGCTGGCACTCGCCACAGCGCCAATTGAACAGGGCTGGGATAGAATGTAATTTATAGCAGACTGCTATTTCCTTTTCCTCTATCGAAATATAATCCCACCTATTCTCAAAACGCTAAGGAAAAAAGACGATTTTGTACCATTTACAAGGACCCATCGCAACAAAAATCCGTTGCCGGCGCGGTGGCCGAGTTCGCTAAGGCAGTAGTGTCGTAGTAATCTCGGACGAAAGGATCGCGGGTTAGAGTCCCGCCTCGGGTATGGTTGTATTAGTGTTTGTCCTTTCAGCCCTTAACATCACCATTTCGTTTCTTCTTATTAGTTACCATACCGTTAACTCCAATAGTGGTCGCTAATGACCTAATGTTGACGCGAACTTAAATAACAAAAAAACGTTAGTGTGCTCCTGCTGGGTAATAAATTACTGTTCTCTCTCCAAAGTTCGGCGACAAGTATATTTTAGACAAAGAAATATAAGTTCACTGACTGTATTTATCCCTTTTTGAACGTTCTAAGACATTTTTAACGATTATCCTCGCTTCGTCCCACAATCAAGCTATTTTCACCTTTAGAACAATGGTGTTCTTCAAAGTGCAGTATGTTCGCACAGGCCCACCTACACTTATTGGTATATTGATGGATTCTTGTGGGCACGTCGATTCCTATCGCCATTAGACCTGTTAGTGTACTGAATGTTTTAAGCCTAAAGGTCGAGGAATTCCACTCCCGTTGGATGGTGAGATCCAGCATCGACCTACACGTCGCCTTGCGGGGCAATCCTCCCCAGCCTGGCTGGGGCACGCTCTAAGCCCCTGACTGATCTCTTGTCATGTGTTGTAGCGCAGTGCATGAAGGTATGTGTTAAGGAAGGAGAGAGGTCAGGGCAAGAAAGAGGAAGGAAAGATCATGCGTGATCCTTGGCCCTTTGTTTGGGTTCGCTCCAGCATTCGCCCCAGTGGTGATCGGAGAAATCACAGAAAACTGCAGATCATAAAAGCCGACCGCTAGAATTCTCTCCCAACACAGCGGCTGAAATCGATCGGGCTACGCAGCTAGTGCTGAAAATTCGCCACCGTCGGGCCTCAAACTCCAGAGTCGCTGCAGACAGCAGCAACGCTGGCGCGGAGCGAAACTCAGCCGGTACTGCGCTTATTCATTTACGGCATTTTGCACCTCCGCTTTCTGAATGCAAAATTCGTTTCTGCACTTCGTGAAAGAATTTTCTCGTGCGGAAGTGACGTGCGCGAGGTTCTCGTCGGTGGGGGCGGAGGAAGAGGTGGAGGTGAAGATGGTGGAGGTGTATGTGCCGATTGTGGAGGTGTAGGTAGTTAAAGGTGATAGTAGAGGAGGCGGTGTAGGTGAAGGTGGAGGAGGAGGCGGCGAAGGAGATACGGGTGGTGTATGTGAGTATGGAGGTGGAGGAGGAAGAAGAGAAGGAACAGGAGAAGGGAGAAGAGAAGGGAGAGGAGAAGGAAGAGGTGATTGACGAGGAGGAGGTGAGGATAGAAGTGGAGGTGGAAGAGGAGGAGGTGTCGGTGTATGAAAAGGTAGTAGTGGAGGAGGAGGTGAAGGTGGAGGAGATACGGGTGGTGTATGTGAATATGGTGGAGGAGGAGGAGGAGGAGAAGACGACGATGAGGAGGAGTTGTAGGTGGAGGAGGAGGAGGAGGAGGAAGACGGGGTAGAGGAGAAGGAGGTAGGTGGTGGTGGTGGAGGGGTGAAGGACGACGATGAGGAGTTGTAGGTGGAGGAGGAGGAGGAAGACGGGGAAGAGGTGGAAAAGAAGGTGGAGGTAAAGGTGGTGGTGGTGGAGGAGGTGAAAGTGAAGATGGAGGAGGAAGCGGAGGAGGTGGAGGAGATGCGGGTGGTGTATGTGAAAATGGTGGAGGACGAGGTTGAGGAGGAGGAGGAGGCACTGCAGTGATATAAGTTGATATGTGAAGGTGGTGGTGGAGGAGGAGGAGGAGGAGGAGGAGGAGAAGAGGAGGAGGAGGAGGAGGAGGAGTAGGAAGACGGGGAAGAGGTGGAGAAGGAGGTGGAGGTAAAGGTGATGGTGGAGGAGGTGAAGGTGAAAATGGAGGAGGAAGCGGACGAGGTAGAGAAGATGCGGGTGGTGTACGTGAATATGGAGGAGGACGATGTTGAGGAGGAGGAGGAGGCACTGCAGTGATAAAAGTTGATGCCCTGAGCCACTTGAGCCGGGAGGTGGAGCAGGAGGACAACGGCGAGGAGGAGGGCAGGAAGCGGACCGTGACAGAGCTCCGTCGCCCCGTTGAGTCCCCTCGCGCCTGGGGCGTGACTCACGCGGCACGGCTCGGCCCGGCCTGTCCGCGGCCGCACTGACCACTCGCGGCGTGGAAGGGAGGGGCGACGGCTGCCTGACGCAACGGACGTCCTGCGTTCGAAGAACAGATTCGTTCTTGGCATGAGCGATTCCGTACAACAATCGAATCGTATTTCAAAACGTATTCCATTGATGAATTAATCGGCTCTATCGCGAAAGATTAACTTATGAAATATTCAGGTGTCTTCAATATATCTCTTGAGATTATTTCTATTATTATTATTATTATTATTATTATTATTATTATTATTATTATTATTATTATTTTATTATTAGAGAGAATTCTAATTTTATATTATAATTCTGTATATATTTGCGATTGTATCTGTAGTTGAGCAGTATTATTTCGCCAAACCTAGAAACGACATTGACTTTTTTTATCTCAATGAGAAGCGTGATATCATTTATTTATTGATATCATTTATTCAAGGAATATACTTAGATTAGCTTTTCAATTAACAACTGCATGCCGCTTCGAATAGGAAATTATTTCCATGAGCACGAAATAGTATTCACGTGGGTGTTAATTTTAGTTAATAATATAGTGACTAATTTGTCCATTAATTATTCCACGATCTGAAGCAGATGAACTTCCATGAATGACGTAGGAACTTTCTGAAATTACCTGGCTCACACTGACCGGTACCAGGAGAAAAATTGACAATTACTCAATTAGATACTTCATGCGCGATGGTCCGTTAGGCAAAGAAGTGTACGAAATCTGGCACTCCTTTGTACGAAGAGGCACGTACATTAACGATTTGGCCGTTTTCTCTCCTCGGAAATGCGCAATTAACGCAATTAGTGCGGGGGATAAATTATCTTTGAATCAACTCTACAAAAAAGTCTTGAATTATTTAAAAGGGAGTTAGTAACGATGTAAGTAATACTAAAAAACAACAAAATCCACAGATATTTATGACAATACACATTAACGCCCAAAATTCTTCGTTTTTAAGAATTATCGGAAAAGTTATCCAATTCACAAAGAGTTTATGGACAATTAACTTTTAATTTATATTTTGTAATTCAACAATTTCGGGTAAAGTTAATCGTAAATGCGAGTACCATTGTGTTAAATTATTAACATTGTTTTTGCTGTTAACATTATCTCCATGTTTAGCATTTAGTATGGTTTTATTTCAATCACAGGAGGCTTTGTAGCTAAAAATAAACTTAACATTCATTTCCTTTTTTCTTCCCAGAGTTGTTATGTAATTTATCCTATAGTGAGCTCAGGTATGCGAGAACGTGCAGGAGAAACAGCAAGAAATTGGTCTCGTCATGGCAAGTGGCCTCAAGAATGACGCAAAAGACGCTGTAAGCAGCCATTCCACGGCATAAATTACATAAAAATACTTGTTATCGATAGTGTACAATGGCAATTCTTAAGTTACAAGAAGAAAAAGATATCGCGATTTAAACGTCGATGTTGTGTTTTTCCCCGTGTAGTAGGCAGGAGCGAATCCAGTACATATTTCAGGGGGAGGAGAAATTACATTTCCGACATCCCTCTAAATATTTTTTGAAATAATAATTTTTTCATGGTTAATTTTATATTCAGAATGGGAATATCTTTTGGATGAGATGCGATCAAAATAGAGTAATATTTTTGGATGTCTTAGGTACAAATTAAAATTTTAAAAAAATAGTTGGTTTGGGGTAGGGTGGAGGTGCCCATTTCATGACCCTCTCTCTCTCGATTTCGAGAAAACAAGGTGCAATCGGCGGTACATGTGACGGCTGCTCAGCAAAGGTTGAGTTAAGTCTTATATGGGAATTTTCATCTTTTGATTGTGACGTTGAGACAACGGCGAACATCTATTTAGTAATTCACAATTACCAACAAAAAAAATTTAAATACTGTTCGATTTTTTTCTTTTTTGATAGCCTTGACCGTTTACGTTCGGTAAAGTAACGAAGAAGAAGAAAAAGAACAAAGAGAAAAAGAAGAAAAGAAAAAGGATAATCAGATAATTAATAATGATAAAGAAGAATGGGCCAAGTGCAATGTAAATTAGGAACAATGAATCAAATGAATTACGAGGGCTAATAGAATACCACACTGCATAATCTACGTAACTCGTTTACTGCCCTTATTCAACACATAATTTGAAACCAATGACAAACATGATTCACTGTATTACACAATGGATGAACCTTTTTCTATTGAGGCTCCTATTTTTCCTATTTTTATTCCTTGTGGTGTTGTGAGTACAAGTGTTTTAAGATCCATGGAAAAAGATTGTTCTGATTAACACGAATTTCTCAGAAATATCTGAAAGTTACACAATAGCCGAAAAGAAACCACAAGGAATCATCCTCGCACTACACGAGGTCTTTAAGGCTTTATCTCACCGTCGAACATTATACAAGAGAGATCGCGAGGAAGCGAACAACAAAACCCTCCCCTTTCTCCACGAGCTGAATCAGGAGTCGCGGTAAGCAGCTGGTCGGAACCAAAAGTATCCGAGAGTATAAAAGGGTAATTACGTTCTTTTGACGCTTTCTCGCGCGGTTCCAGGAAGACACACGCACAGTAGAGCATCGAAAGGCCCGTCTCATGGCCGCCCCGCCCACCTCGCGTGCTTGCCATGGCGTGCGGGGAACAAAAGCCCCCTGCGCCAACGATTCGGCAGGCGTGATGACGCAGCACCTCTTCGAAAGTGAAACTCACTCGAATGGCCCACTGGACCCGTTCACTTCGAGCGGGGGGGGGGGTACATACGAAAGGAATATAAATGTAACTTCATTATCTGGGCACGTCTTCTAGATTTCAGTGGGAAATATAGTTATTTAAATTATCGTTCTCCATAGTGTCGCGGCAAGAAGTATTATTTCTTCACGAAGGACATGATAAGGGATAAGAGCCCAATGTATTGCTGATTTACCCTAGGAAATAGTTTTATTACATCGGAGCGAATATTTTGTTAACAATCATAGCAAAAGACCCTCATTTTCTTTCTGTATTCAAAATTCATGTAGTATATGTCTTAGGAAAGGGATCACAAAATAATGAAAACGTCCACAGAATGCACTTCTTCCCGTAGCATGTCACACAGTTTTATAACTGTTTTTGACGTAAAACAATAAATAAAAATAAATAAATCTCGAGTAATAAGGAATTGGTAGCAGAAAAAAAAGTTTTAAAAACATCGATATTTTCGAGCAGAAACATCGATGTTTTGCTTTTGATGCGTTTTTCAGATCGATATATTTACCCAAACACATCGAGTTTTTCAATAACAACAAAAAATTCTATTGATATAAATAAAATCTACAGTATCTATTTTATTTATGGATTGCTCGCAATCAACAGCTATTGACAACTGTCACTGTTGTCCCCCACGCGGCACGATGCCTTCGCTATTCGCAGCCTTCACTAGTGTTGTAACCTTTTGTATTATTTTGTGGGTGGTAATGTCGTTAAACTGCATTTTGAACCTTCACTATATAGAACATTGATTAGAAAATTAAGACGACAGACAAATTTAAGGCAGAATGCACCTTAAGACTAACATTGACTTTTGTATCACATTAAAATCAGGACATTTTACCTCGGAATGTTTCACCATATTTAAAACATCCATATTATAAACATCGATGTTTTTGTCAATGTTTTCATCGACATCGAAACCTTTTTATAGATGTATCGAAGAATCGATGTTTTGCTGAAATTTGTCATCACTAAGTGTAAGGCATTGGGCATATCCACTGTAGCAGGTTCGATACCACAAAAATGTGTTGGAAACTCTCGAGTTTTTGTTAATTTAATATTTGATTACGACCACGTTTAGCGAATATCGTTGTTTGGAAAAAGAATTAGGTACAGTTTGTACTTCATGTATTTTAAGAACTCATACTATTGATGTCTTAGTTCAACGATCTCGATCAGACCTACAGTCCGGGCTTAAACTGAAGTAAAAAAGAAACTACAGTTTTTGAGTATTTTTTTTAAGTCCAGTTGTCAAAGATTCGGAGTGTTTACTGCAAGATAAACAAAATTCATTACGTACTCTTATTTGAAAAAAACGAATGTTTAAAGAACTCGTACTTGCTGTAAAAATCAATGTTTAACATTGCAGATTTGATAGTTCATCTTGTATTATTACAAAACAAGTACACGTCCACAATAAATTTACTCCCATCTACTATCATTCAGAAAAGATTACAGAGTTCAATATAATACATTACAAAATTAAAATTTATTACGTGAAAAAATGAAAACAAGTGGTTTCCTACGTGCACATAAATTGTACACAAACATTAAAAGCTCGGTGTTGTAATAAATCCGTATGACAAGAACATGATAAATAACAGGTTGTTGACGTCTATAACAAGTTTTAAGTTTTATCTATTCATATTTTATTGATTTATTAACGGCAAAAAAGGGCTAAAACTGTGTGTGACGAAGGACGAAGGTTGGAAATATAATATTAAGCACATCTACATTGAAATTAATATTAAAACATTGAATGATAATAATCTGATGATATTACAACATTGAATTATTATTAATTTATTAATAATAACAGCTTTCTGGGAGAGTTGTAGTGATTTCGAACAGGTTCGAAGAACATGGTTAGGAAACCTGAAGATTCGAGCCCCGCCAAAGGTATGTGCGTTTTCACTATATAATTGTGGCGTGGTTGCGTTTTCCATACATCTCCCCATCTATCTCATCTGAACACCATTTCACAAATAATCATTTATCTTTCACGACCACCCTACCATCGGGTATGAAGTTGAAGGCAACGGTAACTATGCCCCGGAAAGGGGAGGTCTTGAAGGTAGGTTCACGAGTATTTGTTTTTGCCCAGTTGCTATTTTTGACTCGAACAGCAAACTCAAATAAAATAGAAGGAATGTGTATGCAATGCACTGTCCAGTGGGTGGTGATTCAAAAAACGTGTTGATGTTGTTAAGGTAGCTTAACAAAGAAATCGCCGAATTGATCCTACGAAATTTGACTATATTGCACATTTCCAAGTCATCGGCGAGGCTCTGGGTATCGAACTGTGTGAGCAATATAAAACACACTTGAGAGCAGCCAATGTAAAATCCTCAATGCATTTCAGCAAAACACAGAGCACGCTTATTTCACTTAAGCATTTATACCAAATTCAATACAATGTGACTCCGGATATAGTGAACTAAAGTCACTAGTCCCTTTTCACTTACATTACAAATAAGCATAAAAAGATTTGGTTATAGGGAACCTGAACCTTGGCTATAGTGTACGTAGGATGTATGTCCTGAAAATTAATTGGATCTCGTATGTAATTAGGCGACTAAAAGGGCCTTCGGAGAGTTGGACGGTGTTACAACAGTGCAAGTGACATTAAAACGTGTCAACACTGCTTCACAATACTTAGAGACCAAGGACAATGCAGAATCAAGTATGAAGAGAGCACGAACTCTGGAGAAGATCCAAGGACAATGCAGAATTAAGTATGAAGAGAGCACGATCTCTGGAGGAGGATCTAGAGAAATTACTAATAAAAAATCTACGCAGCAAAAATTGAAAATAACTGATATTTTTAAGTACAAATAAAGGTATTAAATTTTCAATTCGTACTATTAATGAATTTAGCTGTATCTCTATGTTTAAAAAAAATCGTTATGGAGAAATTCTGTTTAATTTTCACTTCATCGAATATAGCGAACCAAACATGTTAGTCCCCAGAAGTTCACTACAACCGGACTAGATTGTAGTACGCTTTCTCCATTTGCTCCATTCATCCACTAGCGTCGGCAGGTTTGTCAAAAACTTGAGTCCGCATCCACATGTGTAGCGGGCGTTGACTCCACCAATTAGAAGGGGGGTGGAGGTGAGGGATGAGGTGTGGATGTACAGGCGTCTCGGCCGCGCCTCTGGTTCTGCTGCGGGCGCTCTCCAGCGGATTCACTTTCGCTCCAATTGCCATCAGCCCACCGCCACCCCGCCCCGCCCCATCCTGTCCCCAGGCTGCTGGCTTTCCACCGCGCCCTCGCCCACCGACCTACCACGCACGCTGCCCCCGGCTGCACAAAGTACAGTCGACTCCGGTTATAGTGAACTCTGATGTAGTGAACCCTCGGTTATAGTGAACTTAAGTCACTGGTCCCGTTTCACTTACATTACAAATAAGCCTCAAAACATTCAGTTATAGTGAACCAAAACCTTGGCTATAGTGAACTTAGGAAATAATTCCTGGAAATAAATTGGATCTCGTATGTCATTAGGCGATTAAAAGGGCCTTCGGTGAGTGGGACGGTGTTCCAACAGTGCAAGAGAGATTCAAAGGTGCCAAGACTGCATTACGATTCTTAGAGACAGAGGACAATGAAGAATCAAGTATGGAGAGAGCACGAACTCGGCAGAAGGATCTAGATATATTACTAATGAAAAATATATGAATCAAATAATTAAAAATAATTTATTTTTTAAGGAGAAATAAAGATATAGAAATTTTCAGTTCGTGCTGTTAATGTATTTTGCGGTATCTATATTAATAACATCAATTGTGGAGAAATTCAAATTAATTTTGACGTCATCGGATATAGTGAACCTCTGATATAGTGAACCGAACATTTTAGTCCCCAGAAGTTCACAATAACCGGAGCCCACTGTAATCCCATTTTTTCTTCTCGAAAACGAAAAACCGGCGGAGTTTATCTCCGGGCTAGCATTGCCACTGTCACTTCAGCGTCTGACCGGGATATTGTCGGTTTCGAGCACATACGATTCACATACGACTTTCGCCACTCCCAGTATTTACATTTATTCACCAACTATGAGGCGCAATGAATAAACAACAAAACATGAAAACGACACGAAAGAAAGCGAATAGTAGTGTGTAGCTAATATTCGAAATTATGCGAATAATTCACAGAAAGCAGAATCTCACATGTCGTCGGGTTCGTCCTTTACAACTGCAGTGAAAGTGGTGCAAGCGTTTGGCATATGCAGCAAGGGCTCACAAAGCCATCTAGCGCTCTTCCTGCGCAAGCCCGTAGTCTCTCCTGTGTAGGTCAAGCGCCTCACTTTCTTCTCAGATCTCAACGTTCTGTCCGTTGACCCGAAAGCCGTTAGTCAGCTGCGGAGCGACGTAAATATTTAAGGTATCTTCCAAACATGCGACTCATTCAAAGTCATACCCGCTGGAAAATATATAATGTATTTCGGAACCATTCGGAACGTTTACAATCCTTTTAATTTATGAGATTAAAGAATGTAAATATTAAATTAAAGTATATTCAGGATGTCTCAGAACAAATGTGACAAACTTCTATGCCATGGAAAGGTGTGAAAAAGAGCATCTTTTCCTATGAACATGCAACGCGAAATTTCATAAAACGGAGTTACTCTCGTGGCATTTGCCACCGACTTTTATCTTCTTAAGACATTTCAGAAGGCGAGGTTTGAAAGCTTCATGGATATTTTATGTACCTGCCGAACATGTGCACATTGAGGATTGCCTACAAGTCAGATTAACTACAGTTAGATTAAGCCAGGATGTAAGACAAAGTAGATTTAGATTAGTTTGTAAGTATCTAGTTTGTAAGCTAGGCCATAAGTTAGCTATGTAAATAGAATTTAAGAATAAATATTATAAAATTCTAATCAGGCGAAATGTTACAACTCAACTCCATCATATGCCATTTCCCACTATACGACCTACAATTTTTTAACATTTATTCTGAGACAACTGTATATATAAATTTGCAGAATACACAATAATAAATTCTTTGTGTGTAAAAACAATATTCACTCAAGGAGCAGGTAGTAAATCTAATTTTGTAAATGTCGGTCTGTAAAAAGTTTGAGCCAGGTATAAGGAATGTATTAATACAGTACCACTCATCCAAGTAATGGCCGGTCTTCCCCTCTTCCACTTCTCT
Source organism: Teleogryllus occipitalis (assembly GCA_011170035.1). NCBI lineage: Eukaryota > Metazoa > Arthropoda > Insecta > Orthoptera > Gryllidae > Teleogryllus > Teleogryllus occipitalis. The sequence goes on along the minus strand of BLKR01000321.1, from coordinate 84,090 downwards.
ATCGGCAACCATTCTAAAATCCTACGAGGATTTATCTTTTTGTCCATTCTTCGAACAAGCCCATACCATTCCATCTGTCGTTTTTTAACCAAGTCCAGTAATGTATTTCACTTCCATTATGTCTTTAATTTTCTCATTTCTTATTTTACTCGTTTTTTAAATTCCTCAGAACATCTCCCAAAGTTCATTTCAGTTGCCAGTAATTTTTAAATTAATTTGAATTTTAAATGCCAACCTTCAGCACCATAATTTATTACATTTTTAATTATATTATATTAAAAATATATAAAAAAGGCGATTGGAACGATACGGAACCGTGGAGAGAAAAATTTAAGCATAGTAATGAAAATTATTTGTTAGGAGTACTGGAAAATGTTATGACTTTGAACCCTTTATTTAACAGTTATACCATTGTATAACTTAAATAAAAATAAAATAAAGCCTTGTTATACTCTAGCAATAGACAGGACATAAGCATATTGCAACATGACTTCAACATATCTCTACTGGATTAACGATTTCATCGTATTGGAGAGGACCAGGAACCTTTTTAATTGTGAAACTACGAGTAAAAGAATGCTCTAACCTGGCATCGTCGGCACGCTCCGTTAACGGTATAGCACTCTGAGAAAACGAAGGCAATGGAATCATTTTCTCCATCTACACATTTCGCGTGGGAAAGCTAGTGCGTGCCTGGTAAGAATTTTCACGAGGCTGAAGTCGAGCCTGCTATCAACTCATCTTGGCCGACGAACGACAAACAGCCGAAAAACGGTGCTGTACGTGGAGACCTATCTCGCATCTACTACGTTTTGTTAGAGCACTTTACTATCTCTTAGTTTCACACTTCTACAAATTAACGCATCGATGATAGTGCATTCTGTTCATCCTTCTTCGAATTACTCATACGTAATATGTTAATGTTCTATTTCTAATTCAATTTTAAGGCAAAATTAAAATATTAAGAAATACGAGTATTATCGTATTTATTTTCAAAATAGGAATAAGAAATGTTTGATTTTGTTATCTTAAATCTCAGAAGCATATACGATACCGTTAAGTTTAAGTTTAAAGTGCGAATGAAAGTACTGTGATTATTTCTTCTCTAAAATGCCTTCATATCAGGAAAATGATAAACTCGCAATGAAAAGCACTAAAACAACAGAGACATCTGTTACTTTACGAGAAACGATAAATTGCCAATTTGAATTATTAATTACAGAAGATAAATTACTTTCTTTGAAATTATTTCCCGGTTGTAATTATGAACGTATCTCGAATAATTGTCGTTAATTTTCACTACACTCTTTACACTTAAGGATATCGATTTAAATTGCTGAATGAATATCATACACTCCTAGACATACCATAAACCTAGAACATTTCGTGAGTGTAATTTTGAGAGATAGTTGTTGTATTTATTATAAAACCTACTATTAACAGATGGTGTCGCAAAATAATTAAGTTCTAAATCGGTCTCTAAATTCTCGTAAGAATTCTCTTCAGGTCTCAAGGAGAACATGGTAGTGCATTCCTCTACCAAGAGAACGAGAGTTTTATTTCAGTTTTTTCTTTTGCTTCTCCCATCTGCAAATAGCGACACATCTGCAAGCAACTCACGCAACGACCACTAAAAGACCACATGGAGTAAATATCACGCATCAGCTGTAGTTACGATTAGAGCTGAGAGTGTTGTTGAACGCTAAAAGCTTCATTTAATTACCGACATCTTGGCCATCTCCAGAGAAAGAATAATTAGCTGAATCATAATTTATCTCGTTTTTCACGTTTTGATTTGGTCTTGCGCGGTGGATTTAGTAAAAATTAACGATGTTTTACGATTATATAATATGAATTGAAGTTTATTCGAAAGTCCACTGGAAGAATAGTGTCGTAATAAGTACTGCTAAATCGGATGAAATGGCGAGTAGAGGCACCACGACAGACACAAACCCATAATTCAATTATCTTGGTTCGGGGTTCGAGTGAACTTCATATTCATATTCACGAATAAAGACTATCGAAGAATTTCAAATTCGGGAATGAAGACGAAGTAAGACTACGAAAAATAGTTCTCATTCAGTGAACACTAACAAAATGTTGGGTTCTGAAATTGTTAAGAAATCCGATTCCATTTCCCCCGAAAATGAAGACACTGGCAGAATAACTTTTCATTGCCAATAAACAAGTCAGTACAATAATAGTAATTACTGATTTTTTCGTATGGTTCATGTTTAAATCCCAAGAGCAACTGGAAGTATAGATACTTGAAGTATAATTGTATCGGCGTATCGATGCACACTGTCTTATACGGTTTTACATTTATTCGTGTGCTTTCCTACACCTCACCCTTACCTACTTCAATCTTTCCCGAATAGTTTTTCCTACTGATGGAGTTTCCTTCAAACTCCAAAATAAGGAAAAAATATTATTTGAGCTCGTGTCAGTCATAATCAGATTTTAGTTTTAAGTTTCGCCGTGGATTAACCATGAAATTGAATTGACAGTACTCGGGTGGTGAGGGGTCCTAACCCACAGAAAACCATTAATTAACATTGACTACATCTTCAAACTTAAAATATTTCGTCGAATAAAATACTTTCAAACTTTAAATTTATTTTATTTTTTACTGATACGTTATTGCTTGTAACTGACTTCAATACACACTGCATAATGCCACGCTGGAGTTCGTTATACACTGCATAATTTACTTGTATCGAGAGGATCGTGGTTAAGCGAAGTATGAAAACAGTTGAAAGGTGCTACAAGATCTCTTATGGAGGGAATTACGAGCGGGAATTATTAGAGGGAATTTTGAAACTGAATTATGAAAGACATGAAAAATCAAACCGAATCAAGTTAACTAGTTACTCAGGCCTTGCGCTTTTTGCTGCTGCCCGAACATTAGCACCCTTCTAACACCCTTCGGGACATTAATAATGTTGTATGCCTGACCTTTAGCCAACGTTTAAAGTTTCTAGATTCAGTCAACGTCAATTAATCAAATTTTAAAATGCTACGTGTTCGCAACCAAAGCGCCGCTACATCCATGGCATAACGTATGTCCGGCAAGGCCCTCAATATGCGCGGGTCCGGGTAAGAGATGGCCTATTTTTAAGGTGTATTTAAAAAAAAATATTTAAGGTACTATCACTACTTGCGTTTGCTATACACTTTTTTTGTATACCAGCATTATAAATGACATTTTCTGTTGCAAGAAATCGTTGATAAAAGAGCCTTTTACGCACAAATTATCACATATTAGATTATACGGCACGAATGATTGCGTTATCATACATTCAGCCAATTGCAACGAGAAAATCTTGGGGTGGTAGTAGTAAATGGAACAGACGACCACCATTTTCTCGTACCGATGGTAAATACCCGCGATGTAAAAAGGAAGTTGTTTCGCAATATTAAGTTTGATTCTCTTAAAAATTTATAAAGCTGTTACACAAAAAACGACGTATGTAACTCGTTTACAATGTTACTTTATTGCATTCGTACAAATTTGAAAACTAGCTCCTAAAGTCGCTCGTTTTCAAAACATGTACTCGTGCAATAAAGCTTAACATTATAAACTAATTGCATAAACAACTATTACTACTACTACCATCCCCATCTCGAACAAGTTTTTCGTCCAGTTTCCCTGATCCATTCAGCAAATACTGAGATGGCCCCTTGTTTTGCTTCTGAACATGAATGTAACTTCATTTTCTGTGCACGTCTTCTAGAATTCAGTGGGAAATTCAATTATTCAAATTATCGTTTCCATGTTGTCGCGGCAGGAAGTATTATTCCTTCACGAAGGACATGATGAGGGATACGAGCTCTAATTTATTGCTGATTTACCCTTGAAAATATATTTTATTACATCGGAGCGAATATTTTGTTAACAATCCTTCCAAAAAACTCATTTTCTTTCTGTATTCAAAATTCAAGTAGTATATGGCTTAGGATAGGGATCACAGAATTTTGAAAACCTGCACAGAATTCACTTCTCCCCATAGCAAATCACACACTTTTTAACGGTATTTAACGTAAAAATAAAATATTATAAAGGAAGGGTGGATAAAGTTTCGCGGGCGGGCCCGCACTCCTATCGTTACGCTGCTTGCGTATTTGCGTCTTGCAACACGCGTTTAGGCCGCGGCGCGGCGCGTCGGGGTCGTGGGAGGAAACAGTCGTCGAGGGGAAGGGGGGGGCCTCCGAAGTTCCGAACGTCGCCGCCCGCGCGCGCATATCTAATCGCGCGCATCTGCGAGAAAGCCAACGCGGCCCCGCGGGCGCTTGGGCCAGCGGCCAACGCCGCTCCCTGCTGCGCCCCAATCGCCTTTCTTTCCGCTTCCTTTTTCCGGCGATTCCCATCGGCCCCGCCACGCCCTCGCTCCCGTCTCGGCCCCATCCCACATCACTTCAGCATCTACCTCCGTCCCGTCTCGCCTCGCCTCGCCTATCCCATCCCATCCCGTCCCGTCCAGTCCAGTCCAGTCCCGGTCTGGTTAGGTCTGGTCTACCCCGCCCCCACTCTCATCCCGGCCCTCAAACGGCACCAGTTTCAGCATCTACACTCAGTCCCGTCTGGACTCCCCTCGACCCGTTTATCCCATCCCATCCCAGGTGAACTCAGGTGAGGTGAGGTGAGGTGAGGTGAGGTGAGGTGAGGTGAGGTTGAGGTGAGGTGAGGTGAGGTGAGGTGAGGTGAGGTGAGGTGAGGTGAGGTGAGGTGAAGTCAGTTCAGCCCTGTCCTTCTCTGTCCCGCCCCGCCCCCACTCCCACCTCTGCCACCATTCCACCCCATTGTTTCAGCATTTACCCCCCCCGCCACGCCGCGCCCTCACTCCCGTGTGTGTCCCTACTCTCTCCAATGTTTCTATCCCCGCTCCACACTACCCTTACCTCCCCATTCCACCCCACTGTTTTAGCATTGCCCCCCCCTCGCCCAACCCTGCTCTGCTCTTCCTCCCGTTTCAGTCTAATCCCACCCCACTGTTACACCTATCCCTGTCCCGCACAACATTACCCACGCCACAGCCACAACCCATCGCACTGTTTCAGCATCTACCCCCGCGCCGCCCGCCCATCCCTGTCCCTGTCCCAGCCCCTTCCCATTCAACTTTTCTGAATCTACAGAGAGGTAACTATACGAAAGGGCCGCTTTAACAGCTACTGCTTGGCCACTGCTGGTAACTGAAATGCAGGTTATGTCCACGGACTCATTTTGTCAGTCCGTTCGTTTACAGCTAACTCATTTATAAACGGCATCATCACTATCTCTGGCAATGTCATCGCCTTGCGTGACGTTCATTTGTTTCCCGACTTGTCACACTAGTCCCTTCTTGGAGCAACTCCTCTATACCGTCGGCCCTACTCCGCTCCTACACACCAAATTCTGCCGCCTTCACTCCTGCTTCTGTTCATGTATTCATCCCGTCCCACCCAGTATTTCAGCATATCCCAGACCCCTCCTCCCACCCACTCTGCTCCAAACCACCGTGCTGCGTATACACACACTACCTTGGAATGAAAATCTAAGAACGTAGTTACATTAATAAGGGTGAACGGTATGAAAAAGGTAAATTTTCAAAATGACAGGGCAACTTTTACAAAAAAAGTTTGAGAAAAGAAATAAGAAACATCAAATTAAAAAATTAATAGAAAGGAAAATTAAGCTACAAATAAAGGAGAAGGCCCCAAAAGTAAAACCGAGAAAAAATTGGATAATTTAGAAGAAAAAACAAGACACGAAACAAGGAAAACGTGAAATAAGTAACGAGAATATGAAAATTATTCTCTTAAATTGAATGAAATTTTCATCTGATTTAAATAGTTCTGTTCTTTAGATGTCAAATTCACTTTAATACAGGATTAGAAATCAGAATACTAGGAGGAGAGATACTAGTATATTTTTGCTGTAAGTGTTGTAGTAAGGGGAGAGTCAAAATTAGAAAATCCTTTGTTTCTCATAGGTAACGGTCCAATGAGTCGCAAAGTCATTGCTGTATTAGTTTTCGTCAGTAGTATACACTAATTTTCTTTCTTTCGTTGTTGTCGGCCTCTCTTCACTAATCTAGCAGTTTGATTATGCTGCCATATGTTTGTTTTGTCGTACGAAATTGGTTAGGTGGTGCTTTCATTGAAAATTGCCTCTTTAAAATAGCAACTTAGAAGTAATAGATTAGAAGAAGGCAGTAAAAATAAGCAAGTCTTTCAATTTCAATAAGCAGACACCCTTACTGCGGTAACAATCCGAATTACGGTCCGAATCCCAATTACTGTCACACAATACTACATAACATGTTAATTTTCACAACACTACAGAACAATTGCTAACTAGAGCTGCAGTTCATTCGCGTAATTAACTTCAGTTGACAAAGAAATACCCAAAGAGAATCAAACAGGTTTCTGCCCTCGTCATGTAACTGGTCCTAGTTACATGTTACAACATACGGACACTTATTTGTAGAGCCGCGTGTATTAGTGAAACTACATGAAAAACATGGACAATTCACAAGAGATGGAAGTGTGAACAGGAATTTTAAGCTATGATATTGATCATAGCAGTTTCAGTCGAGATGTGGCATTGTATGAAAATTTTAGTTCGTCGTTACACAGTATTGTCCTTCGTGAAAAGTATCGCAAACAAAACCACAAAAATTTAGTCAAATATTTGTTATAGAAACTATATGAAAATGAAGAAATACTTTCAGTTTCAGATCACGGAAATACTTCGCTTAAAAGACGACTCATCGAAATCATTTTGAACAAGTCGTATGAAGGGTACTTCTAAGTCAAAACATGACATTTGGAATAAAACATTTAAACTGAGACGTGAAAATTATATATTTGAGACGCCTCCATTAGATAGAATAAAAAATTTGATTAAATGATCCGGCAATGATACAACCTTAACCAATAGTACAAAATCTACCGTTTTAGATAAAAAAATAAAAAAATTCAGTATGCAGTATTACTTCTAGATAGGCTAGACCTGTATTACTGCTCGTAATCTACGAATACAGAGTTCATCTCATGAGTTTTAAGAGACTGCATACAGCCTATGCCTGTGAATCATTTTCTTCTTCGGTCACTAAAAATGCAACTTCGTTGAAACGTTGGATAGAAAAAACAAAGACTACAGTGAAATCTCGTGCTCCTTCATGTCGTGTGGTAAAATCTGTCCCATCTGAATGTGATGTTGAAGCAAATCACCTAGGCAGCAGGGTCGTCCGAAAACGAACCAATACGAACAAATGTGAAAAAACAAACGCCGCGATCGAACGAATACGGTCGAACTTGAACGAATACACCAAACAAGAAATAACGAACAAACACAAACGAAAGAATTTAACCATCAACAAACAAATCACAACTTTAATATCGATTTAACCTCACATCAACATAATCAGCAATTGTAATAACTAATTACCCTTTTCTTAAACCTGTCAAAAGGCTCTTCTCGGCAGTTTTCTTCCACTGCTTGGAAAACACTCACCAGGAGAACAAATGAGATGGAACTTAGACGAAAATATGAAATAACGAACACGATCGAGAGAAGTTAACCATCCATATAAAAGTCAAATATTTAAAATCGATTTAACGTGGTAATCATCAATTGAATCGTTTATTTCAGAAACCCGTCAAACGCCAAAATTTAAAATGCGCTTTAGCGGTGGAATATTGTTCCATGAGGATAGACACATCGCTTATTCCATATTTACCTGAAAAATATTAATTTATTAATAGCTTTAATATTAAAAAATATTTTGAAATCGGAAAAACTGGGACACTTTTTCTCAATTTTCTTGACATGACAAATTTGGAGTTTGACGGGTTTCTGAAATAAACGATTCAATTGCAATAACCCCTTTCTCAAATACGTGAAAAGGCCCTCCTCAATCGCATCCTTGGAATGGCTGAGATGTACTCACCTGGCGAACAAATGCGAATTTTACAAAAAAAAAAAACATGAACGAGGGAATTTAAGTATCAATATACAAGACAACTTCAATATTAATTTAACCTCACACGAATGTGATCAGTAGTAATAACCCCTTCCTCAAACCCTTTAATGTCGATTAACCCTTACTCCAACATGAGTATCGATTGTAATAAACTACTTTCTCAAATTCGCCAATAGGCCTTTCTAACCCCACAAAGATACTATTCGAGCGCACTCACAAGTACCTACCTACAAACGTATACGAATATGAAATAAAAGAACAAACGCGATCGAGGGAATTTAATCATCAATATACCACCACTTTAATTATCGACTTAATCTCACACCAACGTGATTAGCCGTAAAACACCATCCTCTTACTTGCCAATAGGCCCTTCTAGTCCCCGATAGACCGTCTTATGGCTAACAAACCTACACGAATACGAAGTAAAGGAACACTCACAATCGAGGGAATTTAACCATCAATACACAAGTCACAACTATAACATCGGTTCAATCTCACACCAACGTGATCAGCTGTAAAACAGTTATTTGCCAATAGACCCTTCTAGCCCCCGATATACCCTTTTCGAGCGCACTCATCTGGCTAACAAACCTACACAAATATGAAGTAAAGGAACACGCACAACCGAGGGAATTTAACCATCAATACACATGAAACAACTATAACATCGGTTCAATCTCACAGCAACGTGATCAGCTGTAAAACACTTATTTGCCTATAGACCCTTCCAGCCCCCGATAGACCCTCTTCGAGCGCACTCATCTGGCTAAGAAACCTACACGAATATGAAGAAAAGGGATACACACAATCGAGGGAATTTAACCATCAATATACAAGTCACAATCACAACTATATCATCGGTTTAATCTCACAGCAACGTGATCAGCTGTCATTACCCCTTCCTCTCATTCGCCAATAGTTCTACTCACCTGGCGAGAAGCGTCGACCGAGCGGCTCGCGGTCGGCGGGCGGCAGCGGCGCGGGCGTGGAGGGCGGGGCGGGCGTGCACGCCGGCGCCGGGGGCGGGGGCGGGCTGGGCGTCTTCGAGGTGGGCGTGGGCGGCGGGGGCGTGGCCGGCGGCGGCGGCAGCTGCAGCGGGTTGCCCGTGCGCCGCTTGCGGATGCCGTACGTGTGCACGGGCACGATGAGCTTGGGCCGCGGGATGACGAACTCGTCGGGGGGCGGGGCCGGCGCGTCGAACGCCTCGGCCGGCGGCAGCAGGTGCGCGTACGGCACCGAGTAGTACTCGCTGTCGGCCGGGAGGTCGGGCTCGGGCGCGGGCTCCGACGGCGGCGGCGGCAGCAGCGGCCGGCCCGACGGCGACACCTTCGCCCGGTAACGCCTCCCCACGTACTCCTCTTCCTCCTCTTCCCTCTGCGCCTCTTCCCCATCGTCCTCCTCCTCCTCCTCCTCTTCGTCTTCCCTCCCGTTCTGCTCCACGTGCCGGTGATGCCGGTGCAGCGATTTCGAGTACCGGCCCGTGTACGCTTGCGTGTAGTCCCTCGCGGTGTACGGCCGCGGAAGCGTTCGCTGGGAGTAGCCGTTCGTCTCCTCGAGGACCTCCGTGGGTACGGCGCGGTGGTGATAGTGGGACAACCCGTTCCCGTTCACGTGTTCCTCCCGGACGGGGTGGTGTCCGTTCACGCGCGCCTCCGCCTCCTCCGCTTTGGCCCAGCGCTTCTTCGCCTTCACGTTGGGCTTGGTGTACAGGTCGTACTCGATTATTTTGTCCGCTTTGGTCCGCGCGTGGCCGTTCTTCTCCTTGGTGGATGAAGGGGGCGTGGTCGTCGCCGTCTTCTTCTTGTCTTTGCGGAGCGTGCCCGACGAGTAGCGGAGTTCCTCCTGGCTGGAGGAGGCGGACGAGGCGGAGGTGCTGGGGTGGGAGCGGCGATCGTCCCTGGGGTCCTTGGGGTACTCCCCGCGTAGCGACGTCCGCGCCGCCGGGACGGGCGGGGCGGGGGCGGTGGGGGCGGGGACGGCGGGTCGTCGCACCCACCCCACGCCCTCGCGGTGCTCCCAGCACTCGCCGTCCCCCGCGCTCCACTCGTCCAACACGCGGGCCGCCACGCCCGGCGCCAGACCGCCCCCGCCGCCGCCGCCCCCGCTGCCGCACGTGGCGCGGCACTCGTTCCAACTCGCCTCGTACAGCAGCTCCATCACCCGCTTGGAGCTCCCGGCGTCGGGGTGCAGATCCCCCTCGACCACCGCTCGCCCCGGGTGGTGACGGATCCTCATGGTGACGCACGACTCCTCAGATCCGACGAAACCACAGAAGACCCGCGGCTACCAAGCAGCGAGCTCACCAGTCTAAACATTCATATCTTTTTTTTTAATATATATCGGCCGTTCACTCGCCGGGTTTGAAAAGCTTTCCGTTCCAATACCGGAGCTGCGGGCCCACACACACGCAGAACACGGCCACTTTCCAACCGAAGGCCGCACGCTGACACGCACGAGACCAACGCGGTCGTAAACGCATTTGCGGGGCGCCCGACTGTGACTAACGCTTCTCCGGCGGTGTTTCTTCATACGACGTCGCACTCTTGGAGTTTCTTATTCCGAACGGCGTTCTTACTCGATACGTCACTTCGAACGTCGTAACGGTCGTTAGTTACGAGGCAGCTTCTTTCACCCGCGTGTCGTTTTCTTCGTCTTCTTTCGCAAATAGGATCTGTCACGCACGGTTGCCTGGGCGGCGCGCACGTGAAATCTGTTAATTACCCTCTTTTATACAAATAAATTAATTTTCTTGTAAAACGTATTAAGATCGATGTTCTTCCAGTCGTTACAAAGTCGAAGACGAGGATGTTCTCTTGTCGTCGATTTGCTGCCTTTGTCTCGAAACAGTGCCACCATCACAGCCTAACAAGACCGCACACGCCAATATAATAATCGAAAAGGTGATACAAAATAAAAAATGAATCATTTATGAAAACAAAAATATTGATAGCACACTTTTAAAAAAGTAGTGAAATAATTGAATAAAAGTAGAAAAATTCGAGAAACCTAATATCACAGAAAAGAAAGCTCAAAATAAATAAATAAAAAAATATACGATGAAGTATACTTTGAAAGAAACTTGGTTTCTTCGAATAAAGAAGTTATGAGCACTTGTAAAAATATGCACGATCACAAAGAAAAAACTCGAGACGAAATAAATAAATAAAATTTAAAAAAAGATCTAATAATATTCTTCAGCAACTGTTCCGCTAGCATCCACTGTCCGCTTGCTGATACGTATACACGAACACCACACGAACAAATCCTTCATCCACAGCTCCGCCGTCGGGACCACCCTGCGGAGGGCAAGTCCACGCCTCGACTACCGCAGCGCGCACACACACACGCGGGGCGTAGAAAGCCGGACCCCCACTGTTGGGCGGGGGAGGGGGGGGTCAGACCCACGTGCGTATCCTCATGGGGTGGGGGTGGCGGCAGACGATCCACGAGGGGGGGGAGAGCGACCGGGCGTGTGGCTGGACGCGTCTTCTCGTATGCTCCCGCACGTGAACCCCACACGACAGGGGGGGGCGGGCCGCCCGGAGCGGCGCGACGCGGCGCGGCACAACGGTGAAGCGACGCGCGCGGAGAGAGAGGCTGTACGCCGCGGAGGCGAGCCCGCTGGCGACTGGCGGCTGTCCTGGGTCGGCTCGCTCGCTCGGCTCGGCGCGCCGCCCAAGGCCTCCGTGACGTCACGCGCGCACTTCGGGCGGAACCTCCGCGAGGAGAGAGGGAAAGAAAGGCCGGGCCGGGGGGAGGGGAGGCAACGGGTGAGAGGGAGTCCCCAGCTGATAGCGTGTGCGCTATGCGCGCGTGTGTGTGTGTGTGTGTGTGATTTCGCTGGACGCCTCCCGCACGCGCTGTTATTATTTTGGCGATTATTCGGCGGAGAAAGTGATTGCCGGGAAGGTCGAAGTGCAAGAAAAATCTATGGAGACAACGGGCTGAAGAAGGAGATCCCAGCTGATAGCGCGCGTGTGATTTCGTTGTACTCTTCTCGCAGCCGCAATCCACAATTATTATTTTTTTAGCGCGATTTTTTGGCGGTGAAAGCTGGACTTAAGGCGAGGACTTAAGACGAGGGTCGCAGTACTCTTGGGGAATATCCAAAAAATAGATGGAGGCAACGGGCTAAAGAGGGGAGTCTTCAGCTGACAGCGCGGGTAATTTCACTGGGCATGTCTCGCTGGATGTTTTTGCGTGGTTATTTGGTAATGAAAGTGCTGCCGAAGAGGACTGCCAACGTGCACTTAAGGAATGTGCAAGAAAATAGGTGGAGAAAATGTGCGAGAGGAAGTTCTCGGATGATAATGGGCGGGCGTTTGATTTCACTGGGCGTGTCTCGCACGCGCGCTTTTTAAAAATATATTTAAGCAACGTCCTCCACGATTATTTTTGTGAAAGTGATTGCCGTGAAGAAAAGAGCAGACGTGCACTTTAAGGGCATGTGCAAGAAAATGGGTGTCGAAGAACTCTTGATTTCCAGACGAGTTTCGAAAGCTTCAACGATAACATAAACACACGTGTGGAATGTTTATCAGTGAAGATCGAAATAACTTGACTTTATGCCAGAAAAAACTGTTTAAAAACTCAAGGAAATGAAGAGAACAAACAATTTTAAAAGTGGATTCCGATAAACCATTTGAGGGAGAAAGTAACAGTATCAATTATTTATCAAACGTGTAACAATTCCCAACGAATTCAATTACTTTCAGCTATCATAAATTTTACATTCCACTAGCGATTTTTTTCTTGACTGCTGTGTATTTGCAAAACAGTGCGTAATTTCCCAGCTTCTTTTGTTTCCAAAACTTGATGGTTAAGTGTCTCTTAATTAGGTACTTCAGAATCGATGTACAATCTTTGCAGTGATGACGAGGTGTGATGTACTGTTGCTTCGGGGAACTCCCACCACACGCTAACTGGTGATTCAATGACGGAGGCTAGCTTTGATAACGTTACCGCGGGATTTCCTCTTCGTGTTTCACTCAGCAGTGGATGCAGGATACAGTGATGCGTAATGAGAAGGTACTGCAAGCAACAAATCCTGTTTGGGCCGATTTGTCGTTTTTTCCTCAAAACCAAAGTTGAGAAACTACGCCCCACCTCGCAAATGAATACGCTCTTTGTCCGTCGCAAAACAGGCTCATAACCAGCACCACGCTCCGACACTTCCGTATCCCGCCGACAGGTGCTCTGCTTCTCCCGTTAAAAGACCTCACGTTCCTCCACCTGCTGCCAACAAACAACCTGTCGCCTTCTGGTCTTCCACCTTCGCCGCTCGTCCTCTTCAACCGCACGCTCCGTGTGACGTCAATACCGGTGGCGCGCACACGTACAGCCACGAGGGGGCTGATACCGCCGGCGCTGATAACGTGCGCTTTCGGATGCACGCGGAGACACACGCCGCGGTGACGTCACTTGAGAGCCCAGAGCATCCCGCTGCGCGCTGAATCGATCCCTCGTAGGTCGCTCGTTATCGAATACGTCCGCCGATGGCGGGCGGTTTCGACGGCCACAACCAACACAACCGGAGAATTGCAGGAAGGAACGGTTGCTAAACCCGGTTTTAGCCCAGAATCTACGAAGACAAGCTGAATCCGTCGATGTCTTTTTTTCCCTTCAGTGTAGAATCGTTCTCTCGTAGGTCGCACGTTATCGAATACGGTAGCTAAACCTTGTTTTAGCCGAGAACCTACAAAGACAAGCTGAATCCGTCGACTTTTTTTTATTTTTTCCCGTTCAGTGTGTGCGTATTCAGTGTCTTCCGATGATTTCTAGGCTCCGACCACTCCTACGTCTCTGCTTTCTCTTCCACGCCGCTCTTGGGCTTCTCGAAGACCGGACGATCCCTGCATGCGAATCGAGGGTGCCCGGTGAAACCAGAACCGCCGCTGGACTATTGCAACTCGTTACCTACGCACTCACACACACTAACACGGAAGGCTGACCCTTCCTTTAACGGCGAGTGGGTGGCACCTTAGCATACACGCGGGGGAGCGTATCAGACGCGTACTGCATACGGTTACAACCCTGGGATGATGTGGCGGAGATGTAGGAGAAGGAAGAAAACCTGTGATATCATCAGGTAATTATAGCAATATGCTGATAAAGGAACAACGCCCCAGATGATTTTCAGAATTTCAGCATTTACTACTGCTGACTCGGAAGAAATGCAACCTGAGGAACTAACAACAGATAGTACCATAGAATTGAAAATAAAATATCACAGTTAGAAATGTAGTTTCTCTTTAGCGAAAAATTAGGAAAATTTTAAGATAGTAATTTTTCTGATATTTGCTTATCAGCATGTATTCAAATACTATCAACAGAACGTAGAACAAAAAGAAACGCCACGCCTGATATTGGGTAGAAAACTAACAGGAACCAGCATTGAAGATAGAACAGAGTACAAATATAGTCTCTTGCCAACTTTTGAGCTTTAGATTTCTTCTTTTTATGGCGTGTAAACTTTTATTTCGTGCGTTTCAACTTCACACAGGATGTTCGTGCCAAACAAAATTATTGTTATCAGCAGAACACAAAATCATTGCAACGAACCATAAAATCCCACATCTGTTTGTCCACAGAGGCAAAAATAATTCTTCCTGGCCATAAACGTCGCTCACTTAATTGGGCTGAACATTCGATTCAAGCGACGCACGCGCATTGCCAACCACAACCACACCGCGCTCTCGTGACTCAACCGGCAAACGCGCCGCAGTTGCGTAGGAGGTGGGAAGCGTTACCTGGCGAGGCATAGGTCGGGCGTCGTGGTACAGGCGCGCGGCAGCGTGCTGGGAGCAAAGGCCACCGCAGCGGGGGCGAGGTGCCGGAGCGGGCGGGAGAAAGCGGGTGGCGGCGGAGGAGGTGGTGGTTGCGACGGGTGAAGCTGGGGCGGTGGTGGCGGTGAAGCCGTGGAGCGGGCCATACCCTGACACGGATTCAGAAGGATCTGGGCCGTGCGCGAACCGGCCGGCGACGGCGGCGGTCTCACTGCCTGGAGGCGGAGCTGGCGGCGGTGGTGGGCGGGGGGCGGGGCAGCTGCAGGGGGGGGGGCACGGAGGCGCCGAGACGCCGGCGGCGCTCAAGGTCACCGCCTCCCGGGTTCGACGCCTGGCTTCACAAAGGCGGAGACGACGTCCGCGGCGGCGATGCAGTCACCGCAGCTCCCTGCGGTGCCTAGCCTTTGTGACCGTTTCACGCCTCCCGGGACTTGCAGCAAACTCCGCTCCGTGCTTGAATTGTCCTTGGCGTGTCGCCGCACGGCAGCGAGAGAGTGAAATGATCGTTTTACCACTCCGTTCGGGTAGTTGTTTTTTTTTCGGTTGTTTCTGCCCTCAGGACGGTGTTTCGGCGATTTGCGCGTAACTGCCGGCCCCTTTCTCTCGAAGGTTCAAATGAGTTTCCCCTAAAAACCTCGTACCCTCCTTTACTTCTCTCGGCTGCGTTTTCTGCGCGCTGCTACGGTTTTCGTCTCGCCGCTGTTTCCAATTTGTCGAGTACCGATTCTCTTTCCTCGGTTATGACACGGTTCAGTTCTCAGAACCAAGCACAGGATATTTATGTTTGTGTGTCTTCTGTTGTTTATTTATGCTGATGCCACACCCGTTCTGGCTGCCATTTTTTTTTGTGACCGCAAAAAAACAAGCTGAGCTCTATCTATTGCGTAATCTAACTTCTCAAATTCTTTATTATTTGAAACAGACACTCAATTCATCAACATCCAGTTCTTTACGAAAGTGTGCGAGACTGTAGTAGAAAATGCAACTTTCTTTTCAAATTGAGGTCGAGTGACAATCTGGTGAATTGTCAAAGCAACAGAAATGACAGCGAAAGCCGATGTGCTGGGATTTTGTTACGACGACAGATGGTATAGGTGTTTTCGAAGAACTGCAAGGTTTCACAGCATCAGTCGTTTCTTGAAAGGGACAACGCCTTTTGTGTTGTTTTTTTTCTTCCAGACCTTCTATTTCTTCTTCAAGGTTACTTCTGACACGTCGAAATCTTTGGTAATTGGATGTTGTGGATTTCTAAAGGACAATTACTCTAATTTTGTCACGCCGTGAGATTCTAAACTTTACTTTTTCTTTTCCTTCTGTTATTCAAAACTCTTTAAGGTACCAAACTAAACAGTGTCCATGTTCACCTTCTCAGAAACCAACAAAATAAATTCATAGTTTCTTAAAAAGTTGAAAATCAGTATTTCGTCCTTAGACCACCACAAAACCAGAACCAATTTGATGCCAAAAAATTAAAAAAAGTATTTAAAATAATATTTAAAGAGACATATTGTTTAAAAACAATTTCAATAAGGTATTGGAATATTTTTCACCCCAAAGCTTCAAAAATAAGACGATTGAATGTATGCAAGTTTGTAGAATGATGTCTCTACAACAAGCAACAACGTAACTGCTACAAACATTCATTAATTTATCTTCCAAAAAATGTCTTCGACACTTTAATAACTTGCAAGATACTTTCGACGCTAAACGTCACGACGTTGTTCAACCCGAGAAGATAACACGTCTCTTCCAGCAGGAAGGAGAGCATCTAGGATTATTCAACAGCTCGGCACCACCGGGCACGGAAGCCCGACACACGCGCACGGGGGGAACGCAATACCGTCCAGCCGGCGAGGCGTGCGTTAGTGCGTGCGCCACGCGTTCACGTGGGAGCGGCACGCCGCATCCACCTCCACATCCACATCCACAGCCACAGCCACCTGCTTTCCCGCTTCGAAGAACGACGACGGCGGCGACCGGACCGGAAATGTCGGCGCTTTTTGCAGCCCCGGGCTCGCCGTCTCGCCTCGAGGGACGTCGGCGATGGGCGTTGCTGTCGCTTGTTGCTTTTCTACGTCGGTTGTCGCTGACGCTAGTTGCCGTTGCTTCTTGATCTCGCTGGCCGCCGCGGGCGCAAATGTTTTCGGGGGAAGCGTTTTTTGAAGGTCAAAAGTCACACGATGCAACGGCTCTTCAAGAGATAATAGTAACGGAATCGGCCAAAAGTTCGCACGTAGACTGCTATTTATTTGAAACTCTTCTGTATATTGATGGAGTTTGTTGAATTTTCAAATTATTTATTAATTCATGTTAAAATATCACGACAGATTTAAGTAGAACCCATTCTCCGAAATACACCAGAATCTTCACACAACTACACGAACGTCACACTTCAATCAGTCTTAATGACGATAGCAACGGATGGAAGAAGTTTTCTTGCCGTATTTAAATGCATTTTTCACACCTTATAAAATTCAGTTGGTGCTTTATGTTATAACTAAACTTCTCTTCAACCAAAAAAATCAATAAATATACCGTTGAAAGATAATAGCAGGGTGGAGCCTGTAACAGATTTACCGGAAGACGATATTAAGGGAAAGGGAAGGTCACCCGGTAACTTGGAGAAAGGAACCAGGGGAAACGGGCAGGCTAAATGCTCGTAAGATGCAATTCGTTCAGATAATGATCATAAAATAATAGTTCCTTGGTTGTTCCTTCCAAGGCTGTGGATGCAAAACAATGTTTTTCTTCTCGAAGCAATATCTCAACGTCAAGATCAACTACGGAACGAGGAGCGGGACTAAGCGGTTTCTTCAAGGTTTCGGGTTCGATACAATGGACGTGGCCCTTTCTTTTTGCGGTTAATTATCTCCGAGTGTGCATGCGTCGGAAACAGTCTGCATCATCCACTTTTTAAACCGGGTTCGTGATGTCAGCATTCTGACCAATCAGAGTCCCGTAAAAACACTGTCCAATGAGAAACGAAATCACGTGGTCCACCGGTCGGTAACTGTCCGTCGAAAGGATGCATGCATTTGTTGACTCTTGCAATCTTCATGTCCTGGCAAACACGTTGACGGATTGCACACACGTTGGCTTCAAACACCTGGGTCAGTAGTAACAGGTGATTCACCCAAACGCTGTGAATCCCTACCATGGATGGCCATCAGTTGGTTGGTGCCGCAACGGTTGGTTGGTGAAGAAACGGTTTCGGCATACCGCGAATACCCCGGTGAAGAATTGCAGAGACCGATTCGCAATCGGAAGTCCAGGAATGACGATACCAGACACGCACCGGGGTTTGTTGTCGCGAGGGAGTTTAAGTTTCCGGTAACGGAGGCCTTTGGCCGCGGACCCAAGGTCACGCCGTCCCAAGGTCACACGCGACTCGCCGGAACCGTCAGCGGGCGAACCGAACCGCGAGCAGCACGGCAGATCCGGAAGTGCAATCGCTCCGCGCAGAAAAAAAACAAAACAACCCTCGCCGACCGAACCGACTCCGCAACCGAACCGAACCGATTACCTCTCTCGTGCGGGACCGGCTCTTTAAAGCGTCACCTGCGAGACGATGGGGTCCCCGGAGAGCGCGACCGCGATGCACACGACGGCGAGAATGTCGGCGGCGGCGGCCGCCAGCACGAAGAAAAACAGCACGAACATCTTCCAGCTGCGAGCGACCGCGCGCGACTGGCACGGCGCGGGCCCGCGGGGCGACGGTGGCGCGGCGCCGCGGCGGAGGGGGCAAACGCGGCCGGTCGCGCGCCCGCGCACTGTCACCGTGATCCACCACCACACACACACACACACACACACACACACGCAGCGGGAAGGTAGGGCGAAAATGTGGGGCGTATAGCTAATCCGTGTTTTTTCTCCTCTCCTCCTTCTCTGCTATTCTTCCGCTTCTTAAAAAAAGAACCGCGTGCGAGTGACACGGGAGTAAAGGACAACGTTGCAATGGAATGAGATAAATTAATGTTTTTTTTGTGGAGAGGATGCGTTACCGTTTCAAAAGGGAGGTATTAGTGCTTTCCAACGTAGTTTCTGTCGGGCTTTTAAACGTAAATGAGCAGCAGTATAATTGGCGGAATATACATGTCTTCATTCGTACAATTATTGTTTTGTGAACGAATGCGCAGAAGAATTTGTAACAGAAGATTATTTTCATTTCAGAACACGATATGTAAAACAAAAAATGCTGGAACATTCACGCATATATAACGAACATATAATGTGAAAACGTAAAACAGAACAACAAAATTAGTATTTGCCATTTTGTTTTCTTTCAATAAACCAATATAAATGTCAAATAGTGTAATACTGAATAATCATATTTTAGTCAAATATGTTAATACATTCCAGTGATGGTTTCCAGTTCCCATACTGTTTCAACAAGTTTCTCGATTTTACATAATTTCAATAATTCCAATTATTTGGAGTTCGCATTTCTTGTTGTTCTTCATGCTGATCGGAGATCAGATTCATATAATAGTATTAAATCGCGTCATTATTTTACTGTAACATTCTCTTTTACAGCAGTTTTCTTACTTCAGACCAGAAATTAGAGACATTTCGGCAATTGTAAAACGGCAAAACCAACAGAAGACTGTTACATAAACTAAGGGTACCTCTCAATGATCATGAATACATCGCACTAAACTGAAAAAAATATTCAGTGAGATAGGAGGATGCGAAGGACAGATATTGGCAGACAAGAAACGCTCAAGCAAGGCGCACAGCGCGGCAGACAAGAATTTGCGTTAACGCTCCTACGGAATTGAGGGTCCTTCTCTCCGAACCTGAACACGATCGCGAGATGCCAAAATATTGTCATGAAAATAATGTTCACTTTCACAGCAAGCCATCAACATATATAACACACACAAATTTACAAAATTGGATGTAATTGCATTTTCGTCACCAAGTATTGAAGGTTAAAAAGGACGAATTGCGTAGCTACTTTTTTATGAATTTGTTCCTTCATTTCTTTTTCTCCCTTTCGTATAGCGACGCTAAGAAATTAATGAAGCTCATTTTCAAAAGTTAGAATTATTATAGATAATATATTGAATTTTTTACAAAACCAGAAAGTTAAAACATTAAAAATAACCATTAAAAATCAACATTTAAAAATCCTCCACTATAAAAAAATATTTGTAGCCCAACGGTTTTTATTTGATTAATTATCTTTGATTTTGTCTCAACTGATGTCGATAATTGAGAATTCTGTATTGAATAATAAATACTCACTTTTGTTTCTCATGAGCTTTATTACTGACCGATGTTCCTGCAACTACCTTAAATACTGCACTATCTACTCCTTACGAAGTTTTCCTCCTTTACATATAAAACGAAAGACAAATTACGTTCCGGGAATTAAAGAGAAATTTTAAATATTCGTTTGTGTATTCCCAGAACGTGAATCCAATTTTTGGAATAAATTGGTTTCTGTAAAACGACTCAATCTCTAGGTTACACTTAATTACAATCCAATTTCGCGCTTGATCTGCTAGCAATTTACTTCATTTCGCAAGTAATAACATCTGTTTGCATCGTTAATATCAGAAACATATTTATCGTATTTTTTATTATAAGATTTATCGTATGATTTGTTCATGTTTCTCGAATCAAATAAACTAATGACAAGTAATGAACTTTTTCTCAATATGCACATTCGTGTGGAATCAAAAGAAAATATACGTCACGATTCAGTGAACAAACATAATAAATACACAATGTCCACAATTCAGTAAACGAATATAAGAATTATTCGTGACTATTTCCAATTGGAACTCCAAACTATACTCAAACACGATCACTATGAATTGTGATAGTTACGGAAAAATTAAAAGCAAAACAGAAATTCATCAGAAAAGCATAGTTCAGTAACTTTACAGACACCTATTTTTCCGGAAATTGTGATCACGATTTAAAAGTACTTCCTAGGTTAAAAATCCTAAATATTTTTAATAATTTCATTTTCTATTATTCAGATTAGAATGTTTTTAGAAAGATGTGATTAACTTTCAGTTCACATTTTCAACGCATGGAGACAATTTCGTTTATTTATTACTAGCCTGAATTTGTTCCAAAAGTTCCAAACAATTACGTACGTTAAACGTATCTTTAGGAAGACATGAAAAAAAGACACATTTATTCTCACAAGAAAGATGCTTATTTAATGCACACGCCATTAATTTAATTTTTGAATGAATGTAAATTGTATCTTTGCAACGGGCTCTAAATACTAAATAAACAAGCTACAAATCATTCTTCGAAGTACCACAACGTTTGAACTAGGCTATATTATCGAAGTACATACATTCACGCGGTACATTGCTGTACAGTATACACACGTTTTAGTGCCAATTTAGACTTTACTGAAGTGAATTTATATTTTCCAACTTAGTAAATACACAATACTTGACCATACTCAGACACGCACGCGCGCTCGCGCGCACACACACACGCACACACACACACACACACACACACACACACACACACACACGCGCACATACACTCATACATACACCCACACACGCGCACAAATATACACCCACACGCCCATATATCCTGAACATTCCACCTTTTCATACATACTCGCGCGCACACACACATACACCCACACACGCAAATATATCAAACATTCCACCTTTCCATACATTTTCCAGGGGCACCACGCCAATATGTGAAGAGATTTTCTAAGAATGTAATCCATTTTCAGTTTAATCGCAATTTGGTTTCCTTTGCGAGCTCCGAGCATTCCATGGGGCGCACAGCCAGGTCACGTGACTCGGGCGGCCGTCGAACCCGCCCGCACACGCGCCCACACTCAGTCAAAGCGTTTGTGTGTCAATTGCTAAAACTACATGAGCATACCCTCGAGAGCAATAAACCCTTCCCTCGAATAGAATCATGCAGCATAAACACACAATAACAAACTTCCTTTGAACAGTAAACTTACCTTTAAACGTAGGCATAACTAGAGTTTGACTGCTTTACGTTTTAACCAATTTTTAACGCACTTCCTCCATATATCGAAAACTATAAAACGAATGAAAGTTCTTCGCCCCTTGGGATTCGTTATAAAGCGTTTACATTGTATACCCATGTGTGCAATCGATATACAAATTTAATTTCAATGTCATTTTTATGTACGATTACCATTGCGTCTTAATTTTTATTTTCTTAGTTATTAATATCGTTGAAAATTCTCCCAGAAAACCACCTCCATCCGATCAAAGTCATACAAAAGAAACCATATAGTAATACGAGAGAAATCCCTGTAGGGAGGAAAACTTGCCGTCAGGAGGTCGTTTAAACAAAACTCCGCTGTTCACTAATTAATATTGGCAAGACTGGTCATGCTCGCTCCTCTCATAACTTCGTACAACTCCGTAACTTGATTACGAAGTTTGTCTGCACCTCTTCATTTACTAGGCTTGGTCCGCGAGTTTTGCCTTCAAACAACAAAAGGTACTTCATCAGGCAGATTTCCGACTCTAAGGAGTCTTCTTTAGGACTTCGTATAGAGAATATAATATTATCTTTTATCTATCATTAATTTTCACGACCATAACCGTATAATGACTAAATTAGTAAAAAAAGTGGTAAGTGAAAAATAAAAAAAAAAGCTAGACTAAAATATTATTTGTGCTTCAACGATGCGGACAACTCATTGCGACTTGACATACAACAAAATAAACCGCATCACTTGATGTCACTGCAGCGCCTCTAACCGGGAGTTCCTAGGTTCTAGTCCTGACAGTGGCAGGATTTTCGACACTAGCTCTTCAGCTAGGTCGAATTCAGTCGTAGTCTGGAGGAGAATTCTACCGGCCGGCTGCTCTGATCGGTAGTTTTCCGTGGTTTCTCCTATCAACACCAGGCGAATGCCGGAGCAGTACCCTATCCAACAGGCCACGGACCGCGCGCGATCTGTCCTTCCCATTCCTTGTCCTATCCTCTCCCCTTACACACTTACACTAACATGCACTACACTACCACATATCCCGGGAAACCGGTCGGGAGCTTAGAGCTTGTCCCGGCTGGGGCGGTGCCCCGCTGGTGGGAGAGTCCTGGTTAGGGAGAAACCCCACTAGCCGATCTCGCCATCCAGCGGGGGAAGATCACCGCCATCTCCCGAGAAAAAACATGCACTACACTAACGGGACTAATGACCAGAGTCGATATGAGAAAAAATACGAGTGGTTGGTTGATATTATTGATAGGGAAAGGAAAATTTCAAACATTACATTCGTGGAATCAAGTCCATGAATGGGAAAAATAGAGGTATGAAAATGAAGAGAGGAAGAAAGGGCAATTTCATAATTTTGGGTAAGAGTTTAGTAAGTGCGCATGCGCAAGAAAGTTCCCCTATTATTATTATTATTATTATTATTATTATTATTATTATTATTATTATTATTATTATTATTATTATTGTCTTCAGGGGCAAAGGTTCATTATTTAGACTACGTATAATTAAAAACGTATTAACAAGGAACACATATTTCATTCAGAGTAAAATAAGGCCAGATGATCGCTTTCGTTATTTCCACAACCCTCTACCAACTTACATTTGCACTTGCTCTTGCAACTTGAATCTTTTTTATTTTTCCCTTAATTAATATAAATAAATGTAATGAAAAAAATTATTGCAAGTAAAAACAAAAAACAAAAATCATGTAATAAAAGGTTAAGACAGGTTTCCCGCATCCTTTTCTTGCTCTACGCGCGTCTTGGCTCCTTTCGGCTTCGAGTACGCGAGAACCGGCGGCGGCGCCTGCGTGCCCGCGCCCGCCTCTCGCAACGCCACCGTTGCCCAAGCGCGCCCCGCTCCACTGAAAACGCGCGCTTTCCCGGCAGCTCGCGACGCCGCACGCCGGTTACCAACTTGGCACGCGCACACGGCAAGGCAGGGCGTGGGCATTGAGAGGCCAATGCAACCAACGAGACAGAACAATAGAAACCTACGTGCCCACCATATTGCCTATGTGTCCGCCATAATGCCTATGTGTTCGCCATAATGCCTATGTGTCCACCATAATGCCTATGTGCTCGCCATAATGCCTGTGTGTTCGCCATAATGCCTGTGTGTCCGCCATAATGCCTTGTGTCCGCCATAATGGAGGGACGATGTGCCCGCCATATTGGGAACTTATTGAAAGGACAATCGCCACGTTTTCTGTGGGCAACATTAGTATGTTCGCAGTCGACGGTAGGTCGACTCTCGCCGGATCTCGCCATCTAGAGGGGGAAGATAACCGCCACCTCACGATGAAAAACCATGCACTACATTTACGGGGCTGATGACCTTAGTACTTGACGCGCCCGGAATCACTAATCAATCAATCAATTAGAATGTTCTCGTAATGATGAACTCGATCAAAGTACATTTAGAAGTGACGTTATATTTAAAATATGTTGAATCTAGATTAATTTAAATTAATTATTTTAATGTATTTTAAATTAATTTAATTATTCATTATTAAATATAGGTTTGCTTGTTCGTAGTATAAATTATTTCTTTGTATTTTTTTCTTAGTGATACTTGATTTAAAAAAATTGAGTCGTATAGTTTCGATGATTAATATTCATTATTAAAAATTAAAATTTAATTGATATCGCTACGAAAATATCGTGCATAACAATAATCTGAGATCAAACCGCGGAATCGTGTCGCAAATTCGATGTGGACATAAATATTTTAACGAATTTGTCATAATTGTTTTGATACATACTTCTGTAATATACTTCACGTTTACCAGTTCCTACAGAATGTCAATAATAAATTTGGACTAAACGTAGTTAAATAATGAATAATAAAATTCACTAACAGTAAATCTAAGTCATAATATAATTATACATTAGAAACGCATAATTCAAGTTAATTATTATTCCTCCTTCTGCTTCTAATTCACTTTTCTCGCTTCTATTCGTGCAAATTATGTGCCCAACAAGAGAGGACTTTTAATATCACATACCTCAAACACTACGCCTAAAAATGTACGAATCGTGTACTTTTAAGCAAGAACCCTTCGCAAACCCCTTACTTTGTTTTGCCATCAGAAAACATTGTGGTCAGTAGAGCAAATTAGGTTTCAAGCATTTGCACACAATTCTTTTCTATAAACTCAAGCTCGTTGACTGTATCGTGGCGGGTTACCCTCGACAGTTATTTTCTCCTAGCAAAGGGGTCGTACGATAGATGATCCTACATAAACAAACTGAATGCTTTGGAATGTCATGAGGACAAGTTCCTAAGACTCTCAGATCCACGGGAATGTGGGTTTATGCGAATGTGTGCATGTTAGATATACCAGCACTCATAACTTCGAAGTGATAAAGAAGCGTTAAACAGTGAACTGTACAACAGAAGTCTTATTTTTTTAAATTGAAAAACAACGAAGAAGCGATCGAAGGGAAGTCGATGATAACGTAACTGTGACGCTCTGAGGATTGAGACGTTTTACCACCCACGTTCCCGTATCTCCTCTTTCTTCCTAGGTCATTCCTCTACGCTTTGACGAGCAAGTATTGATACCGGGCGCGGCGATATCCGAGGTCATTAGT
Organism: Teleogryllus occipitalis; assembly: GCA_011170035.1. Classification (NCBI taxonomy): domain Eukaryota; kingdom Metazoa; phylum Arthropoda; class Insecta; order Orthoptera; family Gryllidae; genus Teleogryllus; species Teleogryllus occipitalis. Next base: position 58,760 of record BLKR01000321.1, on the reverse strand, counting down.
CCCGTAAGTGTAGTACTATCAAAGGGCGGTGGCGGTGTTCCTTCCTCGCCGGAACGTCAAATCCGGCGCCGAACTTCTGGTCGGTTTGCGAGGATTTTCTCCTCCAGGTATCACCTCAGGGACCGGACCGTCCCAGACAGGATAAGCTCTAAGATCCCAACGTTCGCAACGTTTGTACTCATTTTAAGTGATTATGAGTGAGAACGAGTATGAGTGAGAGATAATGAGTGGGTGACAGTGACAGTAAGTGAGTATGAGTGAGAAAGAGGAAGAGAGAGAAAGAAAGAGAAAGAGAGAGAAAGAGAGAGAAAGAGAAAGAGAGAGAAAGAGAGAGAAAGAGAAAGAGAGAGAAAGAGAGAGAAAGAGAAAGAAAGAGAGAGAAAGAGAGAGAAAGAGAAAGAGAAAGAGAGAGAAAGAGAAAGAGAAAGAGAGAGAAAGATAAAGAGAAGAGAGAGAAAGAGATAAAGAGGAAGAGAGAGAAAGATAAAGAGGAAGAGAGAGAAAGATAAAGAGGAAGAGAGAGAAAGAGAAAGAGGAAGAGAGAGAAAGAGAAAGAGGAAGAGCGAGAAAGAGAAAGAGGAAGAGCGAGAGAGAGAAAGAGGAAGAGCGAGAGAGAGAAAGAGGAAGAGCGAGAGAGAGAAAGAGGAAGAGCGAGAGAGAGAAAGAGAAAGAGCGAGAAAGAGAAAGAGCGAGAAAGAGAAAGAGCGAGAAAGAGAAAGAGGAAGAGCGAGAAAGAGAAAGAGCGAGAAAGAGAAAGAGGAAGAGCGAGAAAGAGAAAGAGGAAGAGCGAGAAAGAGAAAGAGGAAGAGCGAGAAAGAGAAAGAGGAAGAGCGAGAAAGAGAAAGAGGAAGAGCGAGAAAGAGGAAGAGAGATTATGCGTTACTCATGGTTGGTTTGTTAAGATATTATTCTGGCATTCACCAGGTATCGTTTACAGAAACCAAGAAAAACTGCCGATTTTAGGAGCCAAACGCTGTAATTTTCCTCCAGACTGTGGCTGATTTCGACCTATGTAGCTGGCGTCGAAAATTCGTCTGGGGCCACAGGGTGTAGCACGGGCATTCAGAGTCCACCTACACTCTCTTATTATCTCTGCTGCGCTAAGCCCGTTCCATACCCGCCGCAAATCTTCGCTAAAAGCGCTTAACTTCCCGATATCCGTAATACGATAAATGCATCCAAATGGTGTTAATTAATGTCAGAGAGATTCATGCGATTGGGAGCTGTAGATAGGTGAAATCTCAGGCTAGAATAATTATTATGAAGGTGGTTGCTATGCATGATGAATGAGTAGATATGGGTGGGTGCAGAAGCGCTAGGGCGAGAAGAAGAGTGGAGGAAGGTGAGAAGAAACAGCGTTCAAAGTTCATATAGCAGAATGCAAATAAGGTACACAAAGTAAGCTGGCTTAGTACGAATACATCTAGATCATTGATGTGACACACGCGTAGACTGATACTTAATCGAGAGCCACCATGTCATAAGTGGCGCGTTGATGAGTGATCTAATGAGGAGTGATGAAACGGGTGAGCCACGGAAAGCGTGAACGTCACAGCGGGTAAGCGACCGCACGCGTGAACGAGAGAGCAAGCGACGGAACGAGTGAACGACGGAACGAGTGAAGCACATGATGAATGAATTACAGAGAGGATGAGCGAGAGTTGATGAGAGGGAGCGGTGACGAGGGAACCAGTGAACAAGTATTGGGTGGGCGAGCGAGTGGACAGACTGGGCAGCAAGTGGGCGGGTCAGCGAACGAATGTGTCGGGTCATCGTGCGAGTCGGCAGATAAGTGAGCGCGTGAACGAGTGGGCGAGTTGGTGATGGGAGTAGGCGGTCGTCTACGGGAGCGATTCGACGACCGAAAGGTCGCCGCACGGAATGCGAACAAAATTAGCGAAACATCGATATTTCGAGATATCACCAAAAGGTATTCGATATCGATGAAAACATCCCCCAAAACATTGTTTTTTAAAATATAGGTGTTTTAATATGAAACTGATAGTTCTTTTCCATTCTGTTTACATTTTTATTAGCGGACTTAAATGAAATATTGGTATATTTTATTGTTTAGCCACGTATAATTAACACGTTAATAATGTTTATAGAATGTAAATAAGGAAATAAAAAATAAAGGACATAGTGTTATGCTATTAAATTTATTCACTTTCATTCATAAATCATCAAAGTAAAACATCATCGATCTAAAACACATAAGTAACTATTAGTTAGCAATATATTCTGTCTTAAAGCACTCTGTCACCTTCATTTTCTAATCAATATTCTATACAGACAAGGTTCAAAATGCAGTTTAACGAAATTATCATCGAAAACAAAACATCGATGTTCCTGGCAGAAAATATGTCGTGTCGCGTCGAGTGGGGTCGAGTCAAGTCGGGTCGTGTCAGGTCGTGTCGAGTGGCGTCGGGTCGTGTCGAGTGGCGTCGAGTCGGGTCGAGTCGAGTCGGGTCGGGTCGGGTCGAGTCGAGTCGAGTCGGGTCGGGTCGGGTCGGGTCGGGTCGGGTCGAGTCGAGTCGGGTCGAGTCGGGTCGAGTGGCGTCGCGTCGGGTCGAGTGGCGTCGCTTCGGATTGTGTCGGGTTGTGTCGCGTCGGGTCGTTTCGCGTTTCATCCCATCGCGTCGCCAGCTGCCCGCAGCGGTCACCTCGCCTCGCCTTGCGTCGCCATTCCACGCCAGAGCACCGGTTTTCCCAGGGCACGGCACGTGGCGAGCCCCGAATCGGCCAAACAACCCATCCGGGCAAACTGCGGCCGGAGACGAGCCTGGGACAACGGTAGAGGCCGGGACGGCGCGTCTCCTCACCTCGACAAACGGGAGGCGCGCCCGCGAGGAGGAATTTCTGATCACAGGTGGCACAGTTTACCAAAGACGGCAGAGGCAGCCACGGAGGCCCTGACCATCCTCTTAGAATACACATAATTAAAATTGTTTTTAATATATTTTCTTATTTGAGTCCTTTATTTTTATGTTATTTTTATTAATTTACATTATTTATCTTTTTTATGTTTGTGTATCTTGTATTATATTTTAGTATATTTATTAAATATTTGCCTATTTGTTTTTTTATTTTTTATTTGTATTATTTATATTTTTTAATATTTGTATGTATGGTTTCTTTAAATTTTTATTTTTGTACTTAATTTTCTATTAACTTCCACATGAACTGCTCATTTGCAGTAATTTTTTATTATTATTATTATTATTATTATTATTATTATTATTATTATTATTATTATTATTATTATTACGTATACTTATGTGTTCGGAATGGATTAAATACTCATTATATCTGATGTAACAAAGGGGTTAAAGGTCAATATAATACCAACAATCATTTAAAAACACAGAAAATATGTCAAAACGTTAAAGAACGAATCATATAGGATAAAACGTAGTGGCTATGATACCACTGGCGTTTTTCTAGTACTTTCATTATTCACTCGTGCTACAGCACGTATATTATCAATCATCTCGTGCGCATTATGGTCACTTTATAGCCACTTCCAGGCTAAATAAAAATATAAATTTAAATTATTGTAGTTCAATATTCATTACATTGCGTTGTATTTATTGTGTGTTGCATTCAATGTCAGTTATATCTATGGTTTAAAAGGTGTCCAATCCTTGAAATAAAGGTGGTCGCAAATAACCTTAGTTGTTTCAAAAGGACCTTAAAGAAATCAAATTTAAAAAAAGAAAAATATGCTACAAAATTATACATATGTATTAACAATTAAAACAAATTAAACATTATTTTCAAATTAATGTTTCCGTCGTTCACATCACTTCAATTCGAATTATTCCTCCCGAAGCATTATAACAAAATTCGTCTGAGTATTCAATTCAAGCAATTTTTTTTAAATTAAGCTGTGTTAATTGTAAGAAAACTGTGGTGTTCAGTTCTATATGGTGCGTTTATGACAATAATGAGAATGCGATCAGTCAGGTATAGTAAAAACAATACAAACAGTATTAAATCATGTCATTAATTTTGGTCGGAAATTTCCCTTTAATATCAACTTCACTTCGATTGACAACATCAATTTGTGTAATTTGTATTCGGAATAAGGATTTAGAAGCAAAAATAACCTGAATAGTTTTATGATGAAATTATCATAAGCTGATCGACAGAAAAACATTCTAAGTTTAATAAGCATTCCGCTTAACATTATTTGAATGTAAGGAAAATTGCTAAGTTTTAGAAGCGTCGCTTATTTTGTCTTTGCAAGCTCTTACGACGGAAAAAAAGGAACATCCTTGACATCACTATCAAAGAACGATACTTCGAAATCGTATGTGAATCGAATCGTACGTTTCATTAAATCTCAGTTGATTGTTTTTTCCAGTTCGAGAAATTCAATCAGCTATAAAAAATTGACGACATATTGGTAAGAAGAACAAAGCTTGAAGATTAAATGTACTTAATAGTATCAATAAACATTTCGGGAAGCATAGCATCACATTTAGTGGGACCGGGACGTCATTCAACCCAAACGGCTGTACTGAAACCGTAAATTAAAAACGAGTTTTCGGACTGACCACAGTGGGCGAGCTGGGTGCTTCATACGCACGTGTCATGATGAAGAAAACCCGTTTTGGAAACCAGGCGAGGTCATACACGCTGCACCGACTTTAAATGGATAGATTGGCAGAGAATTAACGGCAGAAATTCCCGATCCCCTTTCTCGCAAATTTCCGTGATTTCGCCTGGCCCTCTACTTCGTACAGCATCCATCTAGAAAGGTCACGAAATCTTGACATATACAAATTTTGTCTTTAAGAGCTTTTGGTTAACTTCTTGGTTAACTTCTATTACTCAAAATTTGAAGGAAGGATAACTTTTTCCGAACACTAATACGCAGAAATACTTACGCTATTCTAATAATGCAGTACAAGAAATTGTGAAGGTTTTCCGCTTGAAGAAAATACAACATTCGTTTAATGTTTGCATTGCAATACTGATGACAGAATTGTCAGAACTCTGTTCTAGTTTTAACGAACAATCGAGATAAATCATAAATAAGGGTTCAGGAGAATTTTAATGAAACTGAATAAGTTGCACGTCGTCGGCAATGTAGGAGACGAGCTGGAGCAATACCGAAAGTAGGTCACCACTGGAAGTGAATTAATGATGCTTCCAGCGGTTGGGAACAAGAAGGGACGGAAGAGACGGGCATATAATGGGAAAGGTGAGTGACAGGTTAATACGGGGGCGTATCGGATGTCCAAACTGTTAGGGGAAGGTAGGTCACAATTTCGAGGAAAGTTCAAAAGCCCTGAGCCAGACCGAAGAGAGGCGTCAACCGTCAAATCAGAGAAGGGTGAGTAAGAGAGTGTCATATCCATTCCGGCTTTAAATGCACACTCGATGTCAGTCAAGAGAAAGTATATTTTCTTTTAAAAATTTATCAACACTTTTTTCAAATTGTTCTCGAGTTACTACGGCCGCTCAGAAGAAAAGTTTAAATTGTAGTTCCTTTGACACTACGATTCATAACGTTTGCATTTGAGTTATAAAGTTAACCTATCAAAACATCTTAACTTTTATTACAAAATCCTAATTTATTTTGCAACTTTTTATCTCAGACTTGAGGATTTTTACTTTTCCTCCCAGTATTTTAGTGTATTATAGTCTAACTTACTTCACTACGCTATGTATACAATAATATAAGAAGGAAAGTTTTGGAAGCACCTCAACAATATGAACTTCTTGTTTGTTTTTTTTCATGCAAAGTTTACTTGTACAATCATTGAGTGAATTTATAAAATTTTCAGCCCTTATTGAATGAGCTGAGAATGCGTACACATCACCCATTACATATTATAAAGGTATACACAAAATGACATTTTTAATTTCTCGCACACACGAAGGTACTTCCTAAGAGGAGAAAGTTATGTACGTAATCGTGCGTCGGAAAATGGCGAATTTTGTTTTGTGTTGTCGATGAAACAATGTTTGAATTTTTACGGGCTTGAGCGTCAACTCTGAAATCGTTGAATGAAATTATGAGAATGCAATAATCTTGATATAGTATTTCTTACCGCAAGGAATGCAAATCTTAATATTTGATTTTCTGGAAAAGGATAATTTTTGACTGTGCCTCTATTGCATTTAATGATAGACAAGTTAAGAATTTGAAACATGTTTTCAATAAACTTTTCCTGTCGAATTAAACAATTCTTGTGGTAAAATTCACAAAATGATCGCAATATTTGCTATACGATCACGATTACACCTCCAATCGATTGGATTAATTGTCTCATGTTTTAAAAATACTTCAGCAGGCAAGAAGACCAAAATCAATAGTATTTCAAAGCCTAGGACAATATTTTTTTACTAAATGCCGTTTAATATGAATTAAAAAATTGTAAGAATTGCAATAAAACAAAGCAAAGTTGCAAGAGCCGGATACTTCTTTTAGGAATTGCAGAGACAGAGCAATAATAAATGTTATTTTGAAGAACCATAACGCAAACGTACGGGATTAAGGGATTAATTGTGGACGTAACATAAGTAGGATTAAGTTACGAACAACTACTTGCACTGCAAACGATTTTAGAACCAAATCCAACTCTCTTTTTAGTATATCCCTACTTTCTAACGATTTCTCGAAATGTCTAATACGTTATTTCCGATTTGGCTTCATTATTCACTCAATATGTACGGACAAATTTAATATCATGTTTATCTTTTTCTTACCAACTTCAATCTTCTTTAGTTTTTCATTGGACTTTAAATATGAATGGAAGACCGCTGTAAATTTCACCCTTTTACCAGATTTAAAACAATCAACTGCTTTGATATATTTCCTACTCGAAACTCTTTACTTTTCACTCAAACATGAAACCCACAAATAGAACAGACGAATCTTCCTCTCCGCGATCTCCCCTAGCCAACGAATGTGGCTGTAAACACAGACTCCCTTCCCCGGGTGCTCCCGAGATTTAGGAATCAGAGGAGCTTACATCCACGACCCCAACGCGGGCTCTAGGGGGAGCACTAAGACAGCTTTATCTTTCGAGTGGGTCATAATTCCGAGTGGGCCGAGAAACGCAACTCCGAGGCTCGGCAGACGAAAGCACGAGAGGCTGGAAACGGAAGCAGAGGTTGAGGGGGCGACGCGAGAAGGCGGAAACGCGGAAACATTCACTTCCGTTCGTCTTCTATTTTTAAGCGCAGTTCCCGCTCTGGGAGAGATCACGAGCTCGTCTTTCTCTCAGGAAGAAATACGCAAATGTTCTTCGCTTTCTCTCGCGGCATATGGAAGCGTTTTGCTTGGATCTCTGACGGAGACGTTCATTCGGAATTTAACCAAATTTAGGAATACTTCTAAATCGGATTGTAATTTATTTGTCAGGCGAAGGATCGGTATGTGGTAACGGGTCTCTACATTATCTAGGAGAGTAGGGTGTACACAGGTAGAAAAATAATATGAGTATAAATAAAGTACCAAAAGCATAGTATATATAATTGTCCCCGCGGTAGTATGCACATTGCAGACTGTAAAATGTTCTCATTCGGAACACGTATGTAGTAACCCGTCCGGAACTGAAGCAGTCTGCAAGGTAGTAGACAGACGGTGGTGTATTTTCCCGCTAGCTGCGAGGTGCAGTCAACCATGACAGTCGTCACTTCAGAAGACCACGTTTACAGCCTGTAACGGTAGCATTGTTTACTCGAATATTGAACTCTTGAAAGCTATTTAAAATCTACGTAAATTACACACAAAACTGATGTTAAGAAATTTTCGTACATAAAGGATTTAATGAAATGGATATTTTCAAGGTTCGCTGCTATGATCGTTCGTTTCCCTGTTTTCTCTCTCCAATTCCTGGGGGATCAGAGGCTGTACCTTCAACTGCAGCAACATACACATCAGGCACGATCCATCCTTACCCACATTGTCCCCACTCCCATCTTTAGGAGTTGGGCAATGCGTTGAACTCTTAGCCCCGTATCTCACCCAACACGATACACAAGGCCAAGGTAGAACTGAGAGGAATAACCAAGACAAGAATTTAGCGGTAGCGCCATAGGGAGGAAGACAAGCAAAAATACAAGAAAAATAGTAAACTGAAGGTCAACGAATACGGAGAAATAAAATAATGAGGAGGAAGAGGGAAATGAAGAGAAAGGAAGGAAAAATAGGAGAAGGAGGAAAAGAGAAGTAGGAAAAGGAGGAGGAAAAGAGAAGTAGGAAAAGGAGGAGGAAGATGAGGAGGAGAAGAAGAAGAAAGAGGAAGATGAGGAAGATGAGGAGGAGAAGAAGAAAGAGGAAGATGAGGAAGATGAGGAGGAGGAGAAGAAGAAGAAAGAGGAAGATGAGGAGGAGGAGAAGAAGAAAGAGGAAGATGAGGAGGAGAAGAAGAAGAAAGAGGAAGATGAGGAGGAGGAGAAGAAGAAGAAAGAGGAAGATGAGGAGGAGAAGAAGAAGAAAGAGGAAGATGAGGAGGAGAAGAAGAAGAAAGAGGAAGATGAGGAGGAGAAGAAGAAGAAAGAGGAAGATAAGGAGGAGAAGAAGAAAAGAGGAAGATAAGGAGGAGAAGAAGAAAAGAGGAAGATAAGGAGGAGAAGAAGAAAGAGGAAGAGGAGGAGGAGAAGAGAAGGGGGAAATGGAAAGACGCAAAAAGAAGAAGAGGAAGAAGAAAGGAGAAAACAATGTTCCAAATGCTTGCTTACATTTGCATCGTGTTCGAATCGAACCCCGATTCCTCCTTCACCACGGGCAGTTGCTCTATCTGAAGAAGAGCTTACTGAGCATGCAAATACTTCACCCACCCACTGTCCACCCGGAGTGCCTTCGTGGGCCGGCGGCAGTGGTGAGCTGCGCCAATTCGTGGCGGGCGGAAGGGCCAGTCCCAATCCTCTTACGCGGGCCGGCGCAACGGCGGAGAAAGCGGCCGCAGCAGTCGCCGGCTGACGCTGGACAGTGACTCAGGACGCTCGGGGAACGCCCCACACCAACAGATTGCATCGACCACCGATGCGGTAGTGACGGTTTCGGAACGGAGCCAAATACTTGGCATTCGGCTTCGGTGGTGTAACGGTTAGCGTATCGGACTGTTATACTGAAGTTTGCAGGTTCAAACGTGGTCGAAGTTGGGGATTTTTATGGGCGAAAAATAGTGCGTACGCCTTCCTTCGGAGAGAAAGTAAAGCCGGCTGACTCATGTTGTAGAGTTACTGCGTGTAAAAGATACTCTAGCCTAAAAGAAGACTGAGCTAAATTCAATTCACCTACGTGAAGTTACCTGTCGCCCGAGTGATACTGTCTTTCCTACTACTTTGCGAAAGTGGTGTAGCGTTATTGTTATCAATAATAATATTAGATTCCCCTTGGTTAGGTCAGGGATCGAACCTGCCCGCAGTAGTGGAAACGGACAGAGCTTGTTCTCAAATGAGTGGACAATGAGTGACAATCATTGTTTGTGATGTGGGCAGCTCCGTTAGTCTCTCTCATTCAGTTTTCTCTCACAACTTTACGATGTTTTCCTACGCGTCGCTAACTATCAATTGCTAAGAAAAAGATTACGATTATATTTTGAGTCCTATACTTTACATGTCATTCGAACTACGAAAAGGTACTCCACAAAAACCTGGATAATCCATTGGAAGTGTTATATTACAAACAAATTGCAAGAGAGCAGTGAACTTGATCGCTCTTTGTACAAAAAATATTGAGTGTGTACAGTTCATCTCCACCCAAAACGAAACAGCTGGACCTGATGGTACATTGCCATGTTTTCGTTCACTACAGAAAGCACTCATTCCATGATCATGAGGAATTGTCTACGAAATATGGATATCTATAAACGATCACACGCGGAGCGGTAGCTCAGTGCATCAATTAATGTCACTGCAGCGCCTCTGACCGGGAGGTCCTAAGTTCGAGTCCTGACGGCGGCAGAATTTTCGACACTAGCTTTTCAGTTAGGTGGAATTCAGTCGCTGTCTGGAGGAGAATTCTAGCGGCCGGCTGCTCTGATCGGTAGTTTTCCGTGGTTTCTCCGATCAACACCAGGCGAATGCCGGAGCAGTACCCTACCAAACGGGCCACGGACCGCGCGCGATCTTTCCTTCATCTTCCTTGTCCTATCCTCTCCCCTTACATACACACACTTACACTAACATACACTACACTACCACATATTCCGGGAGACCGGTCGGGAGCATAGAGCTTGTCCCGGCTGGGGCGGTGCCCCGCTGGTGGGAGAGTCCTGGTTAGGGGAAAACCCCACTAGCCGAAGGTAGGTCGGCGCCGAATCTCGCCATCCAGCGGGGGAAGATCACCGCCATTTCCCAAGAAATAAACATTCACCACACTTACGGGACTAATGACCAAAGCAGTTGACGTGCCCGGAAACACGAAAAAATCAATCAATCAATAAACGATCATTTATTTTAAGCATTTGCTTATTGTTTAATGAATCCTTATTCCATCCGACTACGTTCCATCGACTGCAAATTCGCCCTTACGAAGTGTGTAACATGACATCCGCGCTTACAGCCAAGAAGTACTTGCAGTTGCATGATGGGCCATTGGCCCCGAAAGAAAGGAAGATGACTCTTAACGTTTTTAGTTTTATCGATGCGGTAGTGAAGGATTCGACGTTCTATCCGGAACAAAGTAGAGCAACCCGCCGTTCTGCTTTCGTATTTCGAGCGGCGGGATTTCGTAGGTCGGGAACGCTCTCTGGGCTGCCTAAAGATTCCTGTGGCTTTCATACGAAGATCGCAATTATAGACCTCATATGTTTATCAAGATATTATTAAAGCCGCTGTTACTTTTATTCACAGTGTTAGGACAAGCTGTCATTAAAAACTATGTAAAGAGCGGTCCTTGGTGGCAAAATACAATACAAAAATACACAACAATGCAAAAGAGCTTGGAGTTGCGTCCAAGCATGCGAAATCAAACTCTGGTGGTTCGAGTCCTGCGAAAGCCATGGGTGTTTTCACCATGTAATTGTGGAGTAGTGATCTTCTCACAGCACTAAATATTAAACTGACCCCCCTATCCTAAATCAAATCATCTTGTGCATCCACCCATCATTATCTTCCAGTGGAAAGCAGTGGCAAACGAGCACAATGATAAATCTGTCTAGAACATGAAGACGTATGCCTCCGTCCTAGCTTGAGAACAGAGTATGGTGCCTATCATTCACAAATAAAGAGATGAATGTTACCATACTATAAATATTATACTATTTTATCCGGCGTTTCAAAGCCACTTGCTACACAAGTATTCAAAAAACTAAACATTTCTGAGAAAGTCAAGTTTTTGTATAAATATAACTAAGAATTGAAACTGTACAACTTATTGTTAAAACAAGTTTTATGTTTTGTTTCTGTTTTCTACAATACAGGTCACAGTCGTTAATTTTAATCAGTCATACATTTCACGGTACGGTTGTTCCGAAGCTTCTGTCAAGAGAACAATATTTATCGCTCCAAAATAATTATTTCAACCGTCTGCCGACTAGTTTATCAGGCTTCCATTTCTCACAAATGTCAATCATGACATTCTTGGTAACGGTACACTAAGCTCAAACGTCGTCAGTCACTCTCGTGCTAAATCTTCTCCCCATAAAAACTTGTTAAGATGCCACATGATTTAAGCCACGCCAACTACATAGGTAGCTACGTCTTCTCTTTGTTGAAAACCTAAAATTCTGCCACATTGAATTAACCTCGTTAGAAGACATTAATAATTAAATTTGCTAACTAAAAAATAGTATTTTAGGTTCTTTTGAAAAGAAAAACAACTTATCTTCTTTCAAGTGACTATTCGATACGTACAATTCGAAAGGAACTTCTGTCGACTTTTTACCTTTACGAAGGGTAGCTCATTTTCAGTTCTCCACATTACCACTCCTCTCCGTAATTTTTCAACAGGGCAAACAGCGAGAGCAGAATGATATGCAGCCGTCGATTCCCGTTAATTACATTGAAGAGTTTAACAAAAATACAGCAGATGTTCACAAAATAAATCGCAACTATTTGTTTTCCCAAACATCTCTGATGGGCAAATAAGAAAAGAACGTGCAAATATACATAAGTATGTACGATTTAAATGAAGCGTCTGATAAGTAACAGTAAGAAACTTTGAGGAAACAATATACGTTCTCACGTTTTTCTCTTCATTGTCCTGAAGGTATTTGCCTCAGAGATGAATGAATATGCATGATACTCTCATCTGCACCGTACCGCAAGACATTATAACGCAGATGACTAAAAATTAATTGGTAATTTTTAAATGTAGATATTTGCTAATAAAAGTCAGCTTTTGTCTAGTTAACGCTTTTAACTAGCAATAACCGCACTTCAATAAACCTTTATTGGTTGCGGTATTGCCACGGTGCAAAGTAAAATGGCTGTAACATGCAATATTGTAAAAGGATACAGAAAAATGAATTAGAGGCAATAATGTTGGTCATGGGGATTTTCAAGAAAACCCTAAATGGTATTGCTGGGCGTTGTAGGTTGGTTTGTGGTTAAAATTCCTTTTCAGTTTTTGACGTACTGCAATGAATATCCCTGATTTTGTTCTTTTTTCCTTATCGACTCCACTACAAAAATGTAAGTAATCTAATTTCATTCCATTCCCATTTCCTTTTCTATTTGTTTCCGACAGTGCCACTGTATCCATTTTCATTTTCTGCTGTCTTCGAAGACTATTTTATCTTTGATGGAAATCCCTTGTACATTCCAGCATCAAATATTCATTAACAGTTTCTGTAGCTTATTTCTGTTTAAAATGAATTTTTGGGGACGATGTTGTCAGTATACCCTGTTTGACAGAATACCAAAGGAAGAGATTAGACACATAATGAAGATAGAGAGACAAGTGATCGAAAATATAGAATCCAAACAACTCCAATAGTATGGCAATGCAGAAGAGTAATGAGAATGCATGCTGACAGAATACCAAAAATTGTCTTTGAATGGATCCCTTTCGAAGGAAGAAAAAGAGGAAGGCCAAGGAAATCTTGGAAGTCCGTCATCGACTCGACAATGAAGAGAAGAAGAATATAGGAAGATGCTTGTCGGAATAAAAAAACATTGGCGTGTAGAGTGAGAAAAATGGTCATTAGAACTGTGTACTAAATAATAAATAATAATAATAATAATAATAATAATAATAATAATAATAATAATAATAGCCGGCCTTGATAGCCGAAGTCGCTAAGGCTGAAGAGCCGTAGCTGCCTCGCGCCTGAATGGTGGCGGAATCGAATCCCGTCTGGGGCATGGATATTTGTGTGTGTCCGTACAGCGTTTTCTTGACTGATTGTTAGTGATTCCGGGCGCATCAACTACTATGGTCATTAGTCCCGTAACTGTTGTGCATGTTTTTGCTCGGGAGGAGGCGGTGGTCTTCCCCCGCTGGATGGCCAGATCCGGCGCCGACCTACCGTCGACTAGCGGGGTTTTCCCCTTAACCAGGTATATACCACCAGCGGGGCACCGCCTCAGCCGGGACAAGTTCCTGACCGGTCTCCCGGTATGTGCGGTAGTGTAGTGCATGTTAGTATAAATACGTGTGTGTGTTTAAGGGGGTAAGGATATGACAAGAAAGAAGAAGGAAAGATCGCGTGCGGTCCGTGGCCCGTTTTTATGATACTGCTCCGGGATTCACCTGATGTTGATCGGAGAAACCACGGAAAACTACCGATCATAGCAGCCGGCCGCTAGAATTCTCCTCCAGACAGCGACTGAATTCGACCTAGCTGGAAAGCTCGTGTGGAAAATCCTGCCACCGTCGGGACTGGAACCTAGGACCTCCCGGTCAGAGGCTCTGCAGTGACATCAGTTGATGCACTGAGCCACCGTCCCCGAATCGTTATCGAATTACTCCGAATATTTCTTACGGTGGTCGCTATATGACCACAGTAGTTTAAAAACGACCTTATATGAGTAAAAAAGAACGCCTCTTTATAATATCGCAAAAGTGCTTGCTAAAAATAATCAATTTTAAGAAAGAAAGAAAAAAATATAGTACGGCAGAAGGAGCCCCAAGATATTAGTTCAAGTCAATCAGACACGAAGTTCTAAACCGGCTTTGTCAGAGCCGATTGGAAGAGAAAAAGCAATTTCCTAACGTCTGCAAACAGCCTGGTGCAATCCATTTCGTAAGGCGGACGCCGGGGACCGAACCCGGTAGCTTTGGGCGGATACCGCACGCGCCGCCCCCGCCAGCGGCTTCTGCAGCTGCTTCTGCTTTTCGCCGGATTTCTCGTCCGCGATGAGGCAACGGACAACACAAGGGGGAGAGGGGGATTGTGGGAGGGCGGAGCAGGGGGAGGAGGCGCTGTAAAATGTTTTCCACGCACGCAATTAGCGGCCGCGTGTGGCCTCCGGTGGTTGGCCAGACCACCCGTTCGCGCTTTCCGGACGGGCCGGAAACATCCGCGGCACGCGTCCACTGACCACTATATGAGTTTTTACTCGTCCGCGTTAGAAAACGGCAGCATGAAATCGATACTTAACGTATTCAGGTCAAACATTTTTTTGATGACGTATTGGTCGCGCCATTTTGATGCTATTTTATATTTATTAAATGTTGTATGAAGAGTTGAGAATTTCGGTGGGCGGTGCTTTAACAAGTTATACATTTCTTTAGCTTTACAAAAGCTATACAGTAATTTAATAAGCTATACATTCGCTTATTATAGTAATACATTAAATACATACATTAATACATTCAAGATATACATTAGCTTTAAAATTATGTATAACTTGTATGTAGGTGGCTTATTTTGTGGCTTCTTTTCATATTTATTAAATATTTTACAAGGAGCTGAGGAATTTTTCGGGGAATGTTTTTACCTTTAAACCAAATTTTACCTTTAAAATTATGCGTAAGTTTTATGTAGGTGGCTTATTTATAAAAATATAGAAGAAATAAAACGCGTGACTTAAATTAAGAAAAATGTTTTAGTAGTTCATTTACGAGTGGCAACGTCTTTCCGCTAGGTTCTCAACAGGCGCTGCTTTGTTGGAGCGCATAGCTACTGAGGACCTCTGTTTCAGTTGTAGGTGAAACTGGAGGTAAATTGCACTGCCACGGTTTTTAGCACGAAAGACAAGATCCATATTGACTCCGGACGTAGAAGCTTCTTGATTGATGAAATTAAGTTTAATGCATAAGGCATACACAATTGTAAACAATATATTATACAAACAATCGATTTGTTTCTTTATGTAAATTCTTAATTAATTCTCTATAAGAATAAAACTTTGTCATGGAATATTATATATAAGTACTAATCTGATTTAGTTTGCTGAAATGAAAGATGACACGGTATCGATTAAACTTGGTAATCCAACATTAATACTTTTCCACAGTGTAATGATCACTTTCAGGACAAATTTGGTATAATTTGCGTTGGCAATATTTCTAAACCAAAGTTCTTTGAGTCTAAAGTCAACGATAATATTTATATAAGGAATACACTCTCTTGTAAACTTTCTTGAGAGACAACATAGACACGAGAATGTGGAACAGCTGAGTTCTTCGGTTCGTTGCGAAGAAGCAACTCACATTGTAAGTACGTTTCATTTTTGAAGATTCATATCAAAACGAACCCTTGCACGGAAGGAAGCATGTGCATCTATGTTGAAATATTTCCGGTATTGTTACTAAATTCGAAATTAAAACTTCCGTGAGAAATATCAGGATAAATCAGAATATTTTTCACTTTCCGGTCATGAATTCAGCAAACGCACGGAACTCAGTCTGCAAGTCTTCCTTCTCTTATCAATATCTTGACCAACAACTTCAATGAGAGACGCAGAATGTAGGCAATATATTCATCATTGCATCATAGCATTCACCGTAGTATGCTTACAACTATTTTGGAATTCATTAAAACAAATTGCAGGAATGGGACCAATTTTAAATAAAATTTACGAATTAGTTATTATTATTATTATTATTATTATTATTATTATTATTATTATTATTATTATTATTATTATTATTATTATTATTCAATTTATTCATGTACTGTATTTATTATTTAAACTTCGTTTATTCCTAAAACGATTTCGAAATTGTTCATTTCCTAACAATGTGACTCCGTTTAAATAGCAGGCTATTAGGTGCAAAATTTTCATGACTTTCTTTAATATAAAAAATTCTAAAACACATTCACTGAAACAGGGAAAAATTCCGTTATGTTGTAGTATTAAATCTTTACGGAAACTGTAAAACATCTCAATTTTATTTTATTTTCGAATAAGTTCTAAGAGGTGGTCAGGGCAACAACTTACGTCACTGCAGGACCTTTGGCCAGGAGGTCCTAGGGTTCCAGACGGTGGCAGGATTTTCGACACTACATTGCTGGGCCAAATTCAGACACTGTGTGGAGGAGAATTCTAGTCGCCGGCTGCTCTGATCAATAGTTTTTCGTGGTTTCTCCGATCAACACCAGGTGAATGACGGAGTACTACCCTACCAAAAAGCCGTTCTTTTCTTCCTCTTCCTTGTCCTATCCTCACCACCCTAGTTTCACACACACGCGTATACTTACATGCACTACACTACCACACAATGAGACCAGCTGGGACTTACGAGCTTGTCCCGGCTGGGGCGGAGCCCCACTGGACAGGGAAAATCCTGCTTGCAGAAGTGCAGGTCGACGCTGGATCTCACCTTCGAGTCGGGAAAAACAATGACGCGAGTTAAAAAAAACACCCACTCCACTTATGGAACTACTGACCGTGACAGTTGACGGGCTCGAAAGCAAAAAAGAATCCAGAGATTAAGGTCAATGTTTTGCTATTATTTGCGTGAGCAAATAAGGTTTAAAAAGGTAAGTTTTGAAGGCAGTCAACAGATAATTTGAATTAAAATTAAGTTTGATTAATATTGTTATGACACAAATGAAAATACAAGCGAAGCATTACGAATAATATGAATGTATCTTTTTTTGATCATTTTTTAATAAAAAATGTCAAAAAATTGAACGAGACTCTTTAAATCTAGAAATTATCTTCCCTATTGAAATTCAATTTGACTTGCGATTCACGATGCATAAATCGAACAGTAAAATCCGATCTGAAAGAATGACACCATTGTTAATATGTTTTGTATTCAACGCCAAACTATGTTTGTCCTGTTTTTCAGTTAATAATTATTTTCGACACCCATATAGTGCAATCTGTCTAGTTTTTATTCTTAAACGAATTCTACATTACCGTAGTATTGGTCATGAAAACAATTTCGAACCTTTGCTATGTTTGACACAAGAGAGCTTCACTCCTATAGTTTATACTTATACCTTATAGCTTCTTATATTTCATACTCTCAGTTTACTTTAATTCATGGTTTCACTTGTATTTGACCCATCAAGCTACAGACAGCCGTTCGTAAACACGCAACGGATATGGTTCAAGCACTCTCGAAGGCCTGGCTGGTGAAAATATTTTACAGATTCCTTCCTATTGCAGTGCACTAGTTACCACTACCCCGAATAGCCAGTTTGTGTTGCTTTGGAAAGCTGGCAATTTGTGCTTCCGCGCAATTAGGAACAGGCAATAAGCCCTTACGGCGGGCATTACGCAATTAACTCGACGGCTGCTCTCCATCAGAGCCAATAACCTCGTGTTCTGTTGTAAGAAAATCGGTGCAAAACACACACATTTACAACTCTTAGAGAGAGAAAGAGATCCAGATTGATCCAAACGTCTCGTGTTGAACGAAATATTACGTTGTAACGAAAGATACCGGAATGGGATGGAGTTATAAAGAACGTCTCATGTCACTAAACAAATTCAGCAACTTGTTGCTGAATGCTTAGTGATGTGTGTCTGAGTATCAAATCCGCCCCAGGAGTGATTAATGATATAAAGCAGTACAGGATAATTTTATTCACATGAAACATGTCCGCACACGAGCGGTGATAGGAATCAATGATACTAATTTTATGGAAGATATAAAACCTATTTACGCTTCGATGCCAAACAATATTTTATACACCAAGGATACTTGGAATCACATAGTCAAGATCATGAGAAAACAATGGAATACGACTTGGAAAGAGTGCAAAATAAGTAATATACATAAAATGATTCACGATTTTCATAAACGAAACACACTAAGCTAGCTCACTCACATCTGTTAAATAATACAACTTCCTTAAAGAGACAATCATGCAACGAAATACTTTCAATTGTATACTTCCGTATCCTTCACTCATGCACCAAATATATCCATGAACACCAATCAATCCAACATACTGACAATCTCGAAACCATTTTATACTTTTGTGTTTCCCGGGGAAAAGTATTAAAAATTATGTAAAATACTAAAAGTGTATAATGATTTAGTAAGTCTGTCAGTAAGTCTGTCAATTGTTAATTACTGTTCCAAACTTGTTTAAATTGTGTGTTCACCATGTAATTGAAATCCACTATTTATTATAGTATAGGTATCAGTAGTTTCAGTCGTTAATAACCTTGTCGTTTATGCGACTTGAAATAAAATAAATTTTATAAAAATTATCCATGATTACAAAGAAAATTCAAGGGGATAAATCAATTGACAATAAAGTCTTGGATATTGTGTAATGTTACTGTTTGCTACATGCTTCCGAGTAACTCGACACAAAATCGTATACCATTTCATCACCAAATATATTGTTTAGATCTTGGATCATCAAAATTCATTAATCCGAAAACGGGAAGAAATTGTCGCAGCCTACACGAAGCGTGCACTGCTATTCTCGAATGCATATCAATACATTTGTCGGGTCGTTGATTTGTTTCGTTCACGTCGGGAGGTGCAGCTTCTAATTCTCCATCTTCCAGTGCGTTCGTTCCGTTAACGTGGAGAGTTAATCGTGCAGTTTTTTGCGAGCAACTGCACAATTCGCGACGGGCAGAACGAGCAATATATTTTCAGGGTCGCCTGCCGCGACAAAGAACGAGGTACATGACCTTTGCAAGGCCTGTTCTTCAACGGCCGGTGACTTCGTACAAAGAAGCCTTAATAGGCACTTGGTAATGATCGACTCCGAACTCAAAGTTACGATGTACAGTTCCAAAGGCTTGGCTTACATTCCGTCTAACGATTCCGATTTTGAATGACTTCTCGATATTTAAAAGGTTTAATACGTAAAAATGTTAAAGAAAGCAAATTTTTGAAAATGCGAAAATAATTCATTAGTGATGGAATAGTTGAATGTGCTGGAGTAACCCTTCTTCCCAAAGGGTACATAATATTATGAATTCATAAAGACTGAATTTGGTCAAGAGAGAAGAGCAACCTGATGAGATCTTTTTTTATACGAGTAGAACCAGTTGACGGTAGCAACAATTATTAACGCTTCTAATGTGAGAAACGTACTGACATCTTCAAATGTCTTTCTCTTCATCATGTACTTGAAAATGTGAGCGTACTGCATAACAAGATGATAAACTTTATTTAACTAGTAAGTAAGATTTCATTGTCCCTCGTTAAAAGAGACGAGTACACACGTTACTAAAAATCCACCATGAAACAGTTCTAAAGAACAACTATGTGTTCCGTGTGCCTTCACAGCTGTATTTACTGGACTCTCAAATGGATTTGCGGTGTCCTGTTGCTTACCAAAAAAACTTGTCTCAGAACCTAAGTAGTTAGGGATGTCCCAGTAACAGGACTTGACACAGAACTCTGGCAAAAAGTTTCTGTAGTCGCGGAAGAACAGCTGAAATCATTCCAAAAAAGTCTCTGCAGCGCACAAATAAGATTTGTTTGCAGTCTTTTTTCCAACAGTTTTATATGAATGTCTACGAATTTGAAACTGTAAATCTTTAAGTAAGGAAGGATGGTAAGATGCAGTTATAAGGAAACAGAACACACGTAAATTATACTGTTAACAAAATAATTTCTTTCATTTTTAGAGAAACCTATGTTAAAATTTGGCAATATTTAAAAAATAGGAATAATTTTGTTTTATTTATTTAACACTTTAAAAAATAAACCAAATTGTGACGCATAGGCAGAAGTTTGCGAAAGCTTTCTAGAGCTATGATATCCCCACACGACTAGTTTTACTATATTACGTTGAATTATGATTAAATTTAGCACCGTGCGCTTTTAGCCTTATTTGTTAACAAGCATTCTTTCTCATGTAATCAATTATTCACATCCGCAAATGAGCTACACATTTTGGCTACTGACAACAAGAACAAACACTGACCTTGACAATATTAATTCAAAATGAGATGCTGATACGAAGACTTAAGGATAAAACGGGGATGGAAGAGTGAGGGGGGAGGAGAGAGATGAGAGAGTGGGGAGATAGAGATGAGAGGGGCAAGGCATAAAGAGAAGGGAGGGAGAGGACGAGGAGGAAAGAAGGGAGGTGGAGGAGAGAGGGAAGAGGGGGAGGGAGGGAGAGGGTAGGGAGAGAGGAAAGAGGTAAGGAGAGAGAAAATGAGAGGGGGAGGGGAGGAGAGGGGGAGAGGGAGGGGTGATGAGGGGAGGTGGAGGGAGGAGAGAGAGGGGGTGGAGGGAGAGAGGGTGGAGGGAGAGAGAGGGTGGAGGGAGAGAGAGAGAGGGTGGAGGGGGAGAGAGGGTGGAGGGAGAGAGAGGGTGGAGGGGAGAGAGAGGGTGGAGGGGAGAGAGGGTGGAGGGGAGAGAGGGTGGAGGGGAGAGAGAGAGGGTGGAGGGAGAGAGAGAGGGTGGAGGGAGAGAGAGGGTGGAGGGGATAGAGGGGGTGGTGGGATAGAGGGGGTGGTGGGATAGAGGAGGTGGTGGGATAGAGGAGGTGGAGGGAGAGAGGAAGGATGGACAGAGAGCAACGGCGAGATGTAGTGAGGTAACAGAAAAAGAAAGCGACGGAGGTAAAATGAAACAAGCGAACGAACTGAAAAAAGCATGCCCGCGTATCTAGAAAACGCACAAAATAAAATTCGATGCAAAGAGATAGCTTGGGGTGCGAATCCTCATCGGCCGGGAGTGCCCCTCCCCGCCCCGCCCCGCCCGCGCGGGCGAGAGCCCAGGCCGCAGATCGCAGTTCGCGTGCGTGACGGACGGCGTGTGGCGCGATTGGGTGCGTTCGGCGCCGCCGCCACACGAGGAAAAACCGACGCGAGAACTTTCCTCCCCGCCACTCGCTCCCGAGACGCGCGGAGCGAAGAAACTCCACACGGACTTTCCGCACAGGTTGAATTTCGAGCGGCGAGGCCTGACTTGCAAATATCGCGGTTTACGCAGTCGTAGCCACGTCTTCGAACTTAAGGACTGTGTAAAAACTAGGGATGCGACATCGATACCGATTTTTCCAAACACCGATGATTTTATTGAAACGTCGATGCTTTAAACATCGATATATTAAAGCCATGCTTTTTTAACATCGATCTTCTGGGCTCGATGTTTTGTTAATCACAAAATTCCCGTAATCAAAAATCGGTAAAAGTTGAAATAAGAAATGATAATCGATGATACCATTGTCAGTTTACGTGTTCTATCCAAACGAATTCTGTACTACCTTCATTGAGTAGACTTATTTGCCCGAGGTGACCCCAATGCCCTTGTGTTTGCGGTTTTCCTCGTATTTTGCTCATGGAGAAGAGTTTTCAACTTCTTTTTCACTTAAATCTTAATTATGATTTTTTAAAAAAAGGAATACTGCCAAATTACATTTTTTTGCGCCGTAATAAACCAGCTTTGAAACATCTATGATTTTTTGTTGATGTATTTATTAATAGAGAAGTTTTGATTTTATACATCGATGTTTAAGGTATCGACAGTAGTAACAACTTCATTTTATTACCTTAAATTGAAATGAATGCACACACAAGTCGTGTATCGATGTAGTAATACTTCCGTTAGGTTCTGAAGGAAGAATTAATACTTTTTATTTATTACCCATATTGGAAATAAATAAGATTCCAGAAATAAAATGTGTCACCGTCATAAAAAAAATATATTTTTCAACTTCTTGAACATTGTTGTATCATTGTATCAAAGAAAGATTCTGTTTCTCAGAATAATTACTAACAATAAATGTTGGCATACTTTTTCATTACATACAGTAATGGGCTTTTAAAAATGCTCATGAGTAAATTATAAAGTCCACGATTTTTATTTCTTAACTAAATACCTGGTGTCTTTCATGGTTAGCCAGGGGAAAGTATGAATGTCCACACATCACTTACAGCGAAAAGGATTAAACGTGTCGGTACATCGCTTGTTCTACATTTTCTTATTTTACTCTCCCAGAGCGCTTTTTATTCATTTCACTCGGTAGTAACAGTCACTTACCTTAATTCACGAGTCAAACCGCAGTCTTTCCATGACTCTGTTTAGACTCTCGGCACCACTTAAGAGATTGCAAACATCCTCCGCGTGAAAGTACTAATGCAAGCGCCATAATCTTACCTGCAAGAAAAAGAAAAAGCACTTTAAACTGTGATATACGGTCCAAGTCTTCTCTTACGACACTTTGAGATATTCCTTAAGCAATCCGCTAATTAGGAAAGATTGCTACCAGAACGAATTGTAATGAAATTGCTCGCGATAAGCTCAACGATTCCACATTTCCGCGATCTTGGTCTTAGATGACGGATGAAAAATAAATGCACTTAACAATTCGGACAAGATGCATCAATTTCATAGTACGCTAGCAAAACAAACTTTCTCTCTACAGCTAGAAAAAAATCTCATCGCGTGTCTTGCGCGCTTACTTACGGTAATTAACGACCCGAAATTTCAATTTCACAACTTTGGCAAACAAATAATTTTAAAATTCCATTTTCATGTTGTAAATGGAATTTTTAAATTATTCGCTTGAATGGTTGTGTGATCGTAGTGGTTTGATAGAGAAATTCGAAAATGTACGTGTTTAGACTGTACAAAATTGCGCTATTAAATACGAGATGTTTCGTAATTATCGGAAAATGAATATATTGGGCCAAATCCCCCTTAACCACGTTTTGGAACTATTACACAATACTCCTTATCATGAAATCTAAATGAAGAAAGCGTAAAGATTTTTATTTTTTACCAAAAAAATGTCGAGGTTTCTAGTGAAAAGCTTATGAAAGACACAAATAAGGGAAATATGTGCACTTGCTAACTTATAGGGTTGTTTGGGTGCCCATGAGTATGCAGAAGTAGGTAAAAGAAGGGAGAAAAAATCTTACAGAACGAGTCCAAAACTCCTGACGGTTAGTTTGCCAATATTTCGGAAAGTAGAATTCCTATATCAGGCTACATACTCATCTACGTCCTCATCAGGCTACACTACTCATCTCACATAAGGATACGCATTTTGGAGTCTCATGACCCGTTGTCATCACCTCGTCAACTACCTTGACCACAAGTAATGTAATGTAACAATGGTGTAATATTATAACTACATACTAGTAAATTTCTTTCCGCATTTGTTAACATAGTAAAAGCCCTTCGTTTAGTGATATCAACAGCCGTAGTCTTCGTAACGTGCTTGTTTTCTAATCGAAAGAACTGTGGTTAAATTCCAGCAATTGACAAGTTTTGTTTTTATCGTTATACATTCATTGATAGCAAAACATAAAAAGAAGATGGATATATTAACGGAAGATAATGGTTGAAATTTTTTGGAATAAAATGAAAATAGTCGAAACTTCACGACTAAGGTTTTCTTACATTGGAATACTTTTCCATTCCTCTCTCAGTTCATTCTTTGCTCACTTTCAACATTACTTCTTATCTTAGAGCGCATTTACAATTTACCCACCACCATCACTATTCCCCAATTCGAATGACAAGATTCCCACGAAAAATTCTCAGTCGTTGAATTGATAAATTGATGGCAAAGTTTCATCTCTACATCCACAGTAGTGATTTTTTACAGTGCTATTTGTCCACAAACTGCAGTATGAGTACGTTTTACTTGTAGCAGAAGTCAGGAAGAACGTCACGACACGAACAACTCATTTTTACTTTCTCGCACCTACTTAGTAAGAAGAGAAGGTTATGCAATCGTGTGTCGGAAACGATGAATTTTCGGATGAAAACTTATTACCAGGCCCAGGCAAGGAAAAAGAGATAAATCCTGTTGCTATAAAAAGTAAATTACTTCCGCTAACACGTGTGGCCAGAATACAAGTTTTGCGGGTCCTTGATACCGAAAAATCGATTGACAGCAAAACGTCTGACAGTCTATCCATTCATCTGACCGTCCGTCTGTGATCAACGCTAACACGTAAGTCGTGCAGCCACAATTCTCCACAATTGATATTCCAAGATCGATCCAAACGAACTCGATGCTTTGGGAGTTTCAATGGGATATTTTCATTTCTGAGGGTACTTTACAGGTAACCTTACAAACATTTTCAAACTTTTCTTAAAAATGATACCTAATTCAATTACATTCTCAGATACATGATAATCTCTGTTCTGAGTGAATAGTGATTGTATTGTTACAGAATTCAGTTTTCCTTTTAGTGAATACGTAGAGCTTTTTAACTTTCTGAAATTTTTGTTTCAATTTTCCATGTGATCGCAAGGACTCAGCTAGTTGTTGTGGTGGTGATGATTGTTTTTTTTTATTCGCAGATTTCTGATTTTACAACAATGACACAAACAAATCAAAGTGTAGCTACATTTTACTAATAAATTAATATAAAACGTATAGTAATTACAACACAATATTTCATACGAGGTTAATAATAACTATAAACGCAAGTCTACATTTCTTCAAACACAAAAACAAAATTTTGAATTCATGACTTCAGAAACAGAGTACGTGATGATTGTGTCTGACTTCTGGACGTTAATAATTACCGATTTATTGCGTCCAGTTCCTTCAGTGATGTAACAGTGACCTTTGGGAGGACAATACCTTTTCGCGTCTCCCAGAGATCAATTTTTCTCCACAAGAGGGACCAATTGTCGGTATTTTATTTCTCAATTAATTGTATTTATGATATTTTACATTTTACCACTTGGTCACAGTAGTAAATTTTAACAATAATCCATCACTCCCTCCCTTTCTCTCTCTCCCTCCCATTCTCTCCCTTTTCTCTTTCTCTCTCCCCTCTCTCTCCATTGTTTCTTCTTCTCTTATAATGTTGCTTTCCATATCTTTTTTAACTTGCTGAACAGAGGTTATGGTAGATTTCTTATTCCAAAGATACATGAATTTTTTTGTTAGCCTGTTAGCATACTTACTGAATATGTATTCAAAAAAGCTATCTTCTCTTCCAAATTGCCCTCATTTTTTCTATGTTGCGATATACTTCACCTTTGCTTCTCAATGTCCAGAATTCTGTAGAGTTGATCAGACAAGCATTTTACGTATGATTCTTCTTTCTCATGCTTCGAATTTATCTAATTTAGAATTCAATACCAGGCATTCGCTTGCACACAGGCATTCGGGTTTGATTACTGTACGTAGTGCTGTATTGAAGTGAATTTTCTTGAAAGACATTCTTGTTGATGTTCCTGGTGATACCATGTACTGTATGTATTATAATTATACTGTGATTGTATTTTCATTATTATACTCATTATTACTGTCATCACTATTATTATTATTATTATTATTATTATTATTATTATTATTATTATTATTATTATTATTATTATTATTATCTTCCTTTCTCACGGTGAATGATCTCGGGTTCCGGCAGTAAACGAAAATCCACACCAGGTTGCACCCAGCTTCCTAAGGTGTAGATTCGGTGATCTATTTGGTTCTACAACACCTTGCGCAAAATGGGCGCCGTACCATAGAGTACGATATCCTGAATTTTTATTATTATTATTATTATTATTATTATTATTATTATTATTATTATTATTATTATTATTATTATTATGACTATTATTATTATGACTATTATTATTATGACTTATTATTATGAGTATTATTATTATTGTTATTATTATTATTATAATTATTATTATTAGTGTAGCTATTATTACCGGCGTGTCGCTGCTGCCCCTAAGGGTTTGGCCCCGTGTCGCAAGAGCCGCCCGCTGGCCACCCGCGGCGCCGCCCGCCCCGCCTTCTTTATAGGCCTCGCGCGCCTTTATTGCCTTCGTGCCACTCACTCGGCACCTCACGCCGGCCGCTATCTCGCAGTCCGCGGTTCAAATGCCGCCCGGACCGGCCCGGCCCAGCCCGCCTCGCGCAACTGCGCTCTCGGAACCGCGCGCCGGCTTGACGTACGAGCGAGCCTCGGCCAAGGGTCGCGCCGCTTTGTGCAACAGTCGAGATGTAGCATGCAGATGGCGAAATGTCATCGCGGGAGATGAATAGTACAAAGCGAAGAGATAATTAAAATGTAGCTGAACCGCTGAAGTTTGAATGAGATTAGTAAGACACAAACACACACAAAACGAAGTTAATGTTCCTTCACGAAGGACATGAACAGAGATAAGCTGATAGCTATAGCTGATTTGGCTTTGAATATGGATTTTATTACATTGGGGAGAATATTTTGTTAAGAATTGTCGTCAAATACGCTCATTTCCTTCTAAATTCACATTTCAACTTATACATGGCTTAGAGTAGGGGTCCCAGAATTAAGAAAACGTGCACAGAATACTCTCCCCGTAGCACGTCACGCACAGTTTGTAACTGTTTTTGCGTAAAATAATAACAAAAATTAATAACAATAATAATAATAATAATAATAATAATAATAATAATAATGGATTGCGCGGAGTGGAAGTGCTTCCAGTAGTGGTGTCAGCGAATGGATTGGTCACCAAGGAATGGCAAGAGATCGCGAAGAAGTTAGAATTGACTGAAAAGCATATACGGACAATTCAGAAAACCGCATTATTGGGAACAGCGAATATAGTCCGTAAATTCTTAAGTCTAACTTGACCGATATAAAAAACAAAATATATTCTAGTTCCACTTTACCATTGTTGCCTTGGGTGATTTTGAGAACCCCGGCATCAGTGTATATCTACAGAAAATAGGAAATAATAATAATAATAATAAAAATAATAATAATAATAATAATAATAATAATAATAATAATAATAATAAAGGAGGGGCAGAGGCAAAAGTCTCCGGAGGGGAGGGAGAGATGCTTTGATTAAGTGAAGAGAGAAACGAAGACCATCTTGGCTTCTGCAGCAGTTTAAAGAAATCCTGAAAGTAATCTTGGAAGTTTTCTTGTGTAATTTCCTTCACTTGAATATTTTGAAGAGTGGAAACCGTCAAAGTCGTCTAGAAATGTATTGGGCCTAAATTCCTTTCATTAATTTATTTGCTGAGAGAATATTGATTTTTCAGCTCGGTACATCAAATTCGCAAAGGGGAACGATACTATCCATTCCACCGTTAATTGCCACCGAGTCGCTGTGTACGAAGTTGAATACCGTTATGTTGTTTAGCTCAAAGACGCAAACGAACGGTCAACTTTAAGTTCGTTAGTGCGGAATGGTCTCAAAGGTCAAACCAGTATTAATATCCCCCATATAATACCCTAACGAAGGATTACTGTTTGTTTCGTTTAGAAGAAATCATCGACACAAATGTTATGAAGGAGTATATTACTGATAGAGATGATCCTGATAGAGAATTATCCACTAATCCTGCATCAAATAGATTTCAGAAATTAATAAAGAGTAGTTACAGTACGTTGCTGATAGAGAATTACCCACTAATCTTGCACCAAACATATTTAAGAATTTTTCTAAAATCACAGACTTATGGGGATTAAGTGAAGCGCGTATTCAATTCACAACACATGTCACCATCATGTATAATTCTGAAACCAGGAATTTTAAGCTTTTTTAAAATCAGTTGTCTCTTGTGATGCAATCTACAAAATTGGAATTTTTGGGCATCCTAATGTATTTTTGGAAGGTACCCCATTCCGTAGCGCGGGTTCTCAGAAAAGTGGGAAGCTGGGTGAAACTATTTCACGATTAAAACAATGCTGTAAAAATAATAAATCAATAATCATAAGTTTGTAAATACAAAGAGCTGAATGGTGACTCGGGGTTAACTAGCAATAATGTTTAAAGACAATGGTCAATTTGCACTACAAATTATATTGAAATGATTACATTTTTATCGTTTCCAAAAATCCTCTCCGCTCTTTTATGTCTCGCGACCTCTCTCAGAAAATGTTACTCCTTCATGAAATAAATCCTTCTGGGCTTTGTCATCAACTTCTCACACTTTGCTTCTAAATAATGTTTGTATCTATATTTGTTTTGGGTGATAAATGGAAT
Source organism: Teleogryllus occipitalis (assembly GCA_011170035.1). NCBI lineage: Eukaryota > Metazoa > Arthropoda > Insecta > Orthoptera > Gryllidae > Teleogryllus > Teleogryllus occipitalis. The sequence continues at coordinate 30,559 of BLKR01000321.1, read as the reverse complement.
ATTATACAAGGTAATGTAGTACATACTGAAGCGAATAACAGGAAGACCAACGTTTCGAAATAAAAATTATTTCCCTACAAGCTCGTGCCGTAGGTCAATATTTTTTGTCCAATTATGTTTCAAAATTATCAGTTGATCCTGCTCTGAATAATTAATAAAAAACATAAACATAACCACCATTAGACATGTTATGTTTTTAAGTCTGCGAATGTGTACAAGAGGAGAATCAAATACCGAGATACCAAATAGCTTTACCAAACAAGTCAAAAATTACAAGCTAATATTTTCATTTCTAAAATTTCTTTGAAGAAAACGTGCACTTTTCAAACACCCACTTCTTCTATTGAGAATCGTCTCGTCACTGTAGAATTCAGGGAAAAGTTTCTCACTGGGTTTTATATACGGAATCGCGTGAATTCTTGGTTCCACTCTAATTGTTCTCTAACGACGCCTATAAGCACACGAGGCAAGCATGCAAAGATAAAAAAATAGAAATTTTCGCAAGTGGCACTGTATTATACGAGTAGAACAGAACTTCTAACAACAAATGACGTGAAAAGAATGAAAAGATTAGAAAAAGAGCACGCAATTTTCTGCGAAGTCCATGTAAGCAATTTAAATAAATACCTGCATTCGAATAAAAACCTAATTTAAAAAAAAATAGAATTTCAATTGTGAAAATGCTTGTTTGAAACAAGTGATATCATAACCTTCATTATATTAAAGAAAAATGAGCAGTCAGAAGCACGTTTTTCTGGGTGCCAAACGATGATCTTTATTACAATTCTTTAAACAGAGAATTTTAAAAAATCAAATTTTTAATTTTGCCAAAACGCATTTCCTATTCAAATTTCAGAAAATATTCCAAATAATTTAAATTAATCAATGGATATTTCGGTATTCATTAAAGTTATTATGAATATGCCAAGAACAACCAACTAAATCTGCACCCAACGGTTACGCGCAATGCATTACCTATCAATATTAATATGCAACAGATTTCTTTAAGTCATTGCAAATGATCTGCCTTTTACACAACAAAGATATGATACACGCTACAAGATTTGCAACAATATATACATTAATTCCTCGTAAACGATAGTTATACCTCTGCACTTGATGAAAAACGACCAAGAAACTAATTGAAAACTTACAAAGAACCGTTATGGAATCACGAATCGTCCGACCATAAGAATCGAATCAGCAAATACGATCAGTGCACGTGCTTCTGCGCTTTCTACAGCAGGCAGCCGAGGAATAAAAAGAAAGAACCAAGAAACACCCACTCAAATTAGAATGAACATGGTAGCGATAAAACCTTCCATAACAAGCGACGACCCTCTGGCGCTCCGTCACACTGCAAACACCTCACTCAAAGAGCCAGGGAGAAGCGAGCAAAAGAAAAATCAGAGCCGAGAATGAAAAAAAAAAAGAATAGAAAAAGGCTGAAGAAAGCACACAGAGACGGCAACGCCGATGACATCACTCGCTGATTAAGCGAAAGGCGGCCTGTCCCGTCCTGAGTGCCGCGCCGGTAGAATGACCAGGCGACTGCAGGGGTCAGCGCGCTGGCGCGGCCGGTGGGGAGTGGAGTGGAGTGGGGTGGGGTGGCGGGGCGGCGTCCCCTTCTCCGGGTTCGAGGCTCGGCGAAAGCCGTGGGGCGCCCAAATGTCAGCGACCGACCCGCCACCGCCACCGTCACAGCCACCGACGATGCCGACACCCGACGCCAAGGCGCTCTGGGCCGAAGCTTATCTGTCTGTTTGCCTGTACCTTAGCGGAACAACCCGTTCGCTTGATTGATTGATTGATTGATTGATTGATTGATTGTTTTATTTTTCGTGTTTCCGGGCGCGTCAACTGCTTTGGTCATTAGTCCCGTTAGTGTAGTGCATGTTTCTTTTCGCAGAGATGACGGTGAGCTTCCCCCGCTGGATTGCGAGATCCGGCGCCGACCTACCGTCGGCTAGTAGGACTCTCCCACCAGCAGGGCACCGCCCCAGACGGGACAAGCACTAAGCTCCCGACCGATCTCCCGGAATATGTGGTAGTGTAGTGCATGTTAGTGTAAGAGTGTGTGTAAGGGGAGAGGATAGGACGAGGAAGAGGAAGGACAGATCGCGCGCGGTCCGTGGCCCGTTTGGTAGGGTGCTGATCCGGCATTCGCCTGGTGTTGATCGGAGAAACCACGGAAAACTACCGATCAGAGCAGCCGGCCGCTAGAATTCACCTCCAGACAGCGACTGAATTCGACCTAGCTGAAAAGCTAGTGTCGAAAATCCTGCCGCCGTCAGGACTCGAACCTAGGGCCTCCCGGTCAGAGGCGCTGCAGTGTTTTCGAAAGGAATTCCAACTTTTGGTTTGAATGTTACTCTGAATGCAACAGCCTTCGCACGGGCCATGGCCTACCAGCAGCGTCCCGGTCTCGCGGCTATAGGTTAAGGGGGTACGTGTGGTTAGCACGAAGTCATCCTCACACCTTATTCTGATCTTCTCAACCTGAGAAGTGAGTTTTCTCATCGTCACACAGCGACATATGCTGGAACATTGCAAGGAAAATGCATATTATTATATTGCCCGACCGGGAGAATCGAACCCGGGGTCGCGTCACGGGAAGCGAGCACGCTGGCCAATGAAGTTCATTGTGAGGGCGGGCCGAAACTTATACTTTGATGAAAACACCCGAGTCCGTTGACACTTCATCAGCTGTGACGCTGTCATCCAATCGCGAGCTTGAGCGTCACTACAGTCAGGTCGCTATGGTGACGTTGCAAGTTCCCGATTGGATGAAAGCGTCACAGCTGATCAAATGTCAACGGACTCAATATTTTAATCGAAGTATAACTCGGACGTCGCTTGAGGGGTGGAGTGAGGACGGAGGGGTAACAAATCCTCTACCCAACATTTTCAAGAACATCTAGAAAGATTTATTATTACTATTACTATTATTACTATTATTATTATTATTCTATATCAACATAAACACGGAATTAACTAAGCTAAATACGAAGCGTGACCAGAAAGTAAGTACCGTTTGGGGCAACCGCAACTGCAGCCATAGTGTCGCAGTTCCGCGCATGCGCACTCGTGCCTCTGGTTGATTTTCTTTCCACTGACGTCATTACAACCGAACTGTGTTGACTTCACATGTGTTCGTGAGCGTTCGAAATAATTAAGAAAATTTCTGAGCCAGCCGACTCTGAAGTGCGTTCTGTACCACAGTTTTTGAATGCAAAGAATATTAAGTCAGCTAAAATTCTCCGTTAACTTTAAGAGATTTGTGATGAAAATGTAATGATAGATGGAATGGTGAGAAAGTGGATTAGTGTGAAGTGGCAACACTTTTCTGCGTGGTGGGTACTGTTCCTTTGGTTATCTAACCTATCTTTTCAGACCCTTCGATCAGTTGCGAAGGAATTCACCAGAAGAAATGCTGAAAATTAATGCAATGTTTCTATTTTACTTATAGAAATAATGGATCGCAATGAAGCATTCGGTTAATAATGAAGACGTAGTTAATGGTTGGATTCCTGTAATGGAACACGAATCTTCATTGAAACTTTTTACATAGGTAATAAAGAGTAAAAATACCGAGATTAGAAGTCGAGAAAGTTGAATATCTATTTAATTCAAACACACAAATCGAAAAAGCGGAAATTCCACGATCTCAAGAAAGCTCCGACACATCCACGGAATACTGGGAGCGCACTCAACCAGCGATGAAGTTTCTCGACCATCCCCAGGTCAACACTAAATTTACATAAATGTCTCGTTTGGGAATGCAGATTCTAATAACCTTTCTAAATACTGGATTGGAAAGCAAGCTAAGAAAAGCCACACCGGTCGAATACGCGCCGAACGCAAATCGAGGGAATCGAGAAAAAAACAAGACAGCTCCTCGTCCTACTGGTCTGCTGCAAAACTGGCAGTTGACAAGCACGACCAACGAGAGAGTCCCACAAAAGAAACGACCTGTTTCGCAAGAATATCTCACGTCTACTGCTGCCATTACTCCGCACTTCATAAATATTCTCCAGAATTTGGGTTAATACAAATAACGTCTTACTTTGCGGTCAATTAAATTTTAAAAAATATTAGCGGTAACCCTATTTCGACTTCAAAATACATGAAAATTCACTGATTATTGAATGTCCCAAACGCAAAGTGAAACACTGTAATAAAGTTGTTCCAAAATCTGTATTATTTAATTGTTATTTAATTATTGAATAATTACATAGTGTTAAACCGGAATTACAGAATTATACGGTTCTAGAGTGTGGTTAGAGTATTTTTACATCGCAATTTATAAATTAAATCTTTTTTAAATTGAGAATAATATGGTGTAGCTTGTACTTTATCGGACGTACTTTGTTATTTCATATAGAATATCACACCACCAAAAATATTTCTAAATTATTTTTCAAACCCACTCCGGGTTCCAGTCGAGAAAAGTTATGTGACAAAAAAACAAAAACAAAACCACCTCTGTAAATATCTAATTTTCAAAATGATTTTGCTGCTCCCATATATTAATATTACACCGTTCAGTAACTATTTTTTAAATAAGCCCTCCCAAAATTTTTAAAAATGCAAATACTGAATTGTTTTTTCCACTGCAATGCTCGTCTTGAGAACTGGGCACTTTTTTCAACCCAGTCGGTCATTCAAGTTCCTTTTAAACGAAGCAGTTCCGAATGCTCTTTCAGAAGTCTTTGTAAAGGCAAGTTTTGATGTATCAATTTAATTTGACGAGGCTCTGTCAAAATGAAAAAAAAAAAAAAAAAAAAAAAAAAAATAAGATCTGCACGCTCATATCAACAACTTTTACGTTTGAGAAAGCCTTGCAGACAGGTTTTTTAATGTCTTTCATTGTATGCATTTTATAATATGTTACTTGTGTTTCCATTAATGCGAAGTCATGACCACATGAAGAGAAACTGCCGCGAGGCAAGAAATTTGTCAATGCTGTCAAAGTGCTCAGTTGCTACAAGGAAAGTTTAAGAAAACAGACGCATTCCTGTTTTTTAAATGTTCTGTACAATTATCCTCCCCCCACGAAGCTGTCGCTCGTAAGAAAAAAGAAGTCCTGTGTTGAAAAGTTATAGGTCACAAGACTTCAGGTTGCCTCTTCCTTTTCATTTTCCCCCCTCATGCCATATCCACATTAACCCATCTAATGCATCAGAGACCTGAATTTCGAAGTAGTTGCGTGATAACTGGTAGTTGTAATATAAAATGTGGGTAAGAAAGCGCAAATCATTTCTGTAACTCAATAGTGATCGTGCATGCAGCATTTTGTGGCAAAACGTTTAAAATTGTAACGCTATATGTTTGATTAGGACAATACATCAGAGACAACTTTGATCAATAGGCTCATACAGCAGCATTGGGCATACAGGAGGCATCGTTTGTTGATGCAGACTAACTTAAGTGCAATAGCACTGCATTGGCGTTGACGGTGATATGACAAGAAAAGAACTGACAGAAAAAAATGCAAGTTGGAAATTTTGGACACCGAGATCAATATATTAGACCATTCTACAAATATCCTTATCTGAACAGATCTTACTTTTAATCAGTTCGGAACCACTTCGATATTTCAGTCAGTTTGAATGTTCTATGCGTTTTTGATGGGTTTTAAATTGACACTGTGATTAGATTACATTAGTTTTATTACTTAAAAAAAGAGGATTACTGACTGTAATATTGCCTTATTGTGATTGTAACATATCATGCTATTCAAGAATAAAATCCACTAACAGTCTTGTACGATTTAATCTCCCAATGTAAGAATATTTAATCTGTCATAACCAGTAGCAAGGCGTTGTGGAATACGAGTTAGAATATTTAAGAAACTTTGCAATATTACTCTGACCCACGGATTCAGTTGACAACACACTCAACTGTCGCGAACTTTATGTTAGGTGACATCGACTGTGAGACTTCATTAGAGCGATAACAAGCTCGGCAGAAAATGCCGTTATACACAAGATTAGGGACTGGCCTTCTTCCTCCGTATAATCACAGCCTGACGAAATAAGAAAAGCCCATTACTGGAAAAGTGGGTTAATCTGCTGTTGCATCGACTCTATAACAACTTCATATCCGGCGCGACCTGAATAAATGTATCCATTCCCTAACTAATATTTTTGAAAGTAATTTTTCATAAAGAAGCGGACGAACAAAATGTCGATCGAAATCAAATCGAAATACAATAAAGGTTCAGATATTACTTAAAATAGTCAGGGCCAACGGAATACATCGGCGAAATACAGAACGCTGCCGTTATATGGAGTCCCCTCTTCGAAAGTCAGAATGTGAATTGAAAGACATTTCCTGTTACTTTATTTACAGAATCACTCACTTATGATTTTATTAACGATTGTCGAAACGAAAGTAGAAATTGTCTGAAAACATCACGAAAAAATGTGAATGTAGGCCTTTCACGAATTCTTTGTAAATTATACGAAAATAGTTAACTAGAAAGTACGAGATCAATGCAATGTAAGTGCTTATAATATTTTATTCACTGCGACATACATTAAACGCTAATGATGTCAATAGTCACTGTGACTATAAATAAATAAAAAGTATGGGAAGCTCACTTTTAAAAAATCAATTAACGCCATACTACGTACGGAGGGGGAGACTGAAAGCAATTTTCTAAACCAATTTCTTTACTCATTAATTGCGAACTCTTGCGTTATGTTCAATTACGGAAAAGTACACACTGTACATAACTATAGTAATTAATGTTATAAGGTCACAAATATACAAGCCTAAATGTAGTGGCAACACGTATTGCGAACAATGTTGCAACAAGACACATGAAGTTAATTAAGTATCCGCTGAATATTATTCGTAATACGATTTCAAATGCGTTCAACATATTCAAAACATGCTTAATGAATGAATGAATTTGAATGAAACTTCGTTTCTGATACAAACGTTCTCCCACCTCACTATGCAGAATAAATAGCAAATGAAAAGCATTTTCATACCAATCGAAACATAACTTATAAACTTAATAAACTAGAGCTACGATGTATCCAAATACACACTCAACATTACAAAAAAAAAAAATAAAGACTACAGGGGAGATGTATATTTATAATAGCAGAACGCCAGTCACTTGTGTTCGTTCCTCTGAGTATGATCTTCGGTTCAGACCAACAAAATACCACTCACAAGTATTTAGTGTTTCTGGATGTGCCAAATGTAATGCCCAATGTCCAATAAGTGTAGTGCGTATTATATCCCGAGAGCTGGCGGTGTTCTTTCTCGCTGAAACTTGAGACCCGCCACCGACATACACGTCCCCTTGCGATTTTTCCCCAGCCGGGACAAATCCTAAGCTCCCGACTGCGTGGGAGTAACGTTCATGTAAGTGTGTGTGTGTGTGTGTGTGTGTGTGTGTGTGTGTGTGTGTGTGTGTGTGTGTGTGTGAGTACGTGCATGCGTGCGCGCGTGTGTGAGAGGAGAGAAGGGGACAAAGATGAGGAAGCAAAAATCGTGCTTGGGGCGTGGCTCATTTGTTAGGGGACTACTCCAGCATTCCCCTGGAACTGATCGGAGCAGCCACAATAAACTACCAACTAGAGCAGTCATCAGCTATAATTCTCTTTCAGATAGCAGTTGAACGCGACGCAACAATGCAGCAATTGTCGAAAATCGGCCACGGTTGGGAACCGAACCTGAAAACCTTCCGCTGAACGATGCTGCAGGAGCACCTACTCTTGCCACTGATCCACCACAACCCACGAGTATACCGCTCGCGAGTTAGTGAAGCAGGTGCGGGCGAGATTCGCCTCGGGTCAAGCTGTAAGCTCCCGTCCAGTCTACCGGCATGTATGATAGTGTAGTGCATGTAAGTAAGGGGTGACGGTAAGAGAAGGAAGGGGGATGGAAAGATCGCACGCAGTCCGCTTCCCGTTTGATATGACATTGCTTAGGTATCCGCCTGGTATCGATCGGAGAAACCTCGGAAGTCTACCGATCACAGCAGTCGGCCGCTAGAATTGAACTCAGGCAGCGGCTGAATTCGTCCTAGCTATGTATGTGGCTCGAGTCGACAATCCTGACAATGGCAAGACTCGAACCTTACGACCATCCCAGTCACATACACTACAATGTCTTCAGATGATGAGCCACGCCAGACGATCGGGAACTCTGTGTAATGTGGTAAATCAGCAGAAGTTTCATTTGCCGGACATTCTCGTCATGACAATCTCTAACGCAGGGGCGGATCCAGCCGATCATTTTGTCTGGGGACGTCATAGGTTTCTGTTAAATAAACATTTTTAATTATATTGTGTAATATTTTTGTAGTGTATACATATCTTTTATATAATTGTGTAACTTCTAGAAAATAATTATTTTCCAAATAAGTACATAATTCTAACGTAAATATTTCAATTAATTTTGCCAAATAAAAGAAGCCCCCCCCCCGGATCCGCCACTGCTCTAAAATGAAACTCGCGTAGTGCGCCCTCACAATGTCGTAATTTCGAATCAGGAATGTGGTTTACAGCAACCCTCCCCGTTCGTCAGTGCAAACAAACCTGAATTCCACCAACTGTCGAAAATCCTGCGACCGTCGGGTTTGAAACCCTATGATTTTTCGGTCGGAGGCACTCTGACATCGATTGATGCCCTGAGCCACCTCTCCCGGTCTGTACCGCTCACGAGTTAGAGCAGCAGGGGCGAGCATGATTCGCCTTGCGGCCACAGGTCCTACACCTCACTGCTTTCGTGGACTACTCCTCGTCCTTCCCTCCCAGCGATGGGCGGGCCCGTTCCCCTAACGAAGACCAGTTTCGGGGAACGCGCCGAGGATAGTAGAAAACGAGAAATTTGCGGCGTCGGCATTACGGGAGTCGCCCGCCGGCACCGGAAATCATGGCGCGAATTTCGGTCAAGGTAGTGTTATTCCGTGCTGCGATCACGCGGAAGATGTCATCTTCACTAGGTTCTTCGGGAGATTACACGTTTATGACATGTTTGTTAATGATTTTGGGCCTCGTCAAATACAAATAAAATATGTTGAGATGTAATACAAACAAAATTATTTTCCGTTATACTTACGTACTATTATTAAATAGTTATTAAGAATAGAAGGACATTTGTTTTTGTGTACCTGTTTACATCAAGTGCAGCAGAATTCAATTAAAACTATTTGTCAATGTGAAGTAGCAGTTTCTGCAGAATTATTACTAAAATAATTTTTGTTGGCGCAAATGTAATTTTTCCTAATATTTAAAAACAAATCAACATAATAAAAGCGATTGGTGAAACTTACAAAAAATTTCCAATTTTTTCGATGATGAAAAAACTTAAACTCCGTTTTATGGGAACATTGCCCAACATGTTTGCTCTGTCTATTTTATACAGGTTGGTAATAATTGGTTTAATAATAATTAACACGGAAAGTTGACATTATATGTGATTACAATGTAATAAAACATAAAAGCAAAATATGTTTGTTCAATGTCCGTTGTAATATAATTTTATCATGCAATATTTTTTGAAAGATCCGACATCTCCTTTGGAAGAAGCAAGAATATTCTAAAATGTACACTATCATTAATGGTAAATAAACGATGGTTTAAACGAAAAAGTCTGCGTAGAAACATTTTGAAATAAATTCAATTAAACAGTGACTTACTCAAACAGAGACTGAAAGAGTCTTTATTTTTGCGCAAAGTGGAAAGTTTTCTGCTACTACACACCATGATGCATTACAAGAAAATTAGATAGAAACACATTCGCTAATTAATTTTACTTTAGAGAATTCGTAACATCCGAATGTCTCCTGTATTCACGCGCTCGGCATGGCTTCACAACATGAATGAGCTCACGGTTCCTCTACTCGCCGCAGATGGCAGCACTAACGCTACTCGTGGGCGAAGCGCCCGCGACGTAGCGCGCCTGGTGGAGAAACACTGAACTACGTATTGAGAGTTGTACTTAGCATTATTTTAAGATTGAAATATTGAAGTTCTCCATCGATCAAAATAACACAACGCAGATGATCGATATGCACGCGAAGGAAATATTCGTAAAGTGGAATACTAATGGTAAATGCATTCATAATGATTGTATTCATTTTTAAAGCAATTTAATTCATTTCAATGTAAATAAGCTAATGCATCCACGTACACAAGTTTACAAAATGATAGATGATTGATATACAGGATTTCCAAATGAACATTATAAATTGATTTGCATTAGTAACCTTCCCCATCCCCGACAATTATCAAAACATTACAAGATCATTAGATCATTAATGCAAATTCCAACAAAATTTTCCACTGATTAGAGGAATTAGCACTCAACTAACGATCATAGAGAAGTAGAATTTGCACATATTCCGTTTGAGAGGTACAACGCGCGGTGACGTCACGAGTTCGCATAACCCCTGCGTGGTTAGGCAACCATTTCTACACAGCTGTCAAGCGGTTCACAGAGCTGACACACATGTTTTAGCAGTCATCTTTCTGAGCAAAGTTGAATTCAATTCTCAACGCCAGTTTCAGTCCAAAGAAAGGAATTACAAACTATTCAAATTTGAGAGAAGAGAATACAAAATATTGAGAGACTTGTAACGAAGGAAAATCAAAACTAGGTATTAAATGAATGGGAAATAGTTTAACAGGCAGGAAGACGGGCAGGAATAAGAAGGGGTACAAAAGCGGATGAAAAGATGAAATTAATCGTCAGCCCAGTCACGCCATAAGTAGCATAACCCTTGTGTTAGGCAACCACGTCTGCACAGCTGTCAAGCGGTTCATAGAGCTGACGCACACCTTTTAGCAGTCACCGCAACGTATGTGGCAGCTGAACATAGATAACATTTCCCAAGTAAAATTTTACTAACATTATTTAACATTACTTCATAGAAATATTGAACATCAAATATGCGGTGAGCACATTTGTTACCCTTTTGAGCAAAGTTAATTCAATTCTCAACGCCAGTTTTAGTTCAAAGAAAGGAATTACAAACTATTCAAGTTCGAAAGAATGGAATAAAAAATATGGAGAGAATTGTTATAACGAAGGAAAATGAAAACTGGGTATTAAATGAATAGGGAAAAGTTTAACAGGAAGGAAGATTGGGAAGGATAAGAAGGGGTACAAAAACGGGTTAAAAAGATGTAATTAATCGTCAGTCCAGTCACGCCAAAAGTCGCATAACCCCTGTGTCGTTAGGCAACCACTTCTACACAGCTGTCGAGCGGTTCACAGAGCTGACACTCGCCTTCTAGCAGTCACCGTAATGTAAGTGTCAATGAAATTTCACTTGGGAAATGTTATCTTTGTTCAGCTAACATTATTTAACACGACTTGTTAACAGAAATGTTGAACATCAAATATGCGATATGCATGTTTCTTGCCCTTCTGAGTAAAGTTGAATTCAATTCTCAACGCCAGTTTCAGTCCAAAGGAATTACAATCTATTCAAATTCGAGGGAAGGGAATATTAAATATGGAGAGAATTGTTATAACGAAGGAAAATGAAAACTGGGTATTAAATGAATAGGAAAAAGTGTAACAGGAAGGAAGACAGGAAAGAATAAGAAGCGGTACAAAAGCGGGTGAAAAGATGTAGTTAATCGTCAGCCCAGTCACGCCATAGGTGAAATGGTTTTGTTGGATGATCGGTGGTATAATTTAAAGGTTGTTAGAGCATTGCCGGAATTAGGAACAGAGAAAAGAAGAACTCCAAGGAAACCAATTGCGAACCCGCTTTATGCATCACCGATCACAGGGAGTACCTGGGAGTCAAACCTCGCAATCCCGATGAGGAAAATGATATGTGTTGCCCCAAATCCACGAAACGCCCTGCAGTCAAACGACTTGAAAGGTGAAGATAACAGGAAACGACCGACGAATGAAAAAACACTATCTGCTGATCGATTGAATAATTTTTCGGGTTTCTGGGCGTGTCAACTACCACAGTCATTAGTCCCATAAGTTTAGTACACTTCTTTTCGTAGGATGTGGCGGAGATATTCTCGCACTGGATGGTGAGATCTGACACCGATCCACACGTCGGGTTCTGGCGTTTCCCCATCCAGGTATCCCCGACCAGCGGAGGCACCCCTCCAGTCGGGACAAGCTTTAAACTCCCTTTTTTATCCGATTGGTTTGGTAATGTAGCGAATGTAAGAGTAAGTGTATGCAAGTATTGAAGGTCACATCAACATCTAGGTCATTAGCGACCACTATTGGAGTTAACGGTATGTTAACTATGAAGATGAAACGGTATGGTGATAAGGGGGTGAAAGCACGAACACAAATACAACCATGCCCGAGGCGGAACACGAACCCGCGACCCTTCGGTCCGAGATCGCTACGACACTGGGTCGGCACTACTGCTTTGCTTTGGTTGGTCCGAAAGGGAACGACAGCTCGCGCTGATTGTGGTCTGTGGCCCATTTGTTTCGGTGTTCCTGCTGTGTTGGTCGCAGTGCCGAAAATCTAGCCACCAAGGACCTCCCGGTCCTGAATCCAAATACCTTCCGGTCAGAGGCACTGCAGTGACATCGGTTGACGCCCTGCGTCACCTCAGCCGTTACCAATCTGCGCTCCAATATTTAGGCAAAGGCGCAAAATAACGCGGGAGCCCCAAATAAACCAAGACGGCGGTAACGAGAACCAGAAGCCGGGGACCGCCCGCGGGCCACTGCGCCGCACGCGCAACCGACCCCCACCTCCCGTCGCGCAGGGGAGGGGAGCGGCGGGCGTGGAGGGGAGAGCAGTGGGAGATGGCCGCAGGGGATCGGAGCCAGGTTACTGACGCCGCCGCCCGCGCCCGCAACTTCCCACGGCGCCACGACGGGCGCGGCGCTGCGCGGCGTGGCCCGGGGATACGAGGAAAAGCGTACAACATGCACGCCCCGGACGACTGCAGGCGATGGCTCCGCGACAACGGTTGCATCATCGTTGACCAGGAGGCTCTACAGTCCCTGGCTATATTATTGTGAACACCAGCAAAATTTAATACAGTAAACCCTCATTAACACGAATTCCAAGGGACCGAAATAATCGGAGTACGTGTTATAAAACTTCGTGTTATCCGAGTATTATACATGTTCATATTACCGTAATCCCTTGCCGCAACCGAAGTTTAGTTCGTGTTATGGCGAAATTCGTATTAAACGAGTTCGCGCTAATGAGGGTTTACTGTAAGTTTCCCCTCCTCGTTGTTAAAGCAAAATTAGTAAGCATCTCAAATTGATGTTTTTCATTAATGGCAACTATTTCGTTAATATTTGTCAACGTTTGTCTCTATGACAATATAGGTCCAGTGAGCGAAAGTCTAAATAATTTTCTTATGGAATAATTTTTTGTTTGCATTAAGTGCGAGTTCATCTAATATTTTCTTAATTTTATTTTTTTGTTTCATAAATTTGTATTTTTAATAACTTTTGTTTAAATTAATCTTCACCTTTTGTTGTTTTTTAAATTTATTTATTTATTTATTTATTTATTTATTTAAGGTCTCTTTATAACAGCTACATCAGCAACCCCTATCAATATACAACTGTATAAACAAACAGTAATTTGCTGTTTGTTTTGTGATGAGAAGGAAGAAAGAACCTGTTTTCAAAGAAAAAGGAGAAATTTATAAAACTTAAACCGCTTTCACAACTTCAAGTTTTTCAAAAGGTTCGTTTCTAAGTCATCGGTAGCAAAACTTTAGGAGGAAATTACAGAATGGCGAAATGGAGAAAATGAAGTGGCCACACTAATTTGGCAAGGGAGTGTAGGGTTGGAGTCCTGATGAAGGGGGATAGCTGGGTCGGAACTGAACCTGTCTGGAGGGAGATTTTGGTTTTGGTTTTGCAGCTTTGATCGGTAACTATCTATTAGGATATTCGATCAATTTCAGGAGAATGCCGTAGGAGAACCCCAAAGAATGGTTCGTGGATCATACGCTTTCCTTCCTTCCTCATTCTTCTCTCCTTCTCTTCCCTTACAAACATACCTACAACTTACATTTTCATGCATATTTTGTTTACAATCAATTTATTTATCAACTATACAATTAAGGTGGATCAAGCGAAGAAATTTGGGGAATACTTGGATAATGTGAAAAATGTCATCGACAGAGCTTTTTGCACAGATAACACACATTGGGCAATTTTGGCACGCCGCTAACTCGCGTTTCATACCTGTGTCTTTGTGGCTCATTCACAATGTTCAAGCGTTGTTTTGAACGTTCTCATTCGCATTTACATCTATATATATATAAAAGAAAGTCGTGTTAGTTACACTATTTATAACTCAAGAACGTCTGTACCGATTTGGCTGAAAATTGGTGAGCAGGAAGCTTAGAGCCAGGAGACGGACATAGGATACTGTTTATCCCGTTCGACAGCGTTCCTGTGTGAGAACGCACGTTTTTGCACGTTTTCGCACGTTTTCGCGTGATTTCGCATGTTAGCGGTCATTGTTTCCTGTTGTAACCCATTGTTGTAACGCCGCACTGATAACAGAAGGCGATAATTAAAGCCGCCTTTCGTTGGCCGTTATATCTATATATAGTGTTAGTTACACTATTTATAACTCAAGAACGGCTGTACCGATTTGGTGAGCAGGAAGCTTAGAGCCAGGAGACGGACATAGGATACTGTTTATCCCGTTCGACAGCGTTCCTGTGTGAGAACGCACGTTTTTGCACGTTTTCGCGTGATTTCGCATGTTAGCGGTCATTGTTTCCTGTTGTAACCCATTGTTGTAACGCCGCACTGATAACAGAAGGCGATAATTAAAGCCACCTTTCGTTCGCCGTTATATCTATATATAGTCGTGTTAGTTACACTATTTATAACTCAAAAACGGCTGTACCGATTTGGTGAGCAGGAAGCTTAGAGCCAGGAGACGGACATAGGATACTGTTTATCCCGTTCGACAGCGTTCCTGTGTGAGAACGCACGTTTCTGCACGTTTTCGCACGTTTTCGCGTGATTTCGCATGTTTTCGCGTGATTTCGCACGTTTTTGCGTGATTTCGCACGTTTTTGCGTGATTTCGCGGGTTTTCGTATGTTTGGGCGGAACGGAGTTCTCTGTTAAGGCGGAACAGAGTTCGCCGGGTCAGCTAGTCTGTAATAAGTAAAGCTTGAAAGTTCAGGCGTTTATTGTAACTAAAATAGGCGGGCAAATAAAAAAAAGCGTTTATTGCGGGTGAAGGTTCAAAAAGAGAAGTAAACAGTGAAAAATTAAAATTGAAAGGAGATTACTGTAAAAATAACTAAAAAGATTCACATTTTTATTCTACCTCTGAAATTTATAATAGTATTTGCATGAAAGGAATATTTTATTTGTAACCTTCATTTCACATAAACCCTTGCTATGATGAGTATGAACTTGTTTCACTCGCGACGCTGTATCTATGAAATGCTATTGTGGTGTCCTTTTTAAATCTTGAAATGGTATCAGTGAAAATATTATAGTTTTCGATTCTTCGTACTTGTGTAATCCCCAGCACTGAGAAGGGACACAGACAGACAACTCTGTTCTCAAAGGAATCTACACGGAACTCGCCTTCCTCTCTCATTTACATTTTTAACATTACCTAGCCCTGGAGGCTCCGCGTCTAGAGAGACTAAACACGATCGTGCCTTTGTGTTGTCCAATCTGGTAGGTATGTATCCAGCTTAATCGAGATCGGTGCCAGGAGAAAAAAGGAAAATAACGAAAAAGGAAGGAAAAGGCGAAAAAAGGCAAACTATCAAAAAATAGGCATCACAAGTTAAATAAACAAAATGAAAATCTACCAACACAACTCTAGAAGTACAATTAGTAATTCATATTGTTAAAACTCATAAAATCGTAACAATAATAAAATGACATTTTGCCAAATTTTCGGGGCGTAGAAATGGGATAGCATTTGCAAATCTCAGCAATAACGTCTACCGAACGACGTTTCCCAGAAAAAAATATTCACACCAGCACATCCAAATATTCGTTATGGTTCAATAACATTTCAGAAAAATGGATTTCTCCGAAGAAAAAGAACCGTGTTAGATACAAGCTAGAGTAAAACAAAGGGGCAATAGCAAAACATTATATAAAGGCGATTTATTATAGACGAGGGCGATGAACTAGAGGTCTGTTTCTTCCTAGTGTCTACAACACAGAACAAGTACTTCAGATAGAAACGCTGATCAAAGACTCCAGGGAACAAGATGAGGGCTGGAGATTACAAGCGGACATAGGATTAGCATAAAATACATTGTCATCTATCTCTGGAGGGTTTTCCCTCACTTAGGGGGATTTCCCCTCCGAGTCAGGCGACTGCCGAGACCATGTGGCACTGGTCTCGAACCAACCTGTGTGGGCGTAGCTAATACCCGTCGGTGACAAGATAGAATCAGCCACACAGTTTTTCTTGGCGTCAACATGCGCCCGACTCCGAAATGGGCTTTTCTTTTCTTTTAAATCTATGGTGAGCTAATGGCACTTTTTGTTTTTAAGTTGAAAAGAAAGTTTCTTCTAAGAAAATTGAAGTGGAGGAATCTGGTTCAAATGTTTTTAGTAGATAATGTTCAAACTGAAAAAAATAGTCTGATTGATTCAAAATACTGTGTTAAATACGTTGCAAACTTTTCACGGCCACAAAAATATAACATGATTAATCCTCTGCCACACACCGCACCTTCTCGTTGCCATCGTTTATGCAACAGTCGTCAATCTATATATATAGTCGCCTGAAACGTGGGCGCCGAATACCTGAGGATATATGCGTGAAATAGCCGCCACATCAGCTCCAAGTAGCTTGTTCGTCGCTGAATATCAGGTGCCGGGAACTTGACAGGCCGACTACTGCAGCTGATGGCGACACTACAAAACAACCGGAAAGTTTAAGCGAACCCTAAGGTTGAAACTGCTTGCAGCAGGGGTCCATAAAAAAAGAACAGAGCGAGATGCTGCCAAAGCTCACGAATATTTCGAAGAGAAGTTGAAGATCAAAATCTAAACTACTAAAAATCACTCCCGACAGTTAACATTTGCAACATACAGGGCCTGGTAAGACACAAACTAGGATAAAACCAAGAGGCCATCAGCAAAACATAGTATAAAGGTGTCGATCTCTATGTTTGAACCTACTGAAACATCTAACCAGGAGTGCATTCATTTCCGTTTCCGTTAGTCCTTCGAATTCACCGAGTACCTTTTACTTTCTCGTATACATACGTGTATACGGCAGTAATATATTTAGTATAGAGAAAGTTATGTAGTGCTGCGGAACCGTCCGTCTGAACACTCCTAGCGCCTACACAACACGTACGATCTTTTCCAAACTGAAGAAACTCCAGTCCATCTGGCTCTAGTTGAAGCTTTGAAATTTTGAAAACATTCTTTAAAATGTGGGGGGAACTTTATATGACGCCCCAGGGAAATTTTCAAAATATTCTCTAAAACGGCTCTAAATGTTTTCTTCACATTTCTTGTAAGAACAGAGTTAAATACGCTTATAAAGGTGGCATGGGTTCGATTTTTACGGTATAATCGGCGTCTTCCTACAACTGTAACATTTAAGTCACAGATTTTTCCTTCAAATGAAATTTTTGGCCCATGGTTCTTTCATTAAAGTCATGTAGAAGTTTTTCAAAACTGTAGTAGTTTTCGTGAAATATTTGCAATTTCAAAAAATAAAAAAACAACATTTTCTCAAAAACGGCTCCAAATTTTTTCTTTAAATTTTTGGTAGGGGTACTCCCAAATGTATTCGATGTCCCCATTTGATGACATAAACGCCATACTGCTCTACTCTTTTGTTTTTTTCAAAAAGTATAAAAAAATAATATTTTGAATTGTGTCTCACGTCGTAAATATTTACATTAAGAGGCAATATCTTCACATTATTAGATTTACGACTAAATTGTGCTTTAAAAATGGAAAAATAAAGTTTCCCGAAAACTCAACAGTTTTCTGTTAAAATGAGCTCAAAATTCCGCATTTTATGAAATGCTCGAACACATTTTCTCAAAACTCCCTCCATATTTTCTCTTAAACTTTTTCCAGTGTATAGAGCTAATTGCACTATTTAATATGACGTATAGTTCATTTTGGTGTATTCTTTATGCGCATGCACATTTTCCTTCATTTGTATACATTATTACATTTGTGAGCGGAAGTGCTTCAAATGACATCAAATCAAGTTTTTCGAAAACTCAATAGATTCCTGTGAAAAAGAGCTTCAAATATCGCATTTACACTAATGCTTAGTCGCCATTTTCTTAAGAACGGCTTCAAATGTTCTAATGAAAACTTCAATTGAAGACGAGGTTTTACTCTTCTTTAATATTTTTGAAGTAATATTTCGGTGGTATTATTACAAAAGCAAACAGTTGGGAAAATCCAAAAAATGTATTTTGGGCGACGACAGATGGCCGCTGGTCAGAGAATGGAGTAGTCCTTAAAGCCCGATCACACCAAGGAAATTTGAAACTTTTTGTACGAGAAAGTCTGTGCCATTCTGTAGCATCTCCAATACTTATAATGGATCAGTGAAAAACAGCAAGAAATCTATGAGCATAACATGAAATATATTTTTTTATTCTATTTGCCAAATCATTTTGGTGTTAAATATAAACATACGCGTATATTGATGTGAAAATAAAAAGTAATAAAAGGAAAGATAAATCTCGAACAAGAAATCAACAATTTCCCCTTGTATTTCATTTTCCGTCTTAACCACATCAAGAGGCGTTGCTTCAAGACATTTAGACACCCCTGGATTACACAGAAGTGGAAAAGCGAAATAAAAGTGTGAACATGGAGTAGAGCTGAAAAAGTCGCATGGCTTTTAAAGCGCTCCTGGTAATTTCTCCACACGTCAAAGAGCGTTTATTTCGCATTTACGCGCACTTAAAAAGTGCAGTGAGCTTAACATGTAAGAAATTAATAATCGTTTGGTTTAATTATAAGAATTAAAGAGTAAATTACGAAAGTGGATACGAAACAAGACTCGCTCCCTTAGGATGCAGGTTTCGAATTCAGCAACACGCATTTACGCTGTTAATTTTTTTTTTTAAACCAGACTGCAGCGTTCACATGTTGCCTCTTGAAAAGCGGTTTTTGGTTTTTATTTGGCTTAAATATTACATGTACACCTAAATAAACTATGTTTATAAATTCTTCATTTCTCCGAAGAACTCGTCACCTTCAAACGAACAATAAATTAAAGCGTGATCATTCAAGTTGATGCCGAGTTCATACTTTAAATCAAACTTTTCACTGAAGTACATATTTTCATAATAATAACAGTACCAAAGTCTCAACCCCAGAGCATGCCTTCGTCCCAGCTCCCGACCCCAAAAGCTGCCTGTCCTTATCTGGACGGTACGATTCGAAAGATAAGCTAATATGAATAAATGATTTGAAATATGATGGATTGGTTTGGTTTGTTTTTTTCGTGTTTCCGGGCGCGTCAACTGCTTTAGTCATTAGTCCCGTTAGTGTAGTGCATGTTTTTTTCTCGGGAGATGGCGGTGATCTTCCCCCGCTGGATGGCGAGATACCGTCGGCTAGTGGGGTTTCCCCCTAACCAGGACTCTCCCACCAGCTGGGCACCGCCCCAGCCGGGACAAGCTCCAAGCTCCCGACCGGTCTCCCGGAATATGTGGTAGTGTAGTGCATGTTAGTGTAAATGTGTGTGTAAAGGGGAGAGGATAGGACAAGGAAGAGGAAGGAAAGATCGCGCGCGGTCCGTGGCCCGTTTGGTAGGGTACTGCTCCGGTATTCGCCTGATGTTGATCGGAGAAACCAAAAAATGATGGAGCACAGGCGGAATGAGAGGCAGGGGCGCAGAGAGTACCCTGAGAAAGCTTTGAAGTGGTCGGCGGCGACACATTTAACGTCACTGTAAATCCTACACGAATAACAGCGCAGCACTCTTAGTTTTATATAGCAATCGAGGTTGTGCTGTCTTAGATTGACCAGGTTATTCCATAATATACACCTCATTCAGTGAATCCAAGCAAAACGTATAGCATCATCCACAAAGGAACAACGCCAGCACGGCCTCAAAAACTGTTGAAAGACCCCGAAAGGAGGTCCTAGGTTCGAGTCTCGACGGTGGCAGGATTTCCGACACTAGTTTTTCAGCTAGGTCAACGTCAGTCACGGTCTGGACGATAATTCTAGGGGCCTGCTGCTATGATCAGTAGTTTTCCGTGGTTTCTCCGAACAACACCAGGCGAATATCGGAGCAGTCCAACAAACTAACCACGGACAGCGCGCGATCTTTCCTTCCTATTCCATATCCTAACCTCACCCCTTACTCCTTTTATCTGTGGGAAAAAATTAAAAAACACATGAACACCAGACGAATACCCTAACAAACGGACCACCAACCGCGCGTGATCTTTCCTTCGTCTTCCTTGTCCCATCCTCACCCCTTACACACATTTACACTAACGTTCACTACACTACCACACATGGCGGGAGACCGGTCGGGGACTTAGAACTTGTCCTTAGAAACATGTTTGGGGAAAACCCCGCTAGTTGACGGTAGGTCGGCGCCAGATCTCGCCATCCAGTGGGGGAAGGTCACAGCCACCTCCCGATGAAAAAACATACACTACACTTACGGAAATAATGACCATAGTAGTTGACGCGTCTGGAATCAAATCAATCAATCAAACAGTGAATCAGCACATCCCGTCTCGTCCCTTCCCGTCCCGCTCCGTGTCGTGTCGTGTAAGATTACAAGGGAAGGCTAATATTTCGTCGCTAGCTCCTTTTCATACTCTATGCTCTTTCGGGGTCTTTCAACGGCTAACAAAGCGACCGTCATTCAAAGGAGACAATGAACGAGGTTTCATGCTCCCAGATCGACTAGCGTGTTTGGAAATAAATCCCTTAGCATTCACACGATTCGGAAATGGGTTTTTAGTGAAGCTGATATATCCATATTTCCCAAGGCTACTAATGGCAGGAGTCTACCTGGCATGTGACTTTGCATCACATTGAGGTATGCTCTTCGTCAAGGCGGTTGCCTCCGTTGTGAAACATGTCGGCAAGGGTTTCCTTTTTAAATTCTTATCTTTAGAAAAGGTAACTAATTTGGAAGAGGGGACATTTTGCTAGAGTAAGCTTTAATGCAAGTTCACAGTAGTCTCTGGATTTTAGATATTAATTTCACCACCTCATATGAACAAACTACGCGTTTGTTTCCAGCGTGTTTACAGATTAATTGTATACATAATGTTCGGTAAATTAAATCCCTCTGAAATGCCCAAGAACGGGAAAGGAATATTTTTCAAATAGTGAGTAAAAAAACTTCATACGAAGAAAATTGCACTACGTTGCTCGCAAGCGGTATTCAGTGGGTCCGAGACGATACAGTACAGATTAGGGTGGACGACGTCATATTAGGCATTCGACATCCTATAAGGGACGGAGCGGTTACCACAGTAACCCAGCAGAGCCTTTCAGAGCGACCAGCGTATTAGTAGGTAATAAAACCCAATTCCGTACACCCACAGGAAGAGTACAGCACGGACGTCCTCGCGAGTACTACCTTGCGGGTCCGGGAGAGGATGCGGCAGATGACGGTGGGGAGAGGAAGGGGTGGGGGAGGCGGTGACGACTGAGAAGATACAGTTTCCGTCGGCCGTTTGCTCTGGCCGATATACGGGCGCGGGCGGGCGGGCAGGAGCCTTTGAGGGGGAAAGGGCTAAATATACTGCCTGGAGGAAGCCGCGGATATGGCGGTATATATAGCCACCGGTCCACATGCACTGCGCCTCGCCGCCACGCTACCTTGCGACAGCTCAGGTCTGTCGCGAAGGAAACGGATGTTCACGAAAATGCGAATATCTACTGTATAGTTATTAGGGGGCGGATTTTAATTATCTAAAACATCGCCAAAAATAATCAATAAAATGCTCTTAAAATGCTATAAAAATGCCCTAAAACCAAAGAAAAATGACGTAAAAAAACTTATCAAAATCAGTTCGGATGAACAACTCAAGCTGTTGGATACGTTACTGATGTATTCGAGGCTTCTTCCACTCGTTCCAGTGAACTTATGGTTTGGACTGTTCATTACCAGGAAATCTGTCTTTAGATATCCCGAAATCGGCTGAACTGGCAATGGCCCTGATACAGTCACAAGAATTACAAACTCACAACAGCTGTCCAAACAATTTCTGAGCGAACAAATCGAATAGGCTACTGAGTAATTCTATGAAGAACTTTTCTTGCATCTTGTAAGATATTATTTGAAGCAAGTACCATCAAAAATGAATTTAAAATAGACGAAATCTACAACGGGAAAATGTAAAAAATTACTTATTAGTCGAAATCGATCAAAAATGCAAAATAATGACCTATAAAAATAGGTAATTTCCTTTCGTCATAACATAAAATGAATTTCTTTAATAAATGGCATTGTTCTAAAGGGAAAAGAAAAAAAAAAGACATTTCATTAAAATCCGCCCCTAGATATCATATATTAATTTGTGGTACTGATATACTTTCATCTTTATCACGAAGTCCAATCAAATTTTTATATCATACGAAAGAATAGGTCACGAAATTGAGACCTCGAATAAAGTATTGTACATCGCACGGCAAAAAGACTTTCCATGACACGACGGAGTTTGCTAGACTCGGCATATCGAACACGTCCAGAAACTCTCCCATTTAGTAGTCATGAAAACATACACTTTATTGCCTTATAATGTAAATTAGTATTATTTAGCTTTTATTGATAAAAGAAGTGAAAGAATAAAAGCTTGAGATGAAAGTTGTCCTACTTATCTTATGCAATCCTATTATAAATATGAAATGTCAGATTTTGATCGTGGATTATAATTCTAGACTTTAACATTCGAAAGCGACCTTATTGTAGTGTCAAGATGTAATTAAAATTAAACCGATAGTTCCGAAGCTACAGCCGCTAACCTACCGGTCGATAGATGTGCAAAGAAAGCAATTTTGTGCCTTCAAACACCTGCGGACCAACAGGTGCACAGTGAACATCCTTTGTTCCTGCTAACTGATTTTAGTTAACATCCTATCCAGAACAGTTCATTAATTAAACTCGTTAAGCATGAGAAGATTTATTGCAAACCATTTTAAATTACTCCTTCTCAGATGTTCAGATATGAAGATCTCGTTGTTAATAACTGCCTATTATATAAAAGCTACTGAGAGGACTCCTCAATCTTCAACAGCCTTTTAATATCTTCTCGAGCGATCTGCAAGACAAACTCCCTCAATAAAAATACTGAGAACCATCGATTTGTGAAATAAATGCCAGGAATTGAACAAGACGAAAAATATTCACGGGAATATTTCGGTTGGCACCATTTAGAGAACAATTGCTTTCTGTGCGTTTGCTCTTCAAGTGTTACTTTCTACTGCTCTTGTTTGGTCACCGGCAAAAGAAGACCCCTTTGCTGAAACTTAAAAGTAGCGGCAGTTCCATGCGGTTTATACGATGGCGAAATATTTACACCTACCATCCACCACAGAAACAGATTACGATTCATCCTCGGAAATACGCTTCTATTGAGCGAAAAAGTATTTTCCTTGCGAAGCGAACAAATAAAAACAATGAAAATGACGAAAATAGAAAAAAGCTAAGATTATTTAAAGTAAACAAATACATAAAACTGAAGTCACGAAGAAAGAGAGAAAGGAATAAAGAAGGAAAGAAAGAAAGAAAAAGAAAAACGGACAGATCACGTGAATCACTTTAATAAAAACAGATTTCAATGATGAAGCCTTCAACTGAGAGCTTACGGATAGAGAAGAACAGGAACAAAACGACCTGGTCAGCCTTAGCAGTACGTAATAATCCTCTGGTTCAATTCTTAAAAAGGTTTGCAACTATTTAGGATGGAATTCAAAATTTAATAAAGTAGGAAACAACTAGTGGCCTGTAGCAGCAGAAATGCTACTGATCAAATTCACACCCACATTTTTATCTCGGGAATAAGAAATAAAATACTGTCCTATAACGCTGCAATGTATCCTAACGAAAGCAGTCTTTGCTTGCCTGGATAGCCGGGGTCGCTAGAGTGAAAGGTCGTAGCTGCCTCGTTCCTGAAGGGTCGCGAGTTCCAATTTCACCCATGGATGTTGGTGAGTTTACGAGTATGCGAGTTCCTCTACGGTTACCCCAAAGTTAGAAAACCAATGTTACTTACAGTGGTCACTGTAGGAACTTAGTAGT
This sequence comes from Teleogryllus occipitalis, assembly GCA_011170035.1. Taxonomy (NCBI): domain Eukaryota; kingdom Metazoa; phylum Arthropoda; class Insecta; order Orthoptera; family Gryllidae; genus Teleogryllus; species Teleogryllus occipitalis. The sequence continues at coordinate 6,359 of BLKR01000321.1, read as the reverse complement.
TGAAAAGCGACCTTAAATTTAACATATAAAAATCTATATTAGTTTGTTCGTATTTTATGCGTAGCCGTATCGTTCATTCGATTGCAATAAAGGTTTGTCAACTTATTGCTTGCACTTCCGTGAAGAATGTAGGTATACTACAATGGGAATATGCGTTTGTCTCGCTCACAGGGACGCGCGTTTATGATGATTTTATGCGTTTATGCTGACTCAAGTTCCTGACCAGAAGCTCCACGCCCGCCGCATCCTCAAGTGTTAAGCATATTCCCTGCATATTCTGTCCTTGAGATTGTGAATTATCGGTCGAAATTATTACTTCAATCTTATCTCAGACAAGAAAATCAAATTTCTCCACGGCAGTGTCATAGCGAAAGCATGTCCGAACTTCAGGGAGAATGTTTTAACAATAAGATACTTGACAACCATGTCCAAACCAGGACATAGACCGAACCCATACTCTCGAGAAAGTCTTTCATCTATTAAAATGTTTGCAGAGCAGAGCGTAAAACGTGATTAACAATCAAGAGACCAGTAGCGTTTGAAGTGTAATACATTGCAATGGCGAAGCATTCTCGGAACCACTAGTAAGTAATAAAAAGAGCAGTCTTTACAAATACTATTAGAATATGCTGTAATAAATACGTATACATGTTGATTGATTGTTAGTGATTCCGGGCGCGACAACTACTGAGATCATTATTCCCGAAGGTGCAGTGCATGTTTTTCATCGGGAAGTGGCGGTGATCTTCCCCCACTGGATGGCGAGATATGGCGCCGACTTTCCGTCGACTAGCGGGGTTTTCCGCAACCAGATAACTCCACCAGCGGGGCCCCACCCCCAACCGGCCGGGCCAAGTTCTAAGCCCCGACCGATCTCCCCGCATGTCTGATAGTGCAGTGCATGCTAGTGTAAGTGTGTGTGTGTGAAAGGGGTGAGGATAGGAAGAGGAAGGAAAGATCGTGCGAGGTGCGTGGCCCGTTTGGTAGGGTACTCCTCCGGCATTCGCCTGGTGTTGATCGGAGAAACCACGGAAAACTACCGATCAGAGTCGCCGGCAGCTAGAATTCTCTACCAGACAGCGACTGAAATCGACATAGCTGAAAAGTTATAGTCGAAAATCCTGCCGCAATCGGGACTCGAACCTAGGACCTCCCGGTCAGAAGCACTGCAGTGACATCAGCTGATGCACTTCGCCACCGCTCCAGGTCGCGTATACATGTTTGCACAATACGTGTAACTAATCTTTACATATCAAGAATAATAATAAAAATGTTGCTGTTCCATAACGTGAAATGTGAATAGCAAATGTTTAAGGGAGACCGGCTAACATAAAAGTTTGCAATAGTTGATGCCCTGAGCCACGTCTCCCGGTCCACCTCGTTGAGTGGGGGTGGAGGATGAGGGGTGAGGGGGGACTCACCTTCCATGACGTACACGATGGAGCCACGTCGCTTGCTGTTGCATAACGCGAAATGTGAATAGCACATATTTAAGGGCGGCCGACTAACGTATAGTTTACAACAGTTGATGCGCTGAGCCACCTCTCCCGGTCCGCCTCCTGGAGCGGTGGCGGAGGTGAGTGGCGATGTGGGGGGGGGGGACTCACCTTCCATGACGTAGACGATGGAGCCCACGTCGCCCTCCTTGATGATGAGCGCGCCGGCCGCGTACTCCACCGGGTACATGCAGTCCACGATCTCGCGGATCTGCGTGATCTCCAGGTTCTTCATGAAGTCGTTGTCCAAGATGGCCGCCTTGATCAGCTCCCGCGACCTGCAAAGGACACAAAATCGCATTTTAGATCTGTTCGATTTTATACCAGCCTATTGCAAACTTTTTCATCTTGCGGTTCACTGAAGATGCGATTTAAAATCTCGCGGTAGACTCAGATCTAGTAAGTTATTCTATAATAAGTATAGTATTTGCCATTAAAATATACGAAGTTTACGTCACAAATTTAATTTACCCTGACAAACCTTTCACAATGTGATATAAACATCATATATTTGTTACACTTTAGTTTATATCCTGTATATTAGTTAAATATGTTAATATTAAATTTATGGAATTTGATCTCTGACGTAGTTTCTTTTGGAAGTATAAGTGGCTTAGATTTTACATTCATGACGTATGTGATTTACTATTGTGCTGTTTCACGAGTTCAGCGAATTTCACGAGATTTAAAACTTCTTAATGTGAAATGTTGAGACCATGATTCAAATACGGCCCTATTCAACAGTATCGCGGTAAGTCAGGACTTAGGTTTTGACAAATGTCATGTCCAACGCATAAAAGTAAATATTAGTGACAAAAATATGATTGTTAATATTACATTGCAAAATTTCTTTTACCTTTCATATGAGATAATATTATTCCATTTTTTTCCCATTCCATCGTAGTTCAGTATTCTATAAATCATATCAAGAATAGTTTATTTTTAAATCGTAATCAGTATCCCATATTTCCGTTTTGACTATTGGGATCCTATCATTAGAAACAAATCAAAGTCCTTTTACATCAATTCTGGTCATTTTAATGCTTTGGATTAGTTCTCTATTCAAAGCGATCCAGATTTCGCTTTGGTAGTCACCCGCGTGATCTTTGGCCATCAATTAGTCCTGGACACTCGCCTTTTCTAAATTGTTCTCTTTTCGATCACGTGTATCCAAACAAATCTAAGAATTCACGAATTCACTGACAGCACATAGAGGACAATCTTTTCTTAACATTGAGTACATAAAAATCAATCAAGTTAACCTAAAAAATCAATACAACAACTTAGGTTACCTGCCTTGAATGCAATGGTGGTTGAGTAAGTCATTGCCTAGATTAATTGTATGTAATTAATAACAAAAAAAAACAACAACAAATCAAGTTTTTTTCAAACATCGCAATAAATAAATAAATAGTACCACATTTTAATGCCCAACGCATTAAATATTTCTCGTCACAGGAACTTAGTCCTTCCAACAATTTATTTCTATCGTTTTGAAAAACGGCTGTTATGCACGCTAGGGCTTTAAATGTTTCATCTCCAGTCGCTCCTGCTATTAAAACGTAATTTAGAACTTAGATCATGCATCAGATGTGACAGGCCCACCCAGGCCCTTTGCTGCTCGTACACGAGAACGTTGCAGCAAGTTGAGTACGTCCTCGTCGTGAAATGATCGATCATCAGTGGATATTATCCCCATTTAAAAAGAAACATTAATCCCGCTTGAGTATACAAGCAAATCTAGAATATGGAGGTTCCCAAGATATTCTCTCGTTTCCTAAATCCATTTAGGGGTAAATGACAAAATTCTATGTAATTTTTCAATTTCCGAGGGGAAATACGAGTGCAGGCGATCCTTCTGGAATCGCTTTCCAAGAGACTCGATTTACGTGCTTTCGTTTCGCATATCTAGCAAATGCAATCATCATTAACTAGAAACCCTCCAACCAAATGTAACATGTTCAGCGTCCTAGTATATCTAGAGCACGACTGTCGAGGAGAGCACGCACGAGCTCGCCGGAATACGATAGGGACGTGGTGCTCGCTGATAGGGGAAGTAGACGCTCTGATTTCAAAGGATTTTGAATGTTTTGTTTAAACTACAATTGATAGGAAAATGTTTCTATAATTTAATCAGCTTAAGTTCATGAAATACGCTTTTGTTACGCCCACTTCGTGAGTTTTACATGAAGGTTCCTAACCCCTGTTTTTTCCAATGTTAAAATCATGAGCTTCGGAACACACCTCGTGCGCTAAATCATTTCGACCGTCATGTACGCACTCCTTCGTCTAACGGTCCAGGTCTAGAAAAATGATGAGAAACTCTACTCTCAGGTTCTCAAGACTGTCGTGTCTTACTGCAAAGGATGTCCGTAAGCTGGAAACTATCTTCATAAAATATTTCAGGATACAGAGCCAGTGTCTTCGGATCTTAAGATGCCATTCAGAGCACAACAAACATGCAATGTTGGGAATCCATAATATAGACAAGTTTTCAGATAATTCACATTGTTTTCCGTGTCTTATCCTAAGTATTGAATTGCCTGGTCGTGTCCGTTCACCTCTCCCAGCGAGAACTCTTCCGGACCAACGGTTGGAGTAATCGATATAACACTCGTCGCATCTCGGCCTGCCAGTACAGAAAGGAGTTTTTTTTTTGCGTATCCTTCAAGAACATTAAAATAATAGTCTGAGAGCGATGGTGAAAGTAAAACTCTTTATACTGATTTATTTTTAACGTGGCATCTCAAGGTCATGCGCGAAAAAGAGGGAGAGATGAAGGGAAAGAGACTCCAATGCGGAGCGGCAACTTCACTACAGCTCCGACTTTTACGGCTCCCTATTGGAGTTTGCCTTCCCTCTCTCTCTTTGGCGCGTGACCTTTAAATACCACGTTAAAAAATCCAAATATATATGAAACCTAGACTTTTCAACAATAAAGTTTCATTAATAATTTGCTACAGGAATACGATTGCTAAACAAAGCTCAACAAAGCATAGCGAATGTAAAGAGGAGAAATCATGGTGACGCGTAGGAACAGATTATCATTATCTCCCTTCCAGTCGCGATTTCGGACTAGAGAAATGTACTGGACGAATCTCAGTCTACTGGAGAGGACCTGGTCATTTTCACCGTTCCCATTGAATTAAAAATACCCTCAAATTAATACATATGAAACACTTAAAACTGTTTAAAGTGTCGGTGACGCCATTCTAAGTTAATTTAGTATTACTGCTTCGCCTAGCTCTCCCTAATAAAGAAAAATGTCAGCGACATACAGAATATTTTAGAACTTCTATGAAAGTAGAATTATTTTATTCCTCTTCCTGTCTAGTAAAATATAATTCCTGTAACATTTTACATTGTTTTTAAGTCTAAAAACTTTTGCCTGCAGTGAATAAATAGCACTATCAATAAGAAGAAAATGAGATGCAAATGATAAATATTTGTGTACACTACACTTTACTCCAATACCTCGTTGAATACTATATATATATATATATATATATATATATATATATATATATATATATATATATATATATATATATATATATATATATATATTTCCCAAACTACTTTTATACAGATCGTTCAATACCATGTAAAACATTTACTTTGGTACATTAATAGAATTTTAGATGTGATTTATCTACGGTGACTCGTTCTTCTCAACTATCACTTACGCTTACTACTATTAACTTCCGACTGTTTTTACTACGATATTCTGCATGCACATTTACTTTACATTATTACATATGCTCTGTATTTTGCTTTACTTTATTATAACTACATGTAATGTGGTGGCTTTGTACTCTATTTTCCTCCATACAAGAGTTGCTCCAGGTCTGATTTAAAAACAGGATTTCGCGAATCTCACCTGTTTGTACAAACATTTGACCACCTTTATTTCAGTTGGAAACTGAAGCTACTTCCCAAGAGAAAACAATTTCCGCTCCCAGCGCGCGGCGGAAAAGAAGAGGGAGTTCCCCACGGTCTCGGGCGGTGACGCGTCCGCGTGAGCGCGAAACGGCGGAGGCGGACTCGGAGGCGGAGGTGGAGGCGGAGGCGGAGGCGGAGGCGGAGGTGGAGGCGGAGGCGGAGGCGGAGGCGGAGGTGGAGGTGGAGGTGGGGCGGAGGCGGGGCGGAGGCGGGGCGGAGGCGGGGCGGAGCGGAGGCGGAGCGGAGGCGGGGCGGAGGCGGGGCAGAGGCGGGGCAGAGGCGGGGCGGTGGCGGGGCGGGGCGGAGGCGGGGCGGGGCGGGGCGGTCGGCGCGCGCGGCAGCCGTAACTCTGGACGCGTCGACGGGAATAGCCACCGCGGGCGCCGCTGCAGCCGCAGCAGCCGAATTAATTGAGTCGCCAGCGCGAGATTTACCGCGCTCAAGTGGCGAGGAGGGACGCCGCGAGCGCGCGGAGTACGGAGGAAATGCTGCGTTCACTGAATTGATTCATTACTTCGTTTCCGGGAGCGTTCACCGTTGTTTTCATTAGTCTTGTAAGTGTAATGCATGTTAAATCCCTAGAGGCGGTGTTCCACCCCCGTGACATTTGGCTGACCTTCACATCAGCTTGCGGGATTTCTCACTTCCAGGTATCTCCAAGAGAAAAGCACTTTCACATCGCCGGTAAGCTCTAAGATTCCGATATCTGGTGTTGTGTGTGTGTGTGTGTGTGTGTGTGTGTGTGTGTGTGCGTGCGCGTGTGTGTGTGTGTGTGTGTGTGTGTGTGTGTGTGTGCGTGCGCGTGTGTCTGTGTGCGCGTGTGCGCGTGTGCGCGTGTGCGCGTGTGCGCGTGTGCGCGTGTGCGCGTGTGCGCGTGTGTGCGTGTGCGCGTGCGCGCGCGCGCGCGCGCGCGCGTGCGTG